>CM060872.1:29243060-29843060 GCA_030737845.1 Acorus calamus
GATGGGTCAACTCCAGGAGGGTATTCATTGTCCTCCGCATTCTGTGTAACAATGAAAACATAAACTCATCTCATCAGCTTTAATACAACAGTTTAAAAATAATGTTACGAACAGATTGCGAACAATCCCACATACAGTTCGTAGCATACATTTTGATTTTTTTAAAATAATTTCAGTTAATGAGGTATATATAAATCTAGAAGGGGTTTTTTTTAGGCAACAAATTTACTTCGAGGCAACAAATTTGAATCATTTCTTAATTTGTGTGTGTTATCCTTGCACAAAGTCATGCTAATCTACTTTGTATCGTTATTAAAAATGACGATAGGAATCAAATTTTGGTAAGTACCAATTTAAAAAAAAAACAAAACAAAACAAAATTGAATGTACATATTTTTAATAATATTAAAAAAAAGGTTAAAAACATCTAAGTCCCTACAAACATGAAAAAACCCGTATAAGTCCCTATTAAAATTGGGACAGACGTATAAGCCCCTGAAAACTCACAAAAACCCAATAATCATCCCTAAATTAAATTTTCATCCAAACTTAACGGAATATTCCATCACATATAATTGTGTAGACATTGAAGTCCATATAAACAGTCATAAAGCCAAATTAGTCCTTACAAAAGATAAAATTGCCCTTGAAAGACTTTTACATTAAATTGTGTATACATTGCAGTCCCTATAAACAATCATAAAGACAAATTAGTCTATACAAAAGACAAAATTGTCCTTGAAAATTTTTTACATTTAATTGGATAGACATTACTGTCCTTATAAACAATCGCAAAAAAAAATTGGTCCTTATAAAAGACCTAAATGCCCCTGAAAGATTCTTACAATTAAATATAAAAAGCATTCAAATGTATTTTTATCTTTTACAAAGACTAATTTTTCTTTATAATTGTTTATAAGGATTGTAATATATATCCAATTAAATGTAAAAGTTTTTCAGGTGCAATTTTGTTTTTTGTAGGGACTAATTTGTCTTTTTTATTGTTTATAGGGACTATAATATATACACCATTTAATGTAAAAGTCTTTCAGGGGCAATTTTGTCTTTTACAGAGACTAATTTGTCTTTATGGCTGTTTACAGGGACTTTAATGTCTACACAATTATATGTGATGGAATATTCTGGGAATATTCTATTAAGTTTGGATGAAAATTTAACTCAGGGATTATTATTGGGTTTTTGTGAGTTTTCAGTGACTCGTACGTCTGCCCCAATTTTAGTAGGGACTTATATGAGTTTTCTCATGTTTTTAAGAACTTAGATGTTTTTAACCCTTAAAAAACTTAACAAGTACAAAAATTAACATGGTGCATTTGGAAATTGTGTTAAGGTGTTCCAACAAAATCCAATGATCATATTTTAAATACAATGGGTGTGTCTTCATTTTTCACACGCTACAGGTTCAGATGCATTTTACGCTAAATTTTTTTTATATGCGACGTACATTTGATTATTTTCACTTGCAATGTGTTATTAATTTTAATATATATAAGAACATCCATCTTTTATCCAAGTTAATTTTTATTTTAGCTTTATATATTGTATGAATAATAATATTTTGATTAACAAAATCCAAAATTATCTTGATCAGTTTCATCAACAATCCATGAGTTGGGCCAAGCAGTCATCATGCAGCCTTACTTTACATGTAAGGGTCATCATCAGGCCCAAGGCCCGAAAGCCCGGCCCGCCCGGCCGGGGCCCGCAGGGCCAAATCCCAGCCCGGACCCGTTCACGGGCCGGGCAGGCCCGGCCCGTTTTCAGGTCGGGCCAGGCTTGGGCCTGGTTCTAAGGCCCATGCTCGGCCCGTTCGGGCTGGCCCGTAGGCCCATGGACGGTGATCCAATGAACTAGTAGCATGTGATTTTTATTTGAATTGTGGTTGAGTTATACAAATTATTAATATTCATGTAGGTGTCAACCTACTTAGGTACATGTAATTATTCATTTTTGTAAGTAATTAATTCATTTAATTTTTTATTTTGAAAATTCAATAGATATAAATGTTTTTTTCAACATTTTACTTTAAATTTTGTGTTACTTTAACATTATATACAAATAAACAACGTAAAATAAAAAAATAAAATGTTTTGAATTTGGGCCCGTAGGCCCACCCGTGAGGCCCGTTCAGGCCCGGGCCCGTGGGCAGGGCCTGAGCCCAGTTTTTTTGCCACGGGCCGGCCTGGGCCCGTTGGCCAAACAGGCCCACGGGCCTGGGCCCAGGGCTGGGCTTGGGCCCTGTTCCGGCCCGGCCCGTTGCAGACCCCTATTTACATGTAGCCTCTATGATATTTACTGATTGTATATATCTCATTGACAAAACATGAAACTCATAAAATGAAGCAAATAGTAAATGACTCTGCATGAAGTCACTTAGGGAAAAATGAAAAATTACATCTAATGAAATATATATATCATTGCATATTAGAGGATGCTCATGAAATTACAAATAAGAACTATAAGTAACAACACTCATCCTTTTTCATAGCTTATTTAGGCACCAAAACAAATACCCCCATGGCTTCAAACATTCTCATATTACATGCTCAAACAAGAATAACACCACCACCATCATCGAACAGGATCTAAGAAACAAATTTTTTTAAAATAATTATTATTACCATCCCAAATTTTAACCCTCACCCAATAAATAAAAATAACAAAAAGTCACGTGCATTAATTTGGGTCATAAAGTTCTATCAACGACCAAAATAATTGTCACATGTTCATTTTCATGAGTACAACATTTGTGTTGTGAGAGAGAGAGAGAGAGAGCGTGCGCGAAAGACAGACCTGAATGAGCTCCATCAAGAAGTGAACATCCTTCGTATAAAGTTCAGCGGAAAGGTTTTTCACAGCCTGATGTAAGTCCTCAGTCAGCATGTTTGGGTCCCCTCCTATGGAGAATTTCTTCCTCCTAATCTCCTCTATGTGCTCCTTCTCCATCTTTCGATCCTCTCTCTAAACTATCAATCCTCACCAAAAACACTCAGAAAATTAACACAAACTTATGAAGGCTCGGAATACTTGCATAATACACACAAAAAAAAAACACACTGAAAAACCAAACTTATAAGAAGGCCAAGAAATACTTGCATGCCAAGCAAGAGAGAGAGAGAGAGAGAGAGAGAGAGAGACTAGAGTCCCCACCAAGCCGGTCCTTCTCTTGCTTGGGTGCTTTCTGCTTTTTCCGTAAAGTTTCTTTTAATTTCGAGTCTTGTGTCCACTAATAATAGTTGTGCTTTTTTTTTCAGTATTTTATTTATATGGGAGGGAGTGTTATTAGAGCATCTTTAATGGATATGCTAACTAACCAAATGTTAAAGTGTCATGTCAGCACTTTAACCCTCTACTAGAACCTCATTTACTACACTCTCATTTAGTTAGTTGTTGCTTTTTCAATGGACTAGCTAAATAACTAGTCAAGATAATAGTGGGTCCACCTCTCCACTCACTCAAATCTCTCCACTCACCCAAAATAATATTTCTTTTGAATATTTTGAATGGTGGGGCCCACATTTGACTGGTTAAAGCACTAGCTAAAATTAGCATGTAAGATAACATATGACAGGTGTGGTCCACATTTAATATTCCCTTAATACTTCCATTGGAACACAATTTTTACATGTTTTCTAAACATATAACACTAACTAGTGAGTTAACATGTCCATTGGAGATGCTATTAGGACTTAGGAGAACCAAAAGAGTAGTAATGAATTATTGATATGCGGTTTTTCTTTTTCTGATTCTGTGATATCTTTTCGTAAGTCGTGGTTTCAATTATGCGTTTTGTGTGCATGGGAAAGGAGAGAGATTCTTCCGAGGTTTTGGAATTAATTTCATTTAATTTTTTGAAAGGCGTTTATACTATTTTTAATAAATGAAACAACTACCAGCTCTTTTTTTAGCTTTATTTTTAGAAGAGGAATATTTATTTCATTCTAATATAATAATTAAATAAATGCATATATTTTGAATATTGAAAGTAGAGAAACATATTTTGATCTAATTTTGTTTATTTAATAATTTTATTGTTTAATTAGCTGTGGGAATGGCAGGTAACCCAATCAATGTTTTTTAAAGCGGTCCTGGCTAATGGATGCTAATGGATCTGGATTTGGATCAGATATCCGACACCGTGCATAGATATTATAGTCGATGCGGATATGATTATTTTTATAAGGATAAAATTTGATTACGGATATATTCGATTGTATTTTATTAAATATAGACACAGATCAAGTTATTGAAAATTGATTCGAATGTCCAGTTAATTTTTTTATAAAATATGATTAATTCTTCTAGTGATGCATTTTTCTTTTGTCATTTTTGTACAAATTTATCAAATGTGTGATTTTGTTTGCATTTTTATCAAATCAAATCTTATACATATTTATTAAAACATATAAGCTGGCGATTCGAGTTTTTAATTTAAAAAAAGCGGTTACACTTTTTATATATAAATAATGCATTAATTAATTAAATAAATTGTTTGTAACAATATAAAAATAAATATCATATTTCAAATGTTGAGTACGTATGTGAAAACCACTTTAATTTGTATGGTTGAGTATTCTAATAAGAATCATCATTGAAAAAATCAGTACAGATAACTTTTTAAAAAATCAGAATATTTTTAAACTTTTGGGTCTAATTTGACATGAGGATAAGTGGCTGGAATAAAGAAATAATTGAGTTAAATTACATGTTATCCCATATGACATAAGAAGAAAAAAAAAGGATAAAATATGGACAGTTGTCCACATTTTAAGAAAAAAAATGAGGATATTTGTTATGAGAAAAAAGTGGAACAAACTTTATTTCTATTTTTTAACCCTATTTTGTAAAACAAGAACAACTTTTATGATTGTCATTCCCCATAAAAGACAAAAACAAAAAAAAAGTACTTCAAACCAACAATATTAATGCACAATTAATAGTAAAGGTAGACTCAATATTTTTAATCTTTTTTTTAAGTTATCCATATTTTAGATAATGTGATCAAAATACAAGATGCAGGATAAAAACATTAAAAAAAAAAAGAATAACAAAAAACATTACTAAATGTAAATATGGATAAATATAATGATTTTTTTATCCTCTTAAATTAAGTTAACTTATGCTAGATATTTATCCTTTTAACAATTAGGTCTTGAAGATTTTTTTCGATTTTCAGGTTATTCTTTCCTAAAAATGAAGGAATTTTTTTTCTAATCTTAAAGGTAAATTTCCTAAGTTTGGTCGGCGTTTGGGGCGTGTCTTTCGCGAGGGAGCCGTTCTGACCGTCATGTAGCGCGCGCGCGTGAAGGGAGGGCGGATGGGCTGACGGCGGGTAGATGTCCTATCTGCTCTGTGGCCTGTCACCATTACGTTTTGGTTTTCTTATTTTCTTATCACGTTGTTTTGTCATTTGTATTAGCTTGCACTCTATTCTTATCATCCTCTCCCGTTTGGTATCATTTAAAATATGTGGTTTTGTTTTTAATAAAGCAAAAAAATTTAAAAAGCATTGTCAAACGTATTTTAAAAAGCAGACTTAATTAAAAAGTTATTTACAGTTTTTAAATCAAAATAGTTGATTTTTAAAAGACGTAAAAAATGTGTTTTCTAATAATCAATTTTATTTAAATCAATTTATTCAAAATTTTAATTTTCAAACATGTTTCTAACCAGACATGTGCTAATTTATTTTCGTAATGAAATTAATTGGAGGCTCGTGTCTAACTTTTTCAAGAAAGAAAGGCCTAATTTCTTAAGTTTTTTGGGATTTTTTTATTTATATATTTCTTCTTTTGATTTTTAATTATCCATTTAAAAAACAGAAAAAATAATAGTTTAAATATCATTTTTTGAAAACAAAATCAAAATTTCGTATTTTCTTAAAGTTGAAGAAGTGGAAATGAAAATTATTTAAAAGAACGAAAGGAGTTTAAATATTTAGTATAATGATTAAGTCATTTTAAGTTGCCAGGCTGGGAAAGACTACGTTTTTTGGTATCATTATCAAATCAAAAACTACTGATTTGGAATTTGGATGTTTAAAAATTTATATTTTTTTTACTACTTTTCCTGCTGTGAAATTTATTTATTATTTTCATGTGTGTTGTCTTTTTAAATTTTGGAATTGATTCATTTGTCACTTCTAAACAATGAAAGCTAAAAATTAAAGACGGTTAGAAAGAAGGATGCCAAAAATAGAGAGCCACCACCTTCCGTCTTTGAAAATTGAGAATACTATAATAATTACGTTAATTAATATTATTAGGAAGAGGATAAACATATTTTACATCTTTTTAAAACTGTGTTTGGAAACTAGTTTCAGTTACATCTACTTTTAAAAACAACATTTTAAACGGACATTTTTTCTTTTTGTTAATTCTTGATTTAAAAAAAATAGTTAAAGACATTTACTTTTCTATAAACATAGATAATCACAAATAAAAACCCCTGCTAAAGTTATAACATACATATGAGTTCCTAAAAACTCAAAAAAACTCATATGCATCTCTATCGTCAACAAAAGATAACTCTAACTTAACATATTCTAATTAAGACTAATTCATACAATGCAATGACTAATGTATTCATGAGTTTTCAACACCATCAAACTGTGCCCTTCTCTCCCCTCGATCTCTCTCGCCCCTCCGTTGCCCCGTCCATCACCGTCCATCACCAATCCGAGCTCAAGAAGAAAAGGAAAATCATGTCACCACGCATCCCTACCACCCAAAATATTGCACTGATACAAGATCGGCGGCCACCAAGGCAACTGTTGAGGTGATCTCTGGCCTTTATTTAAATCTATACATAAATTTTATTTAAAATTTGAGTAAAAACTTAATTTGATATTACATGTCTTCAACCATTCACTTTGTATTTTATTCAAATCTTTTAAAAAATTCATATCTTCTTCTAATTATTTCCTATAAACATTTTGAAAGTCTTTCTCCAAACATTTTTACTGCTTAAGTTTTCTTACATTCAAGATATTTAGATTTAAAAATTATAATCATCCAATTTTTAAAAAAAGATAAAAATAATCTTTTTTTATTGGAGTAAAAATAAGAAGTTAAAACCACTATTTTTTTTTTTTTTTTGGTATTAAGAGATGATGAAAATTTTGAAGGGTGTGAAGGCATTTAATATAATTCAACTAAAGAAAAATATTGAAAATTTGGGTAAAAATGTCTCCCTTGATTTGGGTAAAGATTTAAGTAAAAGCTTGATTTAGTAAGGTTTTAGGTGATTTTTATTCAAATTTAAATTTTGGCTAAAGTTTGAGTATAAGATTAGAGATGATCTTATGACACCCTCGCCCCAAAATTTGGGATATGTTTTTATATATTAAGCATTTTAATATAATTTAAATTTTTTTAAAATTTAAACATATCCATTTATCTACTTAATTTTTTTTAAATCTTATCCATATTTTTTATTCCTATTTTATAGGATTTATAAATCTGTTTATAAAAAATAATTTTTTTAACAACAAATCCCTTGTTTAAGGATTTTTTTATTCTTTTTTCTAAAAAAAAAAAGGGGAGTTTTCCACTTTGAATACGGTTTAGATTTCCAAATTTTGCTTTATTTTTTTTTTTACATTTTGTTTTTTTTATTTTGAAACATAAGTTTTTAAAATTTGTCATTCTTCATTTTTTATTAGACATTTTTGTTTTAATATTATAGAAATAATTTTGTACATTCAATTTTTTTTATGTAAAGCATTGGGGTCCCATTTTATAAGTTGAGCTAGGGTCCCATTTAAATTCATTAATCTCAGATCCGGCTCTGCACTGATAAAAGATATTAGATATGAGGCTAGAGAATTTACAATAGGATGATTAACCTAAGTGTGTGAAGACAAAACCAGTTTAATCTTTGTCCAATGCTTCAAGTATTAATAATCATAGATCCTACAGAAGCAAACAACTTCAGCACCCCACGTTGTAAAAAACCCACCCTTTAAAAAAAAATTGTGCACTGTAGCAGTAAGAGTAAACCCACCCTGAGGTCGGTATTCCCTCTGACGATGGTGGTGAATTATGTGTCTACTGAGAGTTTGGCGTGTGTACCAACTCAGTTCGGCAATCACTTGGGCGACGGTGTTGAATTATGCTCGCCAGAAATCTCGGCGATCTAAACTCTGAGAAAATAAATTCACATTGTTACAAGTTTCAAACCAATTATGACAAATTTCACATTTAAACACATAGAATAGACAGTCATTGCTACATTTATAATACATCAAAATTCGATGTTAGCATTCCATAACCAATCATATATGTGATTACACTACAAGTAATTGTTTTTATGCTTTTTTTTTTAAATGAGTAATTGTTTTTATTGGATAGGTTATTTATTTTTCTACATAGAAAAATTGATATAGTCACACGAATGGTTGTGGAATTCGAACATGTATTTTGTTGTGTAATCACATGAATAAACATTCGCTTAGATCGTTCCTTATGGACCTGGTTATGTTGACAGTGGTTATAGAATGCGAACATTGTATTTTGATATGTCATGAATACGGCTATAGTTGTATATTATATGTGTTTGCATAAGAAATTTGTCATAATTGGTTGAAAACTTATGACAATATGAATTTATTTTCTCAGAGTTTAGGTCATCGGGCTTTCTGGCAACCATACTTTAATACCATCGTCCAAGTAGTTACTGACCTGGGTTGGTACACACGTCAAGCTCTTAGTCGACCATAATTCACCACCATCGTCAGAGGGAATGTCGACCTTGGGATGGATTTACTCCTACTACTACATTGCACAAAATTTTTTTAATTTTTCTAAAAGAGTGGATTTCTTGTAACGTTGGGTGCCGATATCCGCGCCTCAAGATGATGGGACACAGTCTTATAAAATATGAATGAATTTCCAATATCGAAGAGTTTAAGCCCTTTGTTAATTTTCATTACGATTTTTGCGATTGAGTCCCCGAGAAAACATGTTAGTGTACGTCCGATTAAATTTTTTCATTTTTTCAATGAAATAAAAATATTTATTGATTTATTTAAATATATATTTTACTTTTCATAGTAATATGTACTTCACAAGGTTATATTAAAAAATTGAAATAGTTAAGACTATAGATGAAATTACAATTTTATCTTTTGCAGAGATTAATTTATTTTTTTTATTATTTATAGTGACTAGAGTCGGGCCTAAAATTCATCAAATTAGAATGGGCTGTAGGCGAATTTATAAAATGAGACCCCCAAAGAATATATATATATATATATAGGAATGATACTATGCGGGTCGTGCGGTCGTGCAGCGTCGACCTCGAGCCGTCGATCACGGGTCCATCGCATCAGACTGTCGGGGGCGATTCATCTCGACCGTTGGATGCGATGGACCCACGATCGGACGACTCACGTCGGATCCGCACGACCGCACGACCCGCATATTATCACTCGTATATCCGTTGAATAATATGCGGGATCGATCGTTCGATCGCGGGTCCATCGCATCCATCGATGAATATCCGATGCGATGGACCCGTGATCGACGGCCCGTGATCGCTTCCCGCACGACCGCATTCCCGCACCGAATCACTTCCCTACTCGTGATTACGTGCGGATTACATTCGATTACGGGCCGTCGATCACGGGGTCCATCGCAACGGTCGAGTGCGATTCACTTCGACTCGGATGCGATGGACCCGTGATCGACGGTCCGTAGTCGAATCCGCATACGACCGCACGCTATCACATATATATATATATATATATATATATATATATATATATAAAACAAGTAACAACACAATTAATCTTCAAAATAAATAAATAAAAAAAACAAAAATCACACCACGAAGAACTATTATTTAAGTTTTCAATTTTAAATAGCAATAAAAAAAGCAAAAACAAACTCCTTAATATGTGGGATCTGTTAATGAAAAGATTACATTTTTTGTAAATTCAAATGTAAAACTAAATTCTTACATAATTGAAAATTTTAAATGAGTTATGAAAAACTAAAAAAAATGATAAAATAAAATAAATGGATGATTTTATAAACAAAATAACTAAAGAACTACAAATATAAAAATAATTAAACCAAATTTAAAAAACATATATAAATTAGAATTATGCATGATAATACAAGAAAATTTAAAAATACATATTAAAAGGATAGTATCCTCTTGAGAAAAGAGTAAATTTTAAATATTCAATTCTAAAAATACTCAAATAGTTTTAATACATCCATATTTTTAGGGATTTGGGGTCCCTTGGGGTAGGTGCCCTAGACAGTTGCATTGGTAGCCTACCCCGAAGGCCGGCTCTTATAATGACTGCAATGTCTACACAATTAAATATAAAAGACCGTCATGACAATTTTGCCTTTTTTAGGTTTATGATTGTTTATAGGGAGTGCAATGTCTACATAATTATATTTAATGGAATATTCTGTGAATATTCTGTTAAGTTAGGATAGAAATTTAACCCAGGTATAATAATTAGGTTTTGTAAGTTTTCAGGAACTTATATGTTTGTCCCAGCTTTAGCATAGACCTATATGGGATTATCTATATTTATAGGGATGTAGATGCTTTTAACTCTAAAAAAAAATTAGTCAAAAGCTTATGGAAAAATTAATTTAGGGTCCTCAATGCCACCCATTTGTTATTTCTAGCTCCGTGATACTTTTTAAAAAAATTTACATCCTTGAGGAATGAGGAGCCTTCTCTATAATTTCGAGGTCCTTTTCAATAACTTCTATTATGTTCTGTTAGAGGTATCGAAAATGTCCTTCACCTCTAAACCATTCATTTAATATATTTGAGAGAGATGTTTCTTTTTGTGTAGATGTGTGAGAGAAAAAGAAGGGCAAGCAAGGAGAAATAGAAAAGCCAGAAGGGGTAAAAATGAAAAAAATGAGAAAAAATTAAAATCACATGGATGAAAGGATCTAAGGAATTTGTTTTCTAAAATAGGGACTAAAAAAAACTTGAAAAGTGTCAGGGACTCAAAAAAATAGAAGGATGACCTGAAGGACCCTAATTAATTTTCCCAAAACTTATCTTTCATTTATTTTCAAAAATTGTGATAAGCATGGACTTTGGGAAACCAGTTGTCATTAAAAAAAATTGTCACATTCGACCTTTTTTTTAGTCCTATTTGTTGTAAACTAACTATAATACATAAACATAAGAATGCATAAACAAAACACACAAGCATATTGAGAAGAGTAGAAAGAAATTTCTTATTCTTTACTTTGTTGGTTGGTTGTGGAATACATGAGAGACTCCTCTATTTATAGGGTTCATGGAGGAATCTCAAAGGTGTGAGTTACAAGTCTATAGAGGTGAGGGGGTAGATAGTGGGGGTTATGGAGTTGAATGAGAGAGGTTATGGAGTTGAAGAGTGGGGGAGGTTATGGCTTATAGGTGTGGTGGTTATCCACTATTTTCTCAACACTCTCCCTTGGATGACCACCACGCTAAGATAATTGCCTCATTAAAACCTTGCTTGGAAAACCCAGTGGGAAAAAATCAAAGCGAAGGAAAAAGAGTACAATTTAACTTAATCGTATAATGGTGTATGCGCTTAACACTGCCTCGTTAAAACCTTGCCAGGAAAACCCATTGGGACAAAACCTAGGCGAAGAAAAAGAGTACAGTTCGCAAAATGTCATAAAAAATTTACTCCCCCTCATAAGTACAAGATTTTAAGAATTTTGGTCGCTAACTCGTCGCATCCCGATGTTATACACCAACTTTTTAATGTTGACGTCGACAGCTTTAATGAAAAAAAATTTGTAAGATTGTCCTTTGACTGAATTTGTTGAACATCAATTTCATGTCTCTGCTGGAGCTCATGAGTGTAAAAGAATTTTAGACAAATATGCTTCGTTCTATCACCCTTGATATATCCCCCTTTGATTTGAGCAATGCATGCTGCATTGTCTTCATAAATAGTTGTTGGAACATCTGTAATGAGAGATAGTCCGCATGCAGTATGAATATGATAAACCACAGACCTTATCCACACGCATTCCTGACTTGCTTGTGAGCGAGCCTTGTAAGGATCTGAAAGATACCCTGAATCTACATAACCCTTCAGTTGTGCACCATTATTGGAATCTTTTGCATAGAATATGTCCATGTCTGACGTTCCACGAAGATAACAAAAAATGTGCTTCACATCATTCCAATGCCTTCGAGTTGGTGCATAGCTAAATCTAGCCAATAAGTTAACAGAAAATGCAATGTCAGGTCTAGTGCATTGGGCCAAATATAATAAAGCACCAATTGCACTAAGACATGGTACTTCAGGACCAAGAATATTTTCAGTATCTTCTTTTGGACGAAAAAGGTCCTTCTTTGGGTCAAGTGACCTTACCACCATAAGAGTACTTAATGGATGACATTTGTCCATATTAAAACGCTTCAGGATTTTTTTAATATATGTTGTTTGATGGACAAGTATTTCACTTGGGCTTCACTCGATCTACAGGCCGAGATAATATTTAGTTTTGCCAAGGTCTTTCACTTCGAATTCATTCATAAGATATTTTACAGTTTTGTTGAGCTCTTCAAGAGTTCCAATTGAATTTATGTTATCAACATAAACTGTCAAAATAGCAAATCCCTTACTGAATATATATAAATATATATAAGGATACACGGGCAAATGAGATTGTTTTCATATCCTGCTTTTATCAAGTATTCACTAAGACGGTTGTACCTACTCCGTTAAGCTGTACAATGAACGTCTTAGCTTTATTGAGTACATACTCTTTCATTTTGCTTCAGTCAATTTATATCCTTCAGGGATTCATGTAAATTCTCATATAGATAAGTTGTTACTTCATCCATTAGTCTCATATCGAGTTTTCCAGAAACTTCGAGACTTTCTAGTTAATGGAACGTTATTGTATCTGTGACTGATGAGTATGTTTCTTCACAGTCAAATCCCAGGTTTCTGCAGGAAACCTTGTGCCACAAGACATGTCTTATATCTAGCAATTTTATTTTCTCATTTCGCTTTCTTACAAACACCATTTGTAACATTCAGGGTTAACATCTTTTGGGGTATGTATTATAGGTTCGAATATACCACACTTTTCAAGAAAATTCAATTCTTCTTGAATAACATCTTTCTACTTTGGCCAATTATTTCTTTGTCGACATTCATTTATGTTGTGTGGTTCATTGTAATCATCGCCCTTTAAAATTTCAGTAGCTACTTTGTTTGATAAATATGTCATCGATGATCATTTATTTGCGATTCCACATTTCTCTTATATGCATATAAAATATAGAGATCTCAATATTATTAGGTATCTTTTCCTCTTCAAGAGTTTGTCACTTCTGGAACTCGTTTCTCTTCAGGGATATTATATTCTTCTTGAGTTTTAGAGAAAGTGGATCTATTGTTCATAATCTTTTCTGGAGCATTATGTATAACTTCTTCTGGATGATTATTAGAGCATGATTTTTCATTTGATCTCCACTTCTGGGGAGCTTATTCTTTTGAATCTATTGATCTATCACGCTTCTGTCATGCATTAGGAATTTGATTTTCACGTTGAGTGGTACGTGAGTCTAGATGAGACAGAGTGGATGAATTCCACGATAATTCTCATCTTTGGCCATGTAATCTCATCTTCGTGATTAATATGCGCATGGATTCATGATTTGTAATCAAACCCATTAATTCATGCATTTTATTATATAGCTGTCGTTTCATATATGCATGTGTTTTATTTTGTCTTTAGTGCATGCATTAGGAATTTGATTTTCACGTTGAGTGGTACGTGAGTCTAGATGAGACAGAGTGGATGAATTCCACGATAATTCTCGTCGTTCTTTAGGAACATATCGTACTTCAGGTACATTCTTCCCTCCCCTAACGACGGGAATATTATCTCATTAAAATGACAATCCGCAAATCATGCGGTAAAAACTATCATCGAGGAAAAGAATCTTCTGGTTCTTTAGTATACGCCCAAATGAATAGTTCAATGCATTATCGTGTACCATGGATATCTGAGATGGTCATGCCAAATCATAAAGATCATAGAACTTCTGGTTAATATGAGTAATTATGGATATTTATATTATAACCCTTAAGAGAGAGCATAAAACTTTTCTAATGTATGCTTCTAGCATGAGACATTATTAATGTATAGATACTCCATAATTTTAAAATGGCATATCTTCAGATAGGTATATTCAGTAGACTTCTTCTGGATCTACATGAATACAATGTATCGTTGATACAAAATTTTGTATCTATTGATAATATGATATCTGCTCTTCTAGAGCATTCGATCAAGTTTGTAATACTAAAAATAATATTATCATTTGCATTAATTAATATTAAACTAAAAAAATAAGATAAATATGAAAGTGCATTTCATATAATAAAGAAAAATAAAGGCGTAAATATAAAATTGACAAATATCTAATCATATATGAAGTGCATGACCAATAAAGAGTTTAAGCATACTTCATGTACGCAACCAATTTAAAGATTTGGACGTACTTCAGGTAAGTGACCAAAATTATGTTATGACGTACCACATAGATGACAATAATTTTCTTCTGCATTTTAGGGGTTTATTATGCAAACTTTTCCCTTGCTTTCATTCAATAGCATTCCACTTCTGGTGGTTTCAAATAATTTGTCATCTCTACTATTATTGTGGTTATATAAACCATGAAATAACCCTTGACCATGTCCATTACTCAAAATAAAATAAAATAAAATGCATTTGCTTCAGGCAACGATGCTGAGTTAATAGATCGGGTTTCATGATTTTTTTTTATTTATATTATTATCAAAACTCGTTGTTCAGCAATGAGAAGATATAAAATTTGATAATAATATTTTTGCTTTCGACATTGCTACTACTGGAGCATCTTTGAGACACAATGGTCGGTGGACCTTTCATAATGAGAATTTAATATTTAAATCCTCTATATTATGATGGTGAAAGCTAATCACAATTTTTACATGTTCCTACTGGGATACATGTAGCCACCTTTTTTTTTTATATGATCCTTCAGGGACCCATAAAAATTTCATAACTTTTGTATAGTCCTACATGACTCAAGTAGCCATTAATTTTATATAATCCTTCAGGGATGATAAAATTGTATGTAGTCCTTCAAAGATAAAATAAAATAAAATTTTATATGGTCCTTCAGGGATTCATATAATCATAATTTAAATACAGTCCTTCAGGGATCTATGTAAACAATTTGTTTTTTTCATTTTGATCCTTTAAGGACCCAAAAAATATATCATATAACTTTTGTTTGGTCCTACAGGGACACGAACAATCATCATTTCTGTATATATATCCTTCGGGGATAAAAATTATACCGTCCTTCAGGGACACATTCTAATCATATCTTTCACATGAACCTCCAAAGATCCATGTAATAATTTTTGTATAGTCCTTCAGGGACAAAATAAAATAAAATTTGCATGGTCCTACTGGAACACATAATTCATAACTTTTATATGGTCTTTCAGGGATCCATGTAAACACAATTTTTGTATGCTCCTATAAAGTAATATAATGACTTTTACTTGGTCATTCAGGAACTAATATAATCATAATTTTACATGATCCTTCAAGGATCCATGTACACAATTTTTTTTTTTTTTTGTAGTCCTTCAAAGATAAAATAAAATAAAATTTACATGGTCCTATTGGGACACATTATTCATAGTTTCTACATGGTCCTTCAGGGATCCATGTAAATAAAATTTTTGTATGGTCCTATAGGGACACATGACATTGTAACATTAAAATGAATCACAAATCAAATATTTATAAATATCAAATTAATTGATACAATGAATAAGGATTGATGTTAGCACAAATCTAAGCAATAAGTGAAACATTAAAATATAATTCCATAGTCTACCAGAAAAAAAAAATTTAAGCTACAAATTTTAATCATCTTAGCCAAAATCCTTTTTTTTCACATATATATGAATATGGAACAGATTGAGACTAATATGATTGAAAGTAATATATGGCATAGCATGTCACGGTATTGTAACCATGGTATAATAATTGAAACACTATATATGTTGAATAAATAAACTGATTAAGAAGATATTTATGCCACATGCAAAAATGAAATCCATGTTGAAGTCCGGGGAAAACCTTTAATTTTCATTATTAAAAATACACAAAGGAATCACGGTGTTTTCAAATGGGGCATGATGGTGAATATAATAAAATCATGGGTTCTACTCATGCTAATAGAATCATTCATGAATTCTACAAGGATGACATGTCATGCTTATAACAACAGTGAATTCATTATGGATATAAGGTATGAGAGAATTTTTTTTTTATGGAAATCATTAACAACCCACCGAATACAAACCTTCCTGTTAGATCATATTCAATTCATGCATCCATTTTGAATTTATGCATGCACTAAAGACAAAATAAAACACATGCATATATGAAACGACAGCTATATAATAAAATGCATGAATTAATGGGTTTGATTACAAATCATGAATCCATGCGCATATTAATCACGAAGATGAGATTACATGGCCAAAACATTTATTTTTAATACTATGATATAGAATATGCATAAAGAAATGCATTCTTAAAACAAATCTATAAAAGAATGCAACGCATGGGTATATTTAATTATGTAGCATATAGTAAGAAAACCCATTTTTCTTTATCAAAAAGAAAATCATAAAATTTTCTATCATGTTGTATACAAAATATAAAATAAGATAAATCATGATGATTTGAATATCATACATTCACCAAAAATATAAATCTTTGGGAATCTTTTTTTTTTTATAGATAAAATATATAATTTTATGAACTCACCAATACAAATCTTTGGAGATCTCATGAACTCACCAAATTACAAACCTTTGGAAATCTCTTTAACATCTTGAGTGCTTGAATCGAATAAGAGCTTATTCGTGCTGATAACGTGTTGTAAACTAACTATAATACATAAACATAAGAATGCATAAACAAAACACACAAGCATATAGAGAAGAGTAGAAAGAAATTTCTTATTCTTTACTTTGTTGGTTGGTTGTGGAATACATGAAAGACTCCTCTATTTATAGGGTTCATGGAGGAATCCCAAAGGTGTGAGTTACAAGTCTATAGAGGTGAGGGGGTAGATAGTGGGTGATTAATAATGGGGGTTATGGAGTTGAATGAGAGAGGTTATGGAGTTGAAGAGTGAGGGAGGTTATGGCTTAGAGGTGTGGTGGTTATCCACTATTTTCTCAATACTATTTAATTTTTAATCTACATATGTTTTATTTTTAAAAAAAATAATATATAACATCTAATAAGGTACATATTATTTATAAAAAAATTAAACATATAAAAATTAAACAATGATTTGCTTGAATACATTCACAAAGAAAAAATATAAAATTTTTCATATATTTCGTCTAGACTCGTTAAAATAACTTACTCAAAATACTTGCAGGCCAAGCAAGGGGGGAGAGAGTCCCCACCAAGTCCTTCCATTGCTTTTTCTTTTCTTTTTTTTTTTTAACTTTTCAAGTGGGATACCACGTTCTAGTCACTAATAAACTATGCTTTTTATCAGCTTTTTTGGTGGGAGGGAATGTGATTAGGTAAAATCAAAAGACGCACTAAAGCATTTCGAAACTTTTTATAAAATATTTTTTATTTTTTAATAAAATTAAAGCCATAAATGTGTTATCAAACGCATCCTAAAAAATAAATTTAACTAAAAAATTATTTACAATTTTTAGTACAAAAATATTATTTTTAAAAAAATGCAGAAAATACGTTTTCTATTAATTGAATTTAGTTAAATCACTTTATTTAAAATTTTATTTTTCAAAAGTGCTTCAAACATACGCTACCTAAGATTTTGTGAACTTTTGGTAAGGGTGGGAAAAAAAATGAAATCCAAATGAGGTTGCAACTTGGGTCTGAGTCCAATCCAAACCCAACAGGTTGAACCTGAATTTTATGAGGGTTGGGCTATAAAAATTGGATTTGGTTCGGGTTGATATATTCGCGATAACTATAAAATCGGTTGGATTTGGGTCAGCATCATAAACAACCGGACTCAACCTGAACCCGTATTAGACACTCATATGATATTCTACACGGGCCATTGGCCATTGATACTTGATTATTTATTATAAATCTCCACCACTAGATCAAAATTTGTGAAATTTATGTTTTCTTTTTGTTAAAAATATATATCTTTTTATTTATTTATTTTTGTAAGCTTAGCTTAAAAATCGGGTTCTGCGAGTTGATTCAGGTTCTACGGGTTGGGTTTGAGTTGTCATGGGTTGGGTTCGGGTTAAAATCGTCAGATTGAAATTAAAGTTGAGTTGGATTAGGGTTAAACAACTTAAACTAGAGTTAACACATTAAACTTCGGATTGAGTTTAGGTTGGGGTCAATCCGAAGTCAACCTACCCGAGTTATAGCCCTATCTCCAAATATTGAGAAATGGAGATCTCCAACCACTCCTCAATTTTTTTAAAAAAAGAAGAAAATCATTTGGCTCTACATAGGAGAGGAGCAGAAAAGTTTTCCAATAACACGGAATCCATCCACTTGTTTTTTATTAGTTCAAAGTTTAGATGGCAATGCAATTACAAGATTATACATACATTTTTTTTTACTCATTTAATTTTTTAAATAGCCATTTCCCAACCCGTCCAACATTACAACCAGTCCGGTCAGTAGTTTTAGTCTTCAATTCCTATATATTTATTTATAGTATATTAATATATACAAATATTAATACATATATCTTAGATAAAAGAACAAGATTATGTATTATTTGAATTAATGTTCGATTCTACGTTTTAAATGCTAACCTTTATCCATCGCAATTGTCAAACGGGATCTTAAAATTCAACTTTAGAAAACAAATTAATGTATCTTGTTCAAGAGCATCTTCAACCCAAATCCTCATTTTTTCTCCCTCAAAATTGAAAAAACAATCGCACTGTCCCTCTTTTCCAATTTTTATTAAGTTCTTCAATGCTCCTTCCTGTATTGAAAATAAAAAGTGAAATGCCAATAAAGGGAGGTATATTTACTTGAAAAAAGATCTAACACCAATATTGTTATTGTGCAAGTTATCATGACAAAAATATTTTCGAGAGAAATCAATTTATAAATTTCAGAAAAGGGCGGCGCCACATATAATGTGGTAAGGTCAACCTCTTCATATTAAAAAAAAGAAACTCAATCTACTATTGTCATTCTTTCAAACCATAGCAATCCAGTCCACCAGTGACCCCCCACCAACCCATCAGTTGATCTTGCCCGACGTAGATTCTGTACTTAAAACCCCCAAATGATAAAAATTTATATATTAAAAATCTTTCATGTCATTTTTTTTTATAATTTTTTTTATTAATGTAAAATTTATTTTTTTAAATGACCCCATCTATAAACAAAAAATTCTTGAGCCACTACTACCTAGAGGCTCTTGATCACCTAAGAAGAGCACCCAAAAGCCTGTTCACACCGTAACAATTAAAATAATTTCTAGTTTTTCGTGTTTTCTCTATGAATATGAGCGTTTAAAATTCACTTGATATATATTTTTTTTGTGGGACAAGAAAAACCTAGAAAAAGCTGAGTTCTATGACCGCACTTCGATCTCCTATATGGTCACCATGACATCATCTATGATTTGTACGTTGAAAGAGTGCTGCTACACTCAGTTTTTTTCTTAGTCCAAAACACAGACCTATATACCTCATTACAAACTCAGTGAAACATATATCTCATTAGATGTTATATATATATATATATATATATATATATATATATATATATATATATATATATATATATATAGTCGCGATTACGTGCGGTGTGCGGTCGGTGCGGTTTATGACGTGGGCCGTTCGATCGCGGGTCCATCGCATCCAACGGTCGACGTGAATCGCACCCGACCGTCCGATGCGATGGACCCGTGATCGACGGCCCGTGATCGCGCACCGCACCGACCGTAAACCGCACCTAATCGGCTCCCTATATATATATATATATATATATATACCTCATTAAATTTATTTCTTACACTTAATAAAAATGGGTTCATTCAACTCGAAATGGAGCGATGTGCACTTTTTATCAAAGCATACACATCACTAGATGATGTTTATTATTTTTTTAAAAATGAAAACTCGTGAGGTTTGAATTTTGGTTGGTGAATATGATTGAATGTATCATTTTTCATGTTGAAATGGTCATAATTATACTTTCATGTATTAAGCCTTGTGTACCAAAAAAAAAAAATTACTTACATGTGTATTAGGTCATGAAAGAAAAATAGTCAGTGAGTTTTTATTTTAAGGATACTTAGAAATTGTATTGCAAGCGTGAATAACATCGAAATATAAAGTCCAAAAACAAGGATGGGGAAAGAAGATACACGCGATACAGGAATAGAGAGAGAGTGGAAACAAAAAAACGATGATCAAAAGTTCTAGAGTGTTAAGTAGCTGAGTAGCTACCACACAGTAACAACCTTCTAACCACCAAAAAAACTCACGCCTAGCACCTTTTGCTTCTTTGCTAACCCGTGACCATCAATACGCCTCCCACGAATCGAACCCCCACTGCGTCCATTAGTCCCCTTCCCCACGACGTGATGAAGTACTACGCTAGCTCCACTATATTTTCAATATAAACTCGTGCAGCCTTGAACACTGCCTGATTCCTTCTTAACCAGATGGCCCATGCTCCCGCGGGGACTATTTGCGTGATCTTTGCTTTTGCGCTTCTATCCCCTCTTCTCCTCAGCCGCTTTCATGCCCGCCACAGCTCCTCCAGGTTCCCCATCTGTGCTGCGAGGTCAGTCGCCGCCCCCAAGTGTGCCCACACCAGTTTTGCCACCCGATACTCGCACATCAGTGAGTTGTGATCGGAAAAACCTCTGAGCTAGCTAGGGTTTTAAAAAAAATTGAGAAACCATTTTCAATCCTAATTTGTGTGAGATTTAGAAAACCAAAAAAATTCTTGCATCTGTTCTCTCTACATTTAGTCCCAAGTTTCTTGTTTGCATTGAAAACTCCAACCCTCCACATAAAAAACCATTGCACACTCGCGTGCACGAGTGTATTCAAGTGGAGGAGATTTCCAACTGGGGAGGCTAAAAACTGAATGGCTAGCTTCTCATGGATTCAAAAGATACATACTAACGGTCCGTTTGGATAGGGGAATAAAGGGTGAAATAGGGGTGATAAAAGAGAATAAAAGTAAAAAAGTTGTTTGGGTGAGTGGTATAAAGGGGTATAGCTATGCATAATTATGAGAATAAATTTGTATTTGTATTCCGTGTCCCCCCATGGATTAAATTATGTTATTCCTCCACTGGTATAAGGATACTCACCTATTAAATTCCATGTCATCACCTTTTATACACTAATGGGGCCCACATATCAAATCAATTTTTTACACCTTATTCACATTTTATTCTTCATCAACCAAACACTCCAACCTTTATTATTACGTTTCCCAACGAGAATAACTAAAAACACAACCAAACAGAAAATCACTTATTCCATTCATAAAATCAACAATTCCTGGAATATGTATAAACCCCAGAATAATTTAGGCATCTATCCAAACAGACCCTTAGGCCCGTTTGGATAGAGACATAAGCTATTCTGGGGTTTATACCTATTCTAGGAATTGTTGACTTTATCAATAGAATAAGTGATTTTCTGTTTGGTTGTGTTTTAAATTATTCTCATTGGGAAACGTAATAATAAGATGAATGTGTTTGGTTGATGAAGAATAAAATGTGAAATTGATTTGACATGTGGGCCCCGTTAATGTATAAGAGGTGTTGATAGGTGATTTGAAATGAAAAAAGAAAAAACAGTGGGACCCACTTATGATTGTTGTTGGAATAGGCGGAAAATGGAGGATTACTATACCTCTTTATTATTTGTTATTGCGACATCCAAATACCACCTTATTCCCCTCACATAAACACTTTTTTTCCCTATTCCCTGCCTATTCCCACCTATTCCTTCCCTAACCCTCTATCCAAACAGCCCCTAAAGGAATTGTGGAAGATTGTTGCTATCAGATGGAAGAAGAAGAAGATCGAATGAGGTTTATATACACAACCATGGAAATGGTCAGAAAAATGACAAAGAAGATAAAAAAAGTGAGTCCTTTTGCAACTTTTGTACAAAATAGGGAGTTATATGAATATATGAAATCAGAAAGTGGATCATTTTGGATCTTTTGAAGAAATCATAGGGTTATATGAATATATGAATTAGCTTCCGATAACAAAAGCGCATTTTAGTCAAATATTTGAGTCCTTTTTAATTTATCAAACAAATTGGAGTTACAAGAATATATGAATTAACAACCAATGGAATATTCTCGGAGTATTTCTTTTATTTAACGAAAAGTTAATTAAGGGACTAAATGTTTAACCATGTCAACATTTATATGGATATTTGCATAAATGAGGGGGTCTTACCCATTAAGAACATAACCAACAACTATGTCAATATATAGATATATGCTAACTTCTAGAGGATTATATGCATTTAACCCTTTTTTATATTTAGCATTTTCTGCAATTAAAAAGGGTGTCTCAACGTACATTTTCACTCTCTTTAATATTCCAAAATTTCTCTCCTCCCTATTTTCTCTCTCCAACGTCTCTGATCTCTCTCTCCCACTCCCCTCAAAATCGTTTTTTTTTTTTGTGCTGTTTCTCTCCAATCCATCTTTTAAGTTGAATAATATAATATTTAAACCTTCTTTTAAAGGTTCTAATTTTTATAATATCACATTCCATTAAAAATTTATTGTTTTTATTGCTTTTTATTAAATACATATGATAATGTAGAATGCTTTAATTTAAATGATTGTATAATATTATGTATCTATTTTGTAATATTTGTGGTTTAAAATAAAATGATGTGTAATATTCAAACAATTTAGTTTTTTTTAAAAATATTTGGGGTCCATTTTAAAAGCTCACACAGGGCCAGTTAAAATTTTCAATTTAGAACTCTTGTTTCATCAGTAAACAATACTAATCAAACTGTCATCTGTGTACATGAGAATCTCAATAATGTCAAGAGTTGATCACAGTGCAGTGTTACAATCTTAGAGCCTCTAGAATATGGCATGGGATGATTGTTTAACACTCCCACTAGTGGCAACCCTTCGAGATATGTTTTTACTAGTCTGTCATTGTATCTACGCAAAGACTGTAAGGTAAAAGCCTTACCCTGCCCCAACATGATGATGGGTGTTGCGCATTGACATCAACACCACCACAAACCGCTCCAATGATAAAGTCCCAACACAATTTGAAGGTATATCCAACTTAACTTCACCAAATCACGACTTCATCATTTTGAAAGAATGTGACAAATCAAACTCTCTTTCAACCAAACAGAAACACATCGAACCACTTCTTGATCTTACCTATCTCAAGCTCTTAGCATCAACATTGTAATGCCATGGCTTAGTATTGTCTGCTTTGTTTAAAGGTGCGCGGCTTTAAAACGCATCACCCTCACCCCTCACATATAAGTACTAGACATCCTCCATTGTTAGACGATATGAGACTAAACCATAGATACTAACGTCACCCTCACCCCCGCATTGTCTTATTGGGCTCTTGGTCTATTGGTCCAGTTCAACTCCCCTCATGCTGCCACACGTCCCCTGTGTGCGATCCAGAGCCCGATCCACCACTGCACATAACAAAAACCCCTTTGTCGCCCCTCCATCTTCAGTGACCATACACACCCCATCCCCTCTCTCTCTCTCTCTCTCTCTCTCTCTCTCTCTCTTCTTCAAACTAAAACAGAACTCCTTCACCCATGTCAAGGGGGGACCTAGGCGCCCCCTCCCCCCAAAAAAAAAAATGAAAATTTTAAACAGTGACCCAATGCATTTCATAAAGTTGTATGGGCCAAATTAATTAATCAACCACAGAGCCTCCCCAGCCCAACAAAATCCTATTGAACATGGTGGTGTGGGCCAAGTGGGACCCAATAAAATAACCTTAATAATTAACAATCTAACATCCCCAGTACCCGCGTCCCCACTCTGCACAAAGCAAAAAAAAAAAAAAAGAACAGTGTTGTTATACCATTTTTTTTAGCCTCAATTTCAATCTCATATGTGTCGATAGAAAATCACAGCAACGTATACTCATATTAATAAGGTATATGTTTTGATATAAACTTTTTACATTTTCTATAAATGCATCAATGCAATTAATTAAAGTATATGTTTCATTTTTTATAAAACATGTACTTTATTAAATAAGATATATTTAAAAAAATCAAAATACTAGGGCTTGGAAAATGAACGGGACGTAGCATTGAAGATCCAATAATGAAGAATGTATGCCCACTTATACATTGAATAGAAAACGTGGTCTAAAGAATACAAATGATATTTATGATCCAATACCCACAAAAGATAATTGAATCAAAAAACTTCCCCTGCAGTACCAGTGGAACGGATATCATGGATCAGTCTCTGAAGCTCTCCATAAGAAGAACCCCCTTCATCGATACTACTCTTAACCTTCTCTGCGAACTCGGATGCCAACCTCCTCATGCCAACGCTTCTCTCCCCCTCCTCCATCAGCTCCCTCACCATCTTCTCCACCTTGACCCGGTCACACGTATCCTTCATGTCCAGTCCAACCCTCCACACATCACTAACAAACCGACTGTTGATCTGCTGGTCTGCAAAGTAAGGCCAACACACCATCGGCACACCCACAGTGATGCTCTCCAATGTCGAGTTCCACCCACTATGCGTCAAGAATCCTCCAATGGCCGGGTGTCCTAGAACCTCAAGTTGTGGCACCCAACTCACTATGCGTCCCTTCTCATACGCTGCCACAGATGGTACGCATGTTTCTACAATATTTTTTTTTCTGAGAATTGTAAGCATGAGCCTCAATTTTATTCAAAATTAAAAGCGTATGCCCAAAGCGATAATAAACAAAAGGTAGAGGAGTAAAAATATATATACCCTGCTCGCCATCTGCATTGACGACCAAGTTATCACGCAAGACCCACAAGAACCGCATCTCGCTATTGACCAACCCGTGCCAGAACTCGAGAAGTTGGTCTCTTGTCACAGTGGCAATGCTTCCGAAGCTGACGTAGACGACAGATTTGGGAGGCTGCACATCGAGCCAAGCCATGCACGTGCGATCCTCAGTCAAGAGGCTGGACATGGATGACCGTCGGGACTTGTTGAGGAAGGCGTGGATCGGGCCGATCGGGTAGACGTTGGGGATGACGGATCGTATGTGGGAGAGGATTTCAGATTCGAGTGGCTCCACAGTGTTGAGTATGAGACCGGAAGATCGAGTTGTGGCTTGAGTCTCGGATATTATTAGTTGCAAGGTATGGTCAGCGAGCTCTTTGACCCTGCAGAAGCTTGGGAGGTCTCTCCGTCTCAGAAATCCTTCCATCCCCGGCACGCTCTGTGTCCTCTCATCCATATCAGTTTCATCTGAAAAACACGCAGCAAATGTTTTTTGGAAAATGTCAAACTCAATATTTTTGTATTTTTTATAGTCTAAAACGCATACCACATATTTTTTTATTTTTTAAAATAATACATCATCTATATTGCTCCATTTTAATTGTGAATTGAATGAGACCATTTTAAATAAATGTAAAAAGAAATTTAAAGATTTATATACGTCGTCTAACAATACATATGTTTCACTAGATTTCTAACTATTCATATAGAATTGTATTTTAAAAAAAAATGACTGTGTAACCGTGCCCTTTTTTAACTGTAAAAATATGAGGGCTACAAATTATGCATCAATTTGATTTGGGTTGGAGTCAAACCCAAATGGAAACTAAAGTATTTTTTTCTTTTTTTGAGGCGAAGTTAGATAATGCTATCATGATTGTATTAAGCAATATTGTAGTACAAAGTCTAAATTAGAGAAAACAAGGATAGAGAATAAAGAAACTAAAAAGGAGAAGGGAGGTTGAACAAACAAGGGGAGAAAAGGTAGTTAAGACAGGTAGCTCGACAGCGAGACGCACTAGGGTGGAGCAACAGAGTCGACAGTGAGACGCACTAGGGTGGAGCAACAGAGGTATCTATCTACCTTCCCATGGCCCACCCCCTGCTATCGACACAGCAGCCCACCCCCCCAGCCTGCAAGGTGCAACACCCCCCTGGAGACTGAGAACGCTTTTTCGCGCAAAGTGATGGCTCAAGCTGCAAAAGAAGCCCACAACCTTGTCCAGCATTCTCCATGTAAGCCTGTTGCCCCCGAAAGAGCACCGCATTCCACAAAAGCCATAGCGCCCAAGAAACTGTGGGGATGGCAGCCTGCATGAGCCTGCCCATAGAACCCCTTCCTTTGGCTCGACGGAGGCTCACACCCGCCTCCCATAGCTCCCCCATATCCTAAAACTTGGGCACTACGCACGCGAAAGTCCCAAACATCATCCACACTTGCCGTGCAAAAGTACACTAGAACAGAAGGTGAGATGTTGTTTCGTCACCCACATTGTGCAAAACACGCATGACTGACTCATTCGGTCTCTACTTGGCGAGGTACATCTTAGTGAGCAGCCGGTCTTGAAGGGCAAACCACATGAACCCCTTGACCTTGAGTGGGACGCGGAATCTCCACAAGCCATGAAATCACGGGGATAACTCCAAGTTCGGGGGTACCTCCCGATGCCACCATTTGTAAGCACGAATCGGATAATAACAGAATCTCAAGCAGTTTTCGGAAAGCCAATCAATTGAACTCCGTTTTTCAGAACATGTCAGATTAATTGGGTACTGACCAATGAAAATTTTAAATTTTACAAAATAATAAAATATTGGCCTTGCACAAACCCCCAGACCATACAGATTAACCCAGACTGTAGAAGACCATCGGCAGGGTTCATCCTGTTTGAGTGTAGGTAAATAAACAAATAAACAATGCTTTTTATCTGCTTTTTTAGTGGGAGGCATGCGCGAAACTAGGATTTTATATTGGGAGGGGCTGATATGAACTCGAAATCTAATAAACAATTTAAATTTTATATAAACCAAACAAGTTTATACTTTATTTCTAGTAAATTTTGTCATAGATATGCAAAAATGTAAAAATAGATAAAAAATTAAGTTTTTTCAAAAATATGTTATTAAAACTGTATTTATGATCCTTTACAGAATATAAATCATCTTTTATCCAGTCTGAGTCAATTTTATCAACAAAATAAAATTTCAATGTAAATAATCATAGAATTTGCAAGAAAATCATCTTTCATCTTGGTGTGAAGTGTTGTATTAACAAATTTTATGACTGAAAAAATATAATTGATCTCAATATATCAGACTGGTAAAGATTTAAAAATCGTTCTAACAAAGATTTAAAAATTTTATAACCATATTTTTGTAGAAAAATCTGAAAACCATGATAAAATTGGTAGTAGGGGAGAATTCATTTCTCATTTTGTATTATTGTATAAGAAATGTGTATTTAACCATGTGATCAGTAGAAATTGAGTTACATCTCTTCAATGCAAGGTAAGTGATGGTTGTCTGTACAAGTGGTGTAATAGGCAAATAATGGTGGGATTAATTAGCCTATACAAGACAATAATCAACCGTGTAATGGAGGATAATCAGCCAGGGGTAATTATGACTAAATAATTGTGGGAATAATAACAACTAACCTAAAAAAATCATAAAATTTGAGGGGGGGGGGGCTATAGCCCGGCCAAGCCAAGCTGTAGCTCTGCCCCTGGTGGGAGGGAATGTGATTACGTAAAATCAAAAGATGCACTAAAGCGTTTTGAAACTCTTTATAAAGTACTTTTATTTTTTTAAAAAAATTAAAAGCATAAATGTGTTTTCAAATGCATCCTAAAAAATAAATTTAATTAAAAAATTATTTACAATTTTTAGTACAAAAATATTATTTTTTTAAAAACGCAAAAAATACGTTTTCTAATAATCGAATTTGGTTAAACCACTTTATTTAAAATTTTATTTTATAAAAGTGTTTCAAACATACACTACCTAAGATTTTGTGATCTTTTGGTAAGGGTGGGAAAAAAATGAGCTCCAAATAAGGTTGCAACTTGGGTCTGAGTCCAATCCAAACCCAACAGGTTGAACCCGAATTTTATGAGGGTTGGGCTATAAAAACTGGATTTGGTTTGAGTTGATATATTCCCGTTAACTATAAAATCGGATGGATTTAGGTTAGCATCATAAACAACCCGACCCAATCTGAATCCGTAGTAGACACTCATATGATATTCTACATGGGCCATTGGCAATTAATACTTGATTTTTATTCTAAATTTCCACCACTGGATCACAATTTGTGAAATTTATGTTTATTTTCTTGTTAAAAACATGTATCATTTTATTTATTTATTTTTGTAAGCTAAGCTTAAAAATCGGGATCTGCGGGTTGATTCAAGTTCCACAGGTTGGGTTCAAGTTGTCACAGGTTGGATTCGGATTAGAATCGTCGGATTGAAATTCAAATTGAGTTAGGTTAGGGTTGAACAACTTAAATTAGAGTTAAACATCTTAAACTTCAGATTGAGTTCATGTTGGGGTCAATCCGAAGTCAACCCACCCGAGTTATAGCCCTATCTCCAAATATTGTGAAATGGAGATCTCCAACCACTCCTCAAAATTTAAAAAAAAAGGAGAAAATTATTTGGCTCTACATAGGAGAGGAGCAGAAAAGTTTTCCAATAACATGGAATCCATCCACTTTTTTTTTTATTATTAGTTCAAACTTTACATGGCAATGCAATTACAAGATTATACATACATTTTTTTTTACTCATTTAATTTTTAAAATAGCCATTTCCCAACCCGTCCAACATTACAACCAGTCCGGTCAGCAGTTTTAGTCTTCAATTCCTATATATTTATTTATAGTATATTAATATATACAAATATTAATACATATATCTTAGATAAAAGAACAAGCTAAGATTATGTATTATTTGAATTAGTGTTTGACTCTACGTTTTAAATGCTAACCTTTATCCATCGCAATTTTCAAACGGGATCTTAAAATTCAACTTTAGAAAACAAATTTATGTATCTTGTTCAAGAGTATCTTCAACCCAAATCCTCATTTTTTTTCCTCAAAATTGAAAAAACAATAGCACTGTCCCTCTTTTCTAATTTTTATTAAGTTCTTCAATGCTCCTTCCAGTATTGAAAATAAAAAGTGAAATGCCAATAAAGGGAGGTATATTTACTTGAAAAATAATCTGACACCAATATTGTTATTGTGCAAGTTATCATGACAAAAATACTTTAGAGAGAAATCAATTTGTAAATTTCGGATAAGGGCGGTGCCACATATAATGTGGTAAGGTCAATTGACCTCTTCATATTAAAAAAAAAAAAGAAATCCAATCTATTACTGGCATTCTTTCAAACCATGGCAATCCAGTCCACCAGTGACCCCCCACCAACCCATCAGTTGATTCTACCCGACCCAGATTTTGTGCTTAAAACCCCAAATGATAAAAGTTTATATATTAAAAATCTTTCATGTCATTTTTTTTATGACTTTTTTATTAATGTAAATTTTATTTTTTTAAATTACCCCATCTATAAATAAAAAATTCCTGGAGCCACTACTACCTAGAGACTCTGGACCACCTAAGAAGAGCACCCAAAAGCCTGTTCACACCGGAACAATTAAAAAAATTTCTGATTTTTCGTATTTTTCTCTATGAATATGAGCATTTAAAATTCACTTGATATATTTTTTTTTGTGGGACAAGAAAAACCTAGAAAAAGCTGAGTTCTTTGACCGCACTTCGATCTCCTATGGTCACCATGACATCATCTATGATTTGTATGTTGAAAGAGTGCTACTACGCTCAGTTTTTTTCTCAGTCCAAAATACAGACCTATATATCTCGTTACAGACTCAATTAAACATATACCTTGTTAGATGTTGTATATATATACCTTACTAAATTTTTTATTAAACTTAATAAAAATAGATTTATTCAACTCGAAATGTAGCGATGTGCACTATTTATCAAAACATATACATCACTAGATGGTGTTTACTATTTTAAAAATTTGAGAACATGTGAGATCCGAGTTTTGATTGGTGAATATGACTGAATGTATCATTTTCCATGTTGGAATGATCATAATTATACTTACATGTATTAAGCCTTGTGTACCCCAAAAAAAAAAAAACTTATCGTGTATTAGGTCATGAAAGAAAAATAGTCAGTGAGTTGTGATCGGAAAAACCTCTGAGCTAGCTAGGGTTTTAAAAAAAATTGAGAAACCATTTTCAATCCTAATTTGTGTGAGATTTAGAAAACCAAAAAAATTCTTGCATCTGTTCTCTCTACATTTTTTGTCCCAAGTTTCTTGTTTGCATTGAAAACTCCAACCCTCCACATAAAAAACCATTGCACACTCGCGTGTACGAGCGTATTCAAGTGGAGGAGATTTCCAATTGGGGAGGCTAAAAACTGGATGGCTAGCTTCTCGTGGATTCAAAAGATACATACTAATGGTCCGTTTGGGGGGGGGGGGATAAAAAAGAATAAAAGTAAAAAAGTTGTTTGGGTGGATAGTATAAAGGGGTATAACTATGCATAATTAGGTGAGAATAAATTTGTATTTGTATTCCATGTCCCCCCATGGATTAAATTATGTTATTCCTCCACTGGTATAAGGAGATTCATCTATTAAATTTCATGTCATCACATCAAATCACCTATCATCACCTTTTATACATCAATGGGACACACATTTTAAATCAGCTTTTTACATCTTATTCACATTTTATTCCTCATCAACCAAGCACTCCAACATTTATTATTACTTTTTCCAATGAGAATAACTGAAAACACAACTAAACAGAAAATTACTTATTCTATTGATAAAGTCAACAATTATAAGAATAGTTATAAACCCCAAAATAATTTATGCTTCTATTCAAACGGACCTTTAAAGGAATTGTGGAAGATTGCTGCTATCAGAGGGAAGAAGAAAAAGATCGAATAAGGTTTATATACACAACCATGGAAATGGTCAAAAAATGACAAAGAAGAAAGAAAAGTGAGTCCTTTTGCATTTTTTTTTTTGTACAAAATAGAGGACTATATGAATATGTGAAATCAGAAAGTGAGTCATTTTGAATTTTTTGAAGAAATCAAGGGGTTATATGAATATATGAACTAGCTTCCGATTACAAAAGCACATTTTGGTTATATATTTGGGTCTTTCTGAATTTATCAAACAAGTCATAGAGTTACAAGAATATATGAATTAACAACCAATGGAATATTCTCGGAATATTCCTTTTATTTAACGAAAAGTTAATCAAGGGACTAAATGTTTAACCATGTCAACATTTATATGGATATTTGCATAAATGAAGGGGTCTTACCCATTAAGACTTTAATGCCCACATAACCAACGGCGATGTCAATATATGGATATATGCTAACTTTCAGAGGGTTATATTTAGCATTTTCTGCAATTAAAAAGGGTGTCTCAACATACTTTTTCACTCTCTTAAATATCCCAAAATCAAACCTAAAATTTCTTTCCTCCCTATTGTCTCTCTCCAACGTCTCTGATCTCTCTCTCCCACTCCCCTCAATCGTTTTATTTTATATTGTTTCTCTCTAATCCATCTTTTAAGTTGAATAATATAGTATTTAAACCTTCTTTTAAAGGTATTTTTCTAATTTTTATAATTTTCACATTCCATTAAAAATTTATTGTTTTTATTGTTTTTTATTAAATACATATGATAATATAGAATGTTTTAATATAAATGATTGTACAATATTATGTATCTATTTTTTAATATTTGTGGTTTAAAATAAAATGATGTGTAGTATTCAAACAATCTAATTTTTTTGTAAAAATATTTGTGGTCCATTTTAAAAGCTCACACTGAGCCAGTTAAAAATTTCAATTTAGAACAATTGTTTCATCAATAAGCAATACTAATCAAACCGTCATCTGTGTACATGAGAATCTCAATAATGTCAAGAGTTGGATCACAGTGCAGTGTTACCATCTTAGAGCCTCTAGTCTTTGGCATGGGATGATTGTTTAACACTCCCACTAGTGGCGACCCTTCGAGATATGTTTTTACTAGTCTGTCATTGTATCTACGCAAAGAATGTAAGGTAAAAAGCTTTACCAGCCCCAACATGATGATGGGTGTTAAAGCCCCAACATGATGATGTGTGTTGCGCTTTGACATCAACCACACCACAAACCGCTCCAATGATAAGGTCCCAAGACAATTTGAAGGTATATCCAACTTAACTTCCACCAAATCACGACTTCATCATTGAGAAAGAATGTGGCAAATCAAACTCTCTCTTTCAACCAAACAAAAACACATCGAACCACTTCTTGATCTTACCTACCTCAAGTTCTTAGCAATAACATTGTAATGCCATGGCTTAGTATTGTCTGTTTTGTCTAAAGGCACACGGCTTTAAAATGCGTCACCCTCACCCCTCACATATAAATACTAGACATCCTCCATTGTTAGACGATGTGGGACTAAACCATAGATATGATCTAACGTCACTGTCACCCCTCATTGTCCTATTGGGTTCTTGGTCTCTTGGTCCAGTCCAACTCCCCTCATGCTACCACACATCCCTTGTGTGCGATCCAGAGCCCGATCCACCACTGCCGTAACAAAAACCCCTTTGTCACCCCTCCATCTTCAATGACCATCTTCAATGACCATACACACCCCATCCCCCCTCACACCCCTCTCTCTCTCTCTCTCTCTCTCTCTCTCTCAAACCAAAACAGAACTCCACAACAAAATTTAAAACAGTGGCCCAATGCATTTCATATAGTTGTATGGGCCAAATTAATTAATCAACCACAAAGCCTCCTCAGCCCAACAAAATCCTATTGAATATGGTGGTCTGGGCCAAGTGGGACCCAATAAAATAAAATAAAATAAATCCTAACAATTAACAATCTAACATCCCCAGCACCCCGCGTCCCACTCCCTTTTTAAACCCAGCGATTGCAGGTAAATAGTGTCCAAAAGCTATGATTTCAAAAAGCTGAGAAAGTGAGCTTCCTGCAGAATCAGGTTTGCAATCGCAGATTCCTGCAGAATTAATTTTGTAATCGCGCAACCTAACGCACCAGCCAAAGAAAAAAGTGTTGTTACATGACTATTTTTTTAGCCTTAATTAATTTCAGTCTTATATTTCTTAATAAAAAATCATCACAACGTATACTCATATTAATAAAGTATATATTTTGATATAAATTTTTCACATTTTCTATAAATACATGTAATTTATTAAAGTATATGTTTTATTTTTTTTTGTAAAACATGTACTTTATTAAATAAAATATATTTTTTTTAAAAAAATTCAAAATACCTGTAGGGCTTGGAAAATGAACTGGACCTAGCATTAAAGATCCAATAATGAAGAATGTATGCCCACTTATACATTGAATAGAAAACGTGGTCTAAAGAATACAAATGTTATTTATGATCCAATACCCACAAAAGATAATTGAATCAAGAAACTTCTCCTGCAGTGCCAGTGGAACGGATATCATGGATCAGTCTCTGAAGCTCTGCATAAGAAGAACCCCCTTCATCGATACTACTCTTAACTTTCTCTGCGAACTCGGATGCCGACCTCCTCATGCCAACGCTTCTCTCCCCCTCCTCCATAAGTTCCCTCACCATCTTCTCCACCTTGACCCGGTCACACGTATCCTTCATGTCCAGTCCAACCCTCCACACATCACTAACAAACCGACTGTTGATCTGCTGGTCTGCAAAGTAAGGCCAACACACCATCGGCACACCCACAGTGATGCTCTCCAAGGTCGAGTTCCACCCACTATGCGTCAAGAATCCTCCGATGGCCGGGTGTCCTAGAACCTCAAGTTGTGGCACCCAACTCACTATGCGTCCCTTCTCATACGCTGCCACAGATGGTACGCATGTTTCTGCAATATTTTTTTTTCCGAGAATTGTAAGCATGAATCTCAATTTTATTCAAAATTAAAAGCGTATGCCCAAAGCGATAATAAACAAAAGGTAGAGGAGTAAAAATATATATACCCTGCTCGCCATCTGCATTGACGACCAAGTTATCACGCAAGACCCACAAGAACCGCATCTCGCTATTGACCAACCCGTGCCAGAACTCGAGAAGTTGGTCTCTTGTCACAGTGGCAATGCTTCCGAAGCTGACGTAGATGACAGATTTGGGAGGCTGCACATCGAGCCAAGCCATGCACGTGCGATCCTCAGTCAAGAGGCTGGACATGGATGACCGTCGGGACTTGTTGAGGAAGGCGTGGATCGGGCCGATCGGGTAGACGTTGGGGATGACGGATCGTATGTGGGAGAGGATTTCAGATTCGAGTGGCTCCACAGTGTTGAGTATGAGACCGGAAGATCGAGTTGTGGCTTGAGTCTCGGATATTATTAGTTGCAAGGTATGGTCAGCGAGCTCTTTGACCCTGCAGAAGCTTGGGAGGTCTCTCCGTCTCAGAAATCCTTCCATCCCCGGCACGCTCTGTATCCTCTCATCCATATCAGTTTCATCTGAAAAACACGCAGCAAATGTTTTTTGGAAAATGTCAGACTCAATATTTTTGTATTTTTTATAGTCTAAAACGCATACCACGTATGTTTTTTATTTTTTAAAATAATACATCATCTATATTGCTCCATTTTAATTGTGAATTGAATGAGCCCATTTTAAATAAATGTGAAAAGAAATTTAAAGATTTATATACGTCGTCTAACAATACATATGTTTCACTAGATTTCTAGCTATTCATATAGAATTGTATTTTAAAAAAAAAATGACTGTGTAACCGTGCCCTTTTTTAACTGTAAAAATATGAGGGCTACAAATTATGCATCAATTTGATTTGGGTTGGAGTCAAACCCAAATGGAAACTAAAGTTTTTTTTTCTTTTTTTGAGGCGAAGTTAGATAATGCTATCATGATTGTATTAAGCAATATTGTAGTACAAAGTCTAAATTAGAGAAAACAAGGATAGAGAATAAAGAAACTAAAAAGGAGAAGGGAGGTTGAACAAACAAGGGGAGAAAAGGTAGTTAAGACAGGTAGCTCGACAGCGAGACGCACTAGGGTGGAGCAACAGAGTCGACAGTGAGACGCACTAGGGTGGAGCAACAGAGGTATCTACCTTCCCATGGCCCACCCCCTGCTATCGACACAACAGCCCCACCCCCTAGCCTGCAAGGTGCAACACCCCCCTGGAGACTGAGAACGCTTTTTCCCGCAAGGTGATGGCTCAAGCTGCAAAAGAAGCCCACCACCTTGTCCAGCACATTCTCCATGTAAGCCCGTTGCCCCCGAAAGACCACCGCATTCCACAAAAGCCATAGCGCCCAAGAAACTGTGGGGATGGCAGCCTGCATGAGCCTGCCCATAGAACCCCTTCCTTTGGCTCGACGGAGGCGCACACCCGCCTCCCACAGCTCCCCCATATCCTAAAACTTGGGCACTACGCACGCGAAAGTCCCAAACATCATCCACACTTGCCGCGCAAAAGTACACTGGCACAGAAGGTGAGATGTTGTTTCGTCACCCACATTGTGCAAAACACACATGACTGACTCGTTCGGTCTCTACTTGGCGAGGTACATCTTAGTGAGCAGCCGGTCTTGAAGGGCAAACCACATGAACCCCTTGACCTTGAGTGGGATGCGGAATCTCCACAAGCCAAGAAATCACGAGGATAACTCCAAGTTCGGGGGTACCTCCCGATGCCACCATTCGTAAGCGCAGCTAACACCGAACCAGTGGTGCGGAATAAGCGCAGCTAACACCGAACCAGTGGTGGGATGCCTAGCCCGCGTCCAAACTGCACACTTGAGGGACAAGGAGCCGCGGGCAAAGGCGCTAGAGCAGAGCACCCTGCCCGCGCATGGGGAGCTGCACAGCAAGCCACCGCTCGATGACCTGTGCCTCTGCACCTCCAACGTATCACCGGCTCCCTGCACTCCCCACCCCAGTGACCAACCCCAAAACAACAGAAGCACCGACCCAGACGCCTCAGAGAGGCCGTCTCCTCTCCCTTCGACCAAAGCTCCCTCTTCCTCCTTCGTGAGAGCACTGCCGTCCACCCCTCGCCACCCTCATCCGAAGAAACCCCGGGTGCAGACCTTCGGTCCCGTCTAGAGCACTCTCCAACTAGCACCAACGTGGCCGCACCCCGACTGTCAGCCTAACCATCGTCCATCGACACCGCCACGCTCCCCTGTGCCACTACTGCCGCGCTCGCCACCACCACCACGCTCTGTGTCCTCCATCTCGGCTCTCAATGGAAACCAAAGTTGAAGGGGGGTTTATTAATCTGAATCGGATAATAACAGAATCTCAAGCAGTTTTTGGAAAGCCAATCGATTGAACTCCGTTTTTCAGAACATGTCAGATTAATTGGGTATTGACCAATGAAAATTTTAAATTTTATAAAATAATAAAATATTGGCCATGCACAAACCCCCAGACCATACAGATTAACCCACTGTAGAAGACCATCGGCAGGGTTCATCCTGTTTGAGTGTAGGTAAATAAGCTCTAGGGGTGTGTTTGTGCACCATCTAAATAAATATAAAAAAAAAATAAAAAAATTTGGGTTAAAGATAAACTAATGGAATTTTTTTTTTCAATTTTTATGATATTTGTGTGTGTAATGGAAAGTGATAGGAAATAGAAACGGTTGTTTGTGTCTGTGATGAAAAATAACGAAAAATAAAAACTGTTGTTTGTGTATGTGATGGAAAACGATATAAAATAAAAATGTATTGTTTGTATTATGACATTGTGATAGAAAATGAAAAATATATAAAATATAATGGTTGACAACTAATTTAAATATAATATAAAAATAATCTAAAATCACTCGTCGAACATTTTTAAATAAATAAAACATAAAAAAAAGATCATTTATCATAGAGTGTTACTACACTCAATTTTTTTTCTTAGTCCAAAATACAATCCTATATATCACATTAGAAATCCAGTTAAGCATATACCTCTTAGATGTTGTATATACCACATTAAATATTTTCTTACATTTATTAAAAATGAGTTTTTTCAACTCGAAATGGAGCGATGTGCATTTTTTATCAAAGCATATACCTTATTAGATTATGTTTATTATTTTAAAAAAATGAAAGCATATGAGATCTGAGTTTTGATCGGTGAATGTGATTGAATCTAACATTTTCCATTATCATATATCAACCCTCGGCTTGCCGGCTTCAAATTAAAAAACAAAAAGCCCATCGGCTGATGACATTATATGTTGTAGTGTTCATATATCAACCCATCATCTTCAGTTTTTTATTAGTACATTCAATAGGTTTTCATTAATTCATTACAACCCTATACACCCAGGTACAACTATCAATCGTCCTACCAACCAAAAAAATAAAAAATAAAAATCAAACCACAAATCTTTTATAAAAAAAAACTTAATCTATTTAACAAATAAAAAAATAAATCACAAAAATAGATTTAAAATTTCAATCTAGATAGATTAAGCAAAAACAATATACAAAAAAAAAACATAGATCTCTATTAAACAAATAAAAAAATCTAGATCCATTCAATAAATCAAATATGAAATAATAGAAAAAAACTTAAATAAGAATCATAAAAAGAGATCTTATTAGAGTGTTCCATAGATTTTTTCCCTCACTTTCCCTCCTCTAGGGTGAGAGAAAAATTGAAAATGTAAATTTTTTTTAATAAGGTATATACTTCGAACAGTGAGTGAAAAGTATTAACAAGATATATAAAATTGTATTTATAACTGTAAAAAAAATGTAACATAGGTTCTATTACCATTGAAAGGCAGAATTCCTTCTTTTATGAGTGTAGGGAGACAAAAATAGCACCAAAAGCTGCAAGCGCTAATGGTGCGGAAGGTAAGGACCGGGATTGAAAGCTCCTCCCCTATGTCAACCATGAACGACATTACCCCATCCACCACAATGAATGTCACAGGGCTCGACCCATCTGTTGGAAAGTATTTAGAATTTCACGAAAAATATTGTATCTCAATCAGTGATAAAATTGAAGAACCCATATATTATATAACTGATAATATAAAAAAAAATATTACATTCGATCCCTTTTACCAACTAAAATTCAGACCACGGATATTTTTATTTTTTTAAAATAGTAAATATCATTTAATGAATTATATGTTTTTAATAAAAATTGTATATTTTTAATAAATGCTAACAAGTTATATATGTTTCATTGGATTTTTTTGTAGATATATAAAATTGTATTTTTAACTAAAAAAAAACTGACACTAAAAAGGGTTAGATTCGTTTGATCTAGAGGCACATAAAAGGTGGGACCCATCATCACCTGATCCACCAGAGCTCAGTATCCGTCGTAAGGCGGGCGCCGCTTGCATGTGGAGGGAGTGGATCAGATCCCCGACATCTTCGGGCGAGCGATCATGGTCATCCGGGAGGCCATCAGGGACGGCACGAAAGCTGAGTAAATCTGCGCTGTTGTTTTGGGAGTTGTTGGAGAGCTTGTGGAGGATGTGCTCGGTGGTGATGAATGTGACGCGGATGCTGGCGATGTTGAGGAGCTCGGACAGACCGAGCATAGCGTTTATGTGGCCCTGAGCGGGGTAGGGAAACACCATAACATGTGGGATCACAGTCTTCATTGTAGTTGTCTTTTGATGCTCTCCTGCCTCCATTTTTTTCTTTTGCAGATTTTTTTTTTGGGGGGGGGGGGGGGGGGGATCTGAACAGCACATTTAAGCATATTTATGAGGTCCGGATCAATCAGCTATTGATAAATGGCACTGATACACCCACCACCCTTTTTTCAAATCTCACTATCCTGTGTATCCCACAACCAGGTTTTTTATTTTCTACTAAATGCACCACCATATAAATACTTCTAAAGAGAAATACCACACCCACCATCTCATAAATTTGTACATTTTCTCTCTCCCTTATCCCAGCATTCTCTCCTCTCATTCCTTCCTCTCTCCACGTGTTCCATATATTGCTTCATATAAGAGATTGGTTAAAGATGTTCCTTTAACAACGGTCATCCCACATATTTAAGAAGTGGTCTCAAGTTCGCAAAATGTTGAGGTCGACCCACAAGAGAAAGAGGAGAGAGAAGAAGCAGAGGTAGAAGCAGATTCAGAGATTGGTAAAGCTAGTATGAAGGGTCATTTTCGTGATGGTCCGAAAAATAATGAGTTTCTCATTGACTATAGACATCATGTGACATATCAACACCATGTTTTATTTTCATTTCAACAAGTATTTTATTTCTTGTATGAACACTTGTTGAAATTATAATTTTGTTACTTGGAATGCAAGTATGGCTTTGAAGCCTTGCACGCCTCCGTTACCTTTTGGGACTATAAAAAAATAGGTGATTTTGATCAAATATTAGATAATTTTATTTGCAAGCATGACTTTAAATGTTTGTCAATGGATCATGTGTAAAGATCTAATTGTGAATAAGTATTATTGAATTTGTGACTTTTTTTTCTTATGTTTCATGAGGAAACTTTATTTATATAGTTAAACACATCACTATAACTTATTATAGAACATATGGGTTTTTTTCTACTACCATCGACAAGAACATTATCTAGGAAATATAATGGCATAGACACCTCATGTGTCTAACTCATTCCAGAATCTATATGTGTTTTTTTCTGTTCCCATCGACGGAAGGATTATCTAGGAAATATAAATACCTAGATACCCGATGTGTCTAACCCACTCCAGAACCTACAGGTATTTCTTTCTGTTCTCATCTACATGAAGATTGTCTAGGATATATTAATACATAGATAACCCATGTGTCTAACTCATTCTAAAACCTACGGGTTTTTCTTCTTCTTTTTTTTGTGTTCCTATCAATGGGATGATTGTCTAGGAAATGTAAACACATAGACATTTCATGTGTCTAATTCATTCTTGAACCTATGATATGTTGTGTAAATATGTATTTTGGATTTGGGTGGTGAGCTTATACATATCAAATTTGGAGGGTGGTGGTAATTATAGAGTGGTGCTTTTAGTCATTTATAATGAGAAATGTATGAATGACAGTTTGTGTAAATAAAGGTGATGACTAGAATAATGAGGGTGGTGACAATATTCCTTTCCTTGGATAAAACAATCATTCGTATTCGGTTTTTTTTTTTTTTTTTTTTTTTTTTGAGGGGGGCGGAGGGGTTGTGTTTGGTTGGATCTGAACGACACATTTAAACATATTTAAGCATTGGAAGAGCAATCAGCGGCGGAGGTAATAAAGGCTTGTGGGCAGCTATGTTTTTTTTTTTTTTTTTTTTGCTTGGTAAATAAGCTTTCTGTTTTCATTCAATAAACCTCTACAAAATATACATCAGATGAGGATAGATATATGGAGAAATGTTGGGGGGGGGGGGGATTGGGAGAGGTCAAAGTTGGGTAAGAAATGCAACCCAACAATGCCAGATACTTTTATACTGAGGAAAAGGTGTATTTGGGAACTAGAGATTACAGGATTAAACAACCTCCATTTTTTTGTTACCTTATGCCTTTCTGATGAGGATACGACCAGCTTTGTCTTCCCCAATTAAACCCCGAATTTCACTATTCAGTTGTGAAGGCCTGAATATGGTGCTACCAATTTCGGATTGCCATGCCGCAAGGGCATCTGCCACCCGGTTACCTTCTCGATAGACATGAGAGACCTTCCATTCTGTAAATCTGGAGGAGATGTGCTGAATTTCACGAAGATCTCTCAATGCATTCCACGGGATGAGACCCTACCTAGCGCCCAAGCAACCACCGTAGTTGAGTCTGATTCAGACCAAACTAGACTTCCTGGAAGATTTTGGAGCCTCATACCAGCTAGCAAGCCTTTGAGCTCCAAGATATTAATAGAAGCAGCCTGTGATCTCTCAGCCATAGCAAGAAGACAGTCTCCTCGAGAGTCCCGCACCACCGCCCCAAACCCATAACGATCCTCCCCAAGAGAGCCATCTGAATTGATCTTGACCCATCCAGGAGGGGGAGGGACCCATTTCACTGGGATAGAAATAGAGGACTTTGCTTCCAAAACAATGCCAAAGAGAGATAAAAGAGCTAAAGATAATGGAGAGCCTGAATCCTCGATGGACACCCCAGAAAATCTGGACTTAGTAGCTAGTATGATCTTCCTCACCAGTAGTGGTTTCGAAAGTGCACATTGCCTGAAAATTTTTTCATTGCGAGCTTGCCAGATAGTCCAGATTGTGAGTGCCAATATGAATTGAAGGATCATCTTTTCACCATCGTTAATAGCCCCCTTCAAGAACCATAAAAAGAAATCACCCAAACAGTCTTTCCTTTCTCTCTTGAGCTTCAGTGATTTTAGAATGGATGTCCAAAGGTAGGCTGAGAAGGGACAATGCATAAATAGGTGGGGAGGTTTCCACATTGGAAGAGCATAGCACACATTGACTAGATGGAATAAGTCTCCATTTCCATAGACGATCACAAGTTGGAAGCTTGTTTAAAGCAGCCTGCCAACAAGGAAACTTCGTCTAGGTGGTTGACTAGAGTGCCAAATAGATTTAGTCCAGTCAAGTGTAGGTTTCGATCTTCTAATAAAATTCCAAGCTGCCACACATGAAACCTGCCCTGTTTTGCTACCAGTCCAAATCAGAATGTCTGAACCACAACCTCCTATTTCCAGTTCATTGATTGCTTCCCAAATAGCATCGAATCCAGCAGGCCAATGAATAGGTTTCTTCCACTTACCTGCATGGATAAGACTTGCAACCGGAGTAGAGTTTGGAGGGCCCCAATGGAGGTTAGTCTGGCCATTGAAGTGGTGTTTCAGACCAAATCCTTTTAACCAAGGATCCTCCCAAAGGTTAATAGTGGTGCCTTCAAAGATGATGTACTGGACTTGGACTCTCAACCATTGGGCTGTATTCAATTTTTTTTCCAAAGGGGAGAATCCGAAGAGGATGGAGAAGCATTCCATACTGTATTCCTTCTGCAGTATCTCTTCTTTATCCAGGAAGCCCAAAGGGACTGATTATTTGTGGCAATTTCCCAAAGACGAGTCCCCAAAGCAGCTAAGTTCCATTCCGATACTCTTTTGATACCTAAGCCTCCTTCCGCCCTTGGGAGACAGACATCAGCCCAGCTGACTGCATGAAGCTTCATTCTCCCTTCTTCTCCAGCCCAAAGGAACCTTCGACAAATTTGTTCTATAGTTTTCACTGTTTTTTTGGGCAAAGAAAACCCAGCAGTCCAGTAGAAGCTAAGGTTGATAAGTACAGAGTTAATTAGCTCAACACGTCCTGCTTTAGAAAGATATATGGCCGTCCAGACTTGCAGTCTTTTTCGGACCTTGTCCACCAGTGGAGAGCATGAAGCATTTGAGAGATAACTAGACTGTAATGGAAGTCCAAGATGCTTCACCGGGAGCTGACATATCGGAATTCCCAACCCCGTAGAGAGAAAGTTGCCATCATTAGATGTGAACAGCTGGCTCTTGGAGGGATTGAGGGAGAGACCAGATGCTTTTGAGAAATCTGACAGAATGAGTTGAAGAGCAATGGCAGAGGCATGGGAGCAGTCAGTGAAGATGATCAGATCATCCGCAAAACAGAGGTGAGAGATATTGTGGGCAGAGTTGATGAATCTCCCCAATCTTCCTGAATTGACTGCCTCTTCAATAGAATGAGAAAGCGCATTCATTACAAGGACGAAGAGAAGCGGAGACAGAGGATCCCCTTGTCTCAGTCCACACTTGGCTTGAAAGAAATCAACTGGGCTACCATTGACAAGAACAGAGAAGGACGCAGTTTGAACACATTGTAGAATCAGTTGCACCCAAGAGCCCGGAAAATTAAGGCTATTCAGCACCTCTTTCAAAAAATCCCATCTTACACTATCAAAAGCTTTTCGGAGGTCCACCTTCACGCATGCTCGACCAGAAGAAGAAGAAGTTCCCAGATATCGAACGAGTTCATGTGCAAGCATTGTGTTGTGGACAATGTTTCTGCCCTTCACAAACGCAGATTGGTTCGGAAGAACAAGCTTCGGAAGCACGCCTTGGAGCCTTTCTGACATAATTTTAGTGATGGTCTTATAAACTGAGTTACAGAGAGAGATAGGCCTGAAATTATCAAAAGAGTCAGCATGTTTAGTCTTTGGGATAAGAGAAATGAAAGAGTGATTCAGTTGGCGGAGCAAGAATCCAGAAATAAAGAAGGATTTGATTGCACTAATGAAATCTTCTTTCACCACATTCCAGTAAACTTGAAAGAACCTAGCCGGGAAACCATCTGGACCAGGACTACTCAGAGCTTTGGCAGAGAAAAGAGCAGATCGTATCTCAGCATCAGAGACAGGAGCACATAGATTCTGGCGTTCCACCTCACTGAGTTTCACTGAAGGGCTCAAAGGATGAATCAGGCTGGTATTCTCTCTGTTTAAAAGATTGTGAAAGAACTGACTGGCATGACGTTTAATAACTCCTGGATCAGAAGAGTAAGAGCCATCCTCCAACTGCACTTTGCGAATTGTATTAAAAGCCGCTCTTGATTTCAAAGAGGCATAGAAGAATTTTGAGTTTTTGTCCCCTTCACGCAACCATAGTTGACGCGATTTTTGGCGCAACAAAACTTCCTCCCTCCTCAGGGCCTGCAGATAATCCTCCTTTGCCGAGCTCTCAAGTAGATGAAGAGCGGGGTTAAGAGGATCATTTAGAGAATCTGCCTGGGCCTTATCAAGTCGGGTGCGACAGTGCTGAAGATGATTTTGGATTGAGCCAAAGGTAACTTTATTCCAGTTCTTGAGAGAGCGTTTCAGGTTCTGAAGTTTTTTCACTAAAACATACATAGGTGAGCCTGATATCTGGATGCTCCAAGCAGCGGAAACCACTTGCTGAAATTGATGATGAGATTCCCAGGCTTGAATATATTTAAATGGTCTTGGTCCGACAGGAAAATCTGGACAAACTGATACCTGGAGGGCAGAGTGGTCTGAAAGGCCCGGGGACAAGGCTTGGAAATAGCTGTCTGTATGCTTCAACATCCAAGGCATGTTCACCAAAACGCGATCCAGGTTGCAAGCAATGCGATTCTCCTGATTGTTGCTCCAAGAGAAGGGATTACCGGAAGCACGAAGGTCTTGAAGATGACATGAAGAGATGCAGTTGTTGAATCGAGACATTCTTCTAGAGTGTGGGGGACGACCCCCCACCTTTTCATGAGAGTAGCGGATTTCATTAAAATCCCCACCGACGATCCATTGTTGAGCACCTATAGAAGTCGCAATAGTTTCAAGATCATGCCAGAGCAGAATTCTTTCACTTGAGGAATTAGAAGCATAGACCACAGTAATGAAGAAGCTTGATATATTCTGAGCAGATGGGGTAACCTTGCAATGCAGAAATTGCTCCGTGAAGGAGATAGATTCAACATTCGCAAGAGTCCTGTCCCATAGAATCCAGATACGTCCCCTCAACGAGTGTGATATAAACTGATATTGGGGCAAAATAGACCTGCAAACAGCTTGAGTATTCATATAGTCCACTTTGGTTTCAACCAGGGAAATGATAGGGGCTGCATGCTTTTTCAAAAAGTTTTTTACATCCAACTGTTTCTCTTTGCTGTTCAAACCACGGATGTTCCAAAAAACACTATCCATAAAACAAAATTGGAGAGTGGGGAGGATCCTAGGCAGTGGCCTTGGACTGCCCAGAAGAGGGCAAATGTCTCTTTTTCTTATTTTTCTTTGCTCCTGTAAGGGACACCAATGAATCTGAAGATTCCGACTGCACATCTGCTGAGGAACCCTTTTTCTTTTTCTTAGCTTTAGATGTAGGGACAACAAGAATATTTGGAGAATGCAGCACATTGTCGAGAATTTTCTCCTTAGAATTCTCCCCCGAGGCAGGAGAAACAGATGGGGTTGTATCTATTGAAGCCACTTCTGTCATAGCAGAAGTTTGCGGGCCTCCTTGGTCAGAGGAGAATTGAAGTGGGCACCCCAAAGACACAGTAATGTCTTTAGAAATATCAGTATGTAGAATGTTGAAGGGATTGGGACATGAGGGTAGAGCAGAAGCAGTATTGGAGATTTTATGAGCAGGCAAGCTATTCACCAATGCTGGTTCCAGTACAGAGGAGCTCTGCAGGGCGGGCAGACTAGATTCCCTTGACAATTCCATGCCAGAACTGCTCATGTTTTGCTGGTTTTGTACATTAGAATCCTTTAGAGTGCTAGACTGGGTTCCCTCCTTATTGGCTTTTTTAGATTTGACCTCAATGAAGGGGGGATCGTCCAGCTGGACAGCAGTAGCCTTCATTCCATTCTCAGAACTGATATGAGAGATAGCCTTAGTGAATCGGGGCTTCTTGCAACAAAGAGCTTCATCATGCCCGAAAGTATTACAAAATTTGCAAGCTTCTGGTTTCCAATCATATGTGACCCTTATGGCTTCTCTGTCACCATTTCGGATTTGCACAAACACCTCATCTGGTAGCTCCTCTCCAGCTTCAATTTCCACACAAACTCTGGCAAATGCAGTTCTTGACCGGGCAGCAGTAGGAGTGTCCATGTATAAAGGGGTACCAATGAGGCTAGCTATTTTGCCAATGCAAGTTCTTGACCAGAAATGAAGAGGAAGATTCGGGAATTTGATCCAAATTGGAATGGATTTGAGCCGCTCAAGTTCCATCTTAGTATTTCTGCTCCATTTTTGAATGACAAACGGTCGGTTGTCCATGGTCCATGGCCCTCCCTCAAGAACATTGGTTAGATCTTCTTCCAAGGAGAAGTTTATCATGAAAAAACCGTTTCCTTGGAGGTGAAGTATGATTTCTCCTTTTGGTTTCCACAACTTTTTTAGGAATTGCAGAAAGGGAGTAAAAACCGGTGATTTGCCCCATACATAACCAACTAAGATGAATCCCCATGCTTCCTCTGCTTCAGAAACTTCTTCCTCTTCAAGGATTGCCACTTTTTGAGAACAATCAACCTCTGGTGTATAAAATTCCACACTTGTCTGCGGACGCTTCGAGTCCGAAGAAGAGAAGAAGCTAGACCATAGCTTCACTTCTTCACTCACCCCAGGGAGGGGTACATTGATTTTGTTTCTCCTGGGTCGCATAGGTTCTCCTTTCTTTGGGTTGACAGCCTTGGAAGATTCCCCCAAGTAAAGCTTGGGAGTGGGTGTAGGGAGAATTCCTTTAGAAGAACTTGCTTTGTTCAATGAAGGGTCCACCATAGACAAGGAGACCGGGATCACTGGAATTGTTGGGGGGAAAGAGAGGAGACCAGTTACCTGAGTTGACACCTTTGAAGGAGAAGATGGGGAAACTCCATCTTTGGTAGATGTACCAACAGGGGAGGGAGAGATCTCCATAGAAGTGGCAGTGGGGGGAACAGATGGTGAAGAAGAAGGAGGTACCATCGGAGCCACCATAGCCGAGGATTCGGGTGGAGTCTTCGAGTCCGTAGAAGAGGAAACAGTCGAAGCCTTCTTGAGCGAATGCGAAGAAATAACTCCAGCACGAGCTAGGGCAAGTGGGAGGGAGAGGGAGGAAGAAGAAGATGGCAAAGAAGTTGTAGGGTTAGCAGAGGAGAGGAGAGGGGGAGAGTGGGTAGAAGGAGGGTCAGGGGGTAAGGGAGGGGGTGGATCCGAGGGCCCCCGCAGAGCCGGCGACGCCGGCATTACCGGCGCAGCCACCGAAAAAGGGGGGGTAGGGTTTTAAAAGTCGGGAACAGGTTGGAAGTCAGAGTCAGAGTCAATTTTTCAGTTAATGTTTGCTTTTGTTCAATCAAACCACCACCAATTAAAAGACAAAAAATATTTTTCTGCATTTATTACATCAGACATCACGGTGGAATGCTATAATCTGGTAAATTTTTAATATTAAGGGTGTATTTGTGCATGATAGAAAGTGAGGGAAAGTAAAAATTTTCTTTTTGACCACTAAAAAAACTAGCATTTGTGCCAAACAAGGAAAAGAAAAAAAATTTCATCACTTTCCCTCTCCTATTTTGTCTTATTAGAAAAAGTGAGAAAAAAATTTCTTTTCCCTATAGGTGAGAAATTGAGAGAAAGTGATGTAAAATTTTTCCACCACATGCACAAACACCTTGAAAGTTGGTCAAAAAGAAAAAAATTTACTTTCCACCACTTTCACTTTGACCCAAATTCCACTTTCTTTCATTTTTCCTTTAATTTTGTGCACAAACACACCCTTAATATCATATTCTGTATATTCAAATATTTTTTTTATTATTTGTTTTTACATAAGGACGGCTATTCTTCATGTGATCAGAACATGACTGATAATGTTTACTTTCAATTCAACTACTGTTCCTTAATGCCTGCATCCCACGCATTTGCTGGCATGTCCATGCTGGTGTGGAAATTCATACAATAATAAAAAAATATAATTACCTAGACATTTGATCCGTACAATAGATAATAAATAAATAATACATAATAAGTTTATTTTATTTATGTATTATATTAATTTTGAATGATATAAGTAATTTACATAGGACTAAACGGGTTTTGCACTTAAATTCTAAACCGTTTCATATCTCATCGAATTAGGATGGGTTGGGTTTAAATTTGAAATTCAGTGGATCAAATTTATCCCAATAAAATTGGATTGGGTTTCTCATTTATCCTAGATCGGGTTTTGCACTTAAATTCTACACCATTTCATATCTCTCTCGAACTATAACGACTACGGTTTTTCTTAGTCGTTTCATGTTTTCAACTAGAGTTTTTGTGCATTGGGTCATATTGTTGAAAAGTTTTGGAAGACTTATATATCTCCAATTTCATAAATTAAGGTGTGGGAGGTGGAATATGATCTTCCTCATTTGGGCCACATTCTAGGGCAATCTGGGCTTCAAATTGGATATAAGAAGAAGCACCAAGAAGAACTTCATTGCAGTTGTGGACCGTCCGTTGCTGAGCCACTCTCCTTCGTCTTCCACTTCTACCACCTGCATGCAACTCACACCATTATGGTGACGGCTAACGCCCCTCCGACACTCAAGTCAGTTTTTCATTTTTGAAAGGAATTAAACTTAAGTCTCAGAGTTTCTAGGAAGAAGAAATGTCTGCCTTGTTTAGAAGGGAATACCCTTCCTTTTATACTGGAGAGGGCATGTTGATTTTGCTCTTGAGGTGTGGTGTATCATGAGATGAAATCTTCCATGTGGCCCTAGAATCGGTTGACACGTGTGACCTTGGAATCAGCCCATCATAATCGATTTTTGATAGTTTGCCACAACTTTTGTGTCAGAGAATATTCTCCTGATCTTTCTGTTATCTTGAAATGTTAGTACATAGGTGATCCTCGCATCAGGTCAAACCACGTAGTCGGGCTGTTCCTGGTCAGGTCGGGCTATATGATATGACTATTCTAATCAGGTCGGACTAGAGCTATGCCCCTTAGTTACTCAGGTCTGGTCGGGCCCGACCAGATCATTTATTGGTCCAACCTGAGATGTAATGGGCCAGGCAGTAGGGCCTCTTGAATGGGCCTCCTTATCAGGTCGCACTATCAGTTCTATCGGTCTCCCTTGATGGGCCTATTTAGTTTAATATCCCTATCCTATTCTCATTAATTCATATACATTTATTATTTATTCAAATACTTTCATATTTGGTCTTGTACAAATACCTCATTCTTCTGGTCTTTCAGGAATCAGGAGAACAGAAGACAAATCTTAAGTAAATCTTGCAAACGATAAACCAAATCTTTTGTTAGCCGGGGTCGGGATGCGAATAGATTCACTTCCTGATTCTGGTGAGTCATGATGAGACGTAAAGGTGTCTGGGTCTCTGTATTGATCCTTCATTGATTGTCACATGGCAGGTGCTCCTCGGGTCACTCCCTACATTTAGTGATGAATTCAAAAACTCCATTAGGCATTTTAAGTTTGCCGTCTCATCTTCCCAAGCGACGGTAGTGGTTCAGATTTTGATTTACGTACATATATCTTCCCTCTTCTTTCTTTTCTCTTTTCATCTCTATTTCGTTCTATCGCGAGAGATTTGCTTCCTTTCTCCATTCTCAACTTGTGCAGCTTCCATTTCTTCTTTCGTCACTCAATGGCTCGCTTTCCAGATGATGTTCACATCAAGGAGTATGTGGGAGAGTTTCCCCCACATCCTAATATAGAAACCCTGATGTTGTACTCCGGTCAGATCGGCGTCGGAAGGCTTTCTTTTCCATTGCCACTGCTGGTGATGAAATTTTTGAGTTTCTTTAGTACCTCCCTCTCTAATTCGTTCCAGAGGTGTACCGCATCCTGATGGGTATCGTTGCCCTAAACGCTGCTTATGTCATCAACCTCGGGCTGAACGCGATCAGGAGCTTCTATCAGGTGAAACTCCTTAACCAGGCGAATAGAACATTCTATCTGTTGCAGAGGTCGGCGTCTAGGGAGCTCGTTCAAAATGCCTAAGAGTTCATTTATTAGAACCAGAAACACGTGACATGATGTTTAGGATGGTTAGACATATAACAAAATGCCTAAGAGCTCGGCGTCCAGGATGGTTAGACATGTGACATGATGTTATTGGAACCAGAAAATGGTCTCTATAATATTTAAGCAAGTATGTTGTTTTTATATTTTTTTATTCTTTAGACTTAGATGTGTAAAAAATAAAAATAATTTTAATAAAAAATAAAAAAAAATTTGAGATAGGAAACATGAAAAAAAATGTATAATAAGGGTAAATTTGGAAGTAAACCTAGGCACCATCTCATGGTGTCAATCTTAAGTCTGTCTCTACTAAAGAAAAAAAAATAACAATAAAAAGAAAAAAAATACTCAACAGCAGCCACATAAACTTGATTGCATTATATGTTAAAAAAAGGCCTGAATTTTTATAATTAAATAAAAGAAGGATTGAGGCATTGCAAGGTGGAGAATCTACTGGATGTCACATTTGTGTCACCCCCATCAGCAACAAAAACAAAAGGGCAAAAAATTCGTTCAAAATGTACCCCCACAATCCAATAATAATAATAAATAAATAAAACAAAAGGCAAAAAGGCACACAATGCGACAATCGAAATACGTGGCGCACGGGCGATGCGGAGATGCAAAGATGGTGCCCACAGCATATTCTTTAGAATGTACTATTCTGAATTCTTCCTAATTTTTAACTCTACTTATATTTATAAACAATAACGATTATAATAATGATAATAATAATCAAACCTAAATAAATTCCATTTTCATTGGGAAAACGGAGACCATCCATTTTTTTTTCCTCAAATTATTTATGTATATCTATAAAAAAAAATCAGACTTAAATCTTTACTGACATACGATATCAAAAGAAGTTTTTATTTAAATTTTTAATAAAATTTAAATATAAATTTAAATAAGGACCTAGATGACTTTAGAAGGTTAATCGGATCTTTTCCAAGTGGGTCTCATAATAATCTATGGGTTATACGTGGGTCAGATGCTGGCTTTTTGAGTGGCTGTGATTTGTGGAGGGGGAGAGGAGAATCAAAACTGAGGGCGGAAAATATTTCACTGTGAATTTCGTGCTCCATTGCTTACGCCTCAAGAAGCAGGCCTCCAACTTCCTTAGGCTGTAATGTAAGGATAATGTTAGTTTTTGAAAGTGGATTCGACAGGCTAATAAGCTTGCAATACTCATATATCACTTACATAAATAAAATAAACAATTATTTATCTAGCAAAACCATTTTTTTTAAGAATAAAATAAACTATATATAACTGAATAAGATTAGATACGAAGAAGCAAGTAGGGGTAGATGAAGAAAGAGAGGTAAAAAGAAATAATTGTTAAATATATAAGACAACACGCGACACTGAAAAAAAGGACATATAATGGATCATTATTTAAAAAATAATATCCACCAATAAATCCTTTGAAAAATTTGTATTAGTTATACAAATTATTATTCAACCATTTCCCATAAATTGATATTTATAAAAAAAAACTATTTATGTAAAATATTACAAATCACGTGTGAAATATACTTTAGTTGTGAGAATATCATTTATATTTTCTATAAAAAAATCATAAAGTAAAACGAGATCTAAAATTTAGGATATTTATCAAGTTCATAAAAGAAAATTTTCACTTTTAATGATATTTTTAGTCTAACTTTTAATTCTATTTCATCATTTTGGGGTCACCTAATTTTGTACTAAGATTCTACATTTATCATATATGACATCTAAATAAATGCATGTGATCCACATATTAAATTTGGAGCTAAAAAATGGTTTGATGTATTACAAGAGAGCACCCAGAAAAAGAGACCACGTATCACGCGGACCAAATGCCGCGGGGATCATAGAAAATCCAGATTCAAAGCATTCAAAACCCAGGTTCAGCTACCTTTTTAAGAAAGAAACACCTTCATAAAGAAAACCAATGATTTTGCGTATCTAATCACCTAACAATAATAAAATCTACCACGTTCAAATGCATCACATAGACCCAAACCAATCGAAAGACGCAATGACACGTAGTTATTGAATATTGACTCAGACGTCCCACTCTCTCTCTCTCTTTATTTCTTCCAACACTTTTTCCCTCTCTTTTTATTCAGACTCTCTCTCTCTCTCTCTCTCTCTCTCAACATCGGAGAGAAAGTCTTCCATTCTCTGATTCTAAGGATCCCCAAAGATCCCCCCCCCCTTCAAAAGCAGTCGATGAAGCTTGATATGGCCTTGAAAGAGATGGGAAGGCAATCCGAATCTTACAGCGGCGGGGGTGATGGAGAAATCGTGGACTTCTATGGATTTTCGTCGTCGTCGGAAGAGGAGGAGGAGCTGTTCGTGCCGCCGCTCAATTTCTCCATGGTCGACGTCGGGGTCTTCCGATCCGGGTTTCCTGACGTCGCCAACTTTGGGTTCTTGGAAACCCTAAAGCTTCGGTCCATCCTGTGAGGCGTCTCTGTTGTTGTTTATGTGTTTTTTTGGGGTTTTGTTTCTGTTGTTTTGGAGTGGTGTTGTTGTTATTGTTGTTATTGTTTTAAGGTATCTGTGTCCGGAGCCGTACCCGGAAGCGAATATGGGGTTTCTTGAGGAGAACGGAATTCGGCTGTTTCAGTTCGGGATGGAAGGGGGCAAGGTAATCTGCTTTTCTTTTTTTCTTTTTTCTTTTTAATTTGTTGGATTGGTTTTTTTTATGTTGGAGGGCAACTTGGATCCAGTCAGGCTTGGGTACCATCAGTACCACCAATATCAAATTCATAGGCTGTGCAGTTCGATATTGGTGGTACTGATGGTACCCAGGCTTGACTGGATTGAGACTCGTTGGAGGGACCACTAGTATCGACCTGCACAGCCTATGAATCGATTCATAGGATGTGCAATTCGATACTGGTGGTACTGATGGTACCCGGCTTGACTGGATTGAGACTCGTTGGAGGGGTTTGTGGTTTTGGAATTGATGGTTGTTGTGTGTTTTTTAAGTATAATTATAATGTTTGTGGTATATGGAACAGTTGAGAGTAACTTCTGGATATTTAATGAATCATTTTCGGAATTTTAAAAAAATCTTTTTGTGCATTTGAGCATTTGGGTTCTCATCAGGGCATTTTGTAGTTCTGTTTGTCTTGGTTAATTAGGTTTACTCAATTGGCTGATCAGAATTTATTTATTTATTCGGGTAGTAGGTCTTGTAGCTCGGAGCCGATTCATTTATGGCTTCGGGAAAAAAAAACATCAGAAACACGAGCAGGGCCCCAGGTTTCCACAGAGAACAATTGACTTATCAAATGGAAGATGGTGAAAGTGATTGATACATTATTTGGATTCTTGTTTACTTTTCAATTGATTGAATTATTTGCGGTTTTTTTCTTTATATTTTCTGTTGACCCTTTAATGGTTGTTACACCTTTTCTTCTAAAGTTTATTTTTTGTTTTCATTAGTTCATAACTACCATGCATATACTCTACTTAGTTGACTGCTATCATGCATCATTGTCTCCAAACATATTTCAAACATCTTCTGATCATTCAACATGGAGAGAGATTTGCGACTCTCAATAATTAGATGTGCTTCTCCATAAAATAATCCTAGATTGAGTTGACATTTTAATTAAGTGGAATACATGATTCCTCTGTTTGAATGCTTGTAACCAACCATGGTGGTATGTCCATGTGGTTTTCCCTTGATAATCATTGTTTTCTTTCTAAAGGTCCATTGTATGCACAATAACCTCGTTGCTGATGATCTAAACTGAAAGTGAAGGATGTTTCTTTTAAGTGGTCACGGAGAATATTCTTATGGAGTTGATTGCTGAATGTATTTCTATAATTCAAGTTTTGTAATCGAGGTGTCTCGATATTGTTATTCATCCTTGAGATTAACAGCACTTTGATTCATGGTAATGAATATTTTCATGAAACCCTCTCTGACAACTTTTTACCTTGATTAATAAAATTAATATAAAACCTTCTCTGGCAGACACTCGGATTACCCAAGTAAATATGCTATTCATTGTTTGACATATAACTGTGCTCTCTAGGCCAAGGAGATCAATAGAATCACAGCCAGCTTCTCTAAAAAAGGCAATTTTGATGGACTAGAACAATTTGTTTACGTGGGATGTTTAGGAAAGTTATGGAATGCCAGTTAGAAAGGTTGGGGGGGGGGGGGGGGGGGGGGGGGGGTTGTTGTTATGTTATTCAAATCTTCCCAATAATAGGTAGTTTAAGTTAGAAAGTTATGAGGTTGATTTTTTCACAATTTTCATGGAATTTGTGATAGCTTGGTTACGTATTTTTACTATATTTGTGTTTTTTTACTCCGTAAACTTATTCATTGACTCATGGGAATGAGGGTGATTGCATGTTTTTTCCCTCTGAAATATTTGTAGTGGTGGCATTGAGGCTTGTTGTCAATTATGCAAAGCTGTTGAATTCTTTGTTAGATAATTGAATGTCATTCATGTGCTTCTTTGTTGCACACCCCATTCCTGGATATTTGAGAATTTTTGCATATTTGACTCTCATTGATCAGTTATATTTATATTATTATATTAAAATTAAAAAAATTATGTAATTTTGCATTACCGAGCTTCATATAGAATGCAAACAAAGTTTACATAGACTATCCTTGTCTTCTGAGAATGGAAAAAAGGTTCAAGTTCTATTTTTTCTTGATGAAATCAATCACCACTTCCAAACTATATTATGATTATGATGACCTGAGCATTAGATTTTGTGTAAAGTTGGTCTCCAACACCTGAGTTTCAGCAGGCTTAAGGCGATTCTGAGCATGTTTCATACTCTGTTTATATCCTTGTAGTTACACACAAGAACAATGTTATGAGCAAAGTATGTTATATTGCTTTTCTTTCTTTTGGGAAGAGTTAAGAATTGCGCGAGGCAATATCTACATGCAAAGAAGAAATTTCTTTCTTTGTAATGATCTCTTTATTTGTAGATTCATCTACTTCTTATTTATCTCCAACTATTGAATGTTGAACCAACCAGTCAATAATTTGGAGTTTTTAGGTAGGAATTTATTTAAATGTGTCTGGCCAAGCTAAGCACTGGGCTGCTTGAGTTTGACTTGTTAAAAATTAACCAAGCTTGAGATTTCCTTTATAAGAACTATGTACAAAACCAGACTGCTCAAGCTTGTTTTAATAGAAATCAAGTCGATCTTGAGTGTAATCGAATTTTATTAAGTTCAGGCAGCATGTACCTTCCTAGCACTTAATAACTTTCAATAATATATGCACATTACAAATAATTTTAGCATTTCATTTATAATGTGTATAATTAAGATTCATGTCCCTTAAAGTTATTTTATATCATTAAATTGGATAATATTTCTTAATATGAGGAATTTTTATTAAAGGTGATTTATCTGTTACTATATTTATAATTTATCAAGCCTAAACAATTTTAGTCAAGCCAAGCCTAATGTAATTTGAGTTCAGCTCAATTGTGAATTGAACTTTAACTGAGACTCGATCTTGGCTCATTTGATAAATAATCAAGCATGAAAGAATTTTCCACTGAGCCAAAGCCGAGCTGTTCCAGAGCAGTTTGGCTTGATTGATAGTTGTAGTTCATTTTGCAAGCAAAGTTGCTGACAGGGAAAGGCATTTTCTAACTTAATAGTAGTAGTGTAATTATTGTTCTATATATTTTTTTCTTTTTGTTAACTTTGTTGAGGGACATCTTTTTCTCTTTTTGGATTTTTACTAATTTAAATGAATTTAGTAAATATCCACCTTTTTTGTTAAAAAAAAAATTGTGTGTTTTTCATGGTAGAAACTTTTTTTTATATAGTTTACTGTTTTCTTTTCTTTTTCTTTCTTTTTGTAAGGATGCCATGTTGAACGTCTAGGGACATACTGATGCTTATTACTAGCACGTCAACACTGGTAGGAAGATGCAGAAGACAACCAGAGAAGATTATGGTCATTATGGGAAGTAATTGGCAAGGACGGACCATTGTTTGCTCAGATGTATTTTGCCTGGGTATACTTTCTTTTTCAAGATTTAAATGAAAAATGTTGGGGGAGAACTGCTGTCAAATAATATAAATTAGAGAGCCATTGATCCTAGATTTAAGATTTTTAGGTAGAACTTATATGAAAAAACCGAAGTTTTAAGTGACTAATTTGACTTCATGGGAGGAAGACTGGGGACAATTTTTCTAATTTAGTTGACTCTGGGAATCTTAAGTATATCTGAAAGAATCGCTCCATTAATTTACTTTGTATAGGCCTGCAATAGAGTGGGTACAGTGGGAAAAGGCATTGATAGAGGGTATGTATAGCAGTCCCATCAGAAATATTTAAAGATCCGCTATATGTTTGAGCAATGCTTGTGAACAAATCCATTATATGTTTGCTACAGTTCTCCATCATTTTTTAGTTATGGAATTTTGGACATTAATGTTCAAGATGGAAGAGCGTGGTGCAATCTATGTTCAGACAACCTTGCATTTGTTGATTATAATGATGGATTTGTGAACTGATTTGGAAATAAAAGGAGTTCTTTGGTGGTTTACTTAGTTGGACTAAATTTTGTAAATGCAGATGCAGTTTCAGTGGAGGTTGGACTCGAACCAAAAATTAGTATTAGAAACTATTCCTGAAAGTTGCCTTCAAAATAGCCATGACACAGGTTTTATCAAGAGATAGGTTAAGTTCCTAGAGGATGAAGAACAGTTCAGTAATGTGGAGTTGTGTAGTTGCAGTTTCAAGTGATCATCAACTATCTGCTTAACTGGAGGGAGAAGTATATGGATTAGTTTTTCATGGAATTTACAGTGCAATAATTTTTGCTGATCAAATCCCTCAGGAAGATTGTTAGTGTATCAATATATAATTATGTAGAGTGTGCTTTAGACAAGCTGCGGAATCTGGCAAGATGTGGTGGTTTTCTTATGTAGTGAGGATGTTTTTCTGCAGTTTTTTAGTTGAAGATGACACTAGTGTTCATAACAGTAAATGCATGTACAAAGAGAACAGAATCATTTCCAGATATGATTGTACTAATTCCAGAAACTAACGAGTGAGTTGTAAGCACAATTTTACCATTGTATGGACTGAAATGGCCTATCTTCATGTTCCAAATATCAGATCTCCTGACGTCTTTCTCATGTTCAAGATATATTGGTTTCCATTAACACTGACTTTAAGATTTGCTTATGCATTCAGATTTTAGATGTATTTGATTTGGAATTATATTTTACTTAACAAATGCTGCATATTTTTCCTTGTAAACAGATTTTTGCCAGAGCATTTAAGTATCACATTCATAATATATGTTTCCTTGGAGCATAATTAGTAACGCTGAAAGATGCCCAAATTGCATGCAGGAGCCATTTGTGAGCATTCCAGATGATACCATTCGTGAGGCTCTTAAAGTCGTCCTTGGTATTTACTAAAAATGCCTAATAATTTTTTAGACCCTTAAGACTTTATATAAATTTCTATTGCTAAATTTACAGCTGTGTGTTTTTGAATCAGATGTTCGCAATCATCCGCTTTTAATTCATTGCAAGCGAGGAAAGGTACATACACAATTATTTATATTTTCTCTTTTAATACTTTTTTTTTTACTCACTATTCTACTTTTCCAGCATCGGACAGGTTGTGTGGTAGGATGTTTAAGAAAACTGCAGAGATGGTGTCTCTCTTCAATTTTTGATGAGTACCAACGTTTTGCTGCTGCCAAAGCAAGGGTTTCTGATCAGAGGTTCATGGAGCTTTTTGATGTCTCCAGTTTGAAACATTTGCAGTCTTCATTGATATTTTGGAAGAGGTGACAAGTTGTTTTTATAAATGCTTGTTTCCTTGCATCATAGGGAAAATTCTGAGTCCTAAGTTGGTAGAGATTTTGACAAGTTACACCGGCGAAGAAAAGAAGGGTAACAAAACTTCTCAGGTAATAAAAATAATCTCATCCATATGGGATTATACAGTAAGTATTGAAAAAGCATCTCGTACAGCCCATTTTTTGAGGGTCAATTATCAGATATTGTTGACAGACTTGAATTAGGGGCCAGGAATATATTATCTCTGTTAAGAACCATTTGAGTTTTCCTCTCTCGGTTTTGTTGGAAAGAGTTGGTCGATTTCGACTTTCCAAATAAATGTTATGATTATTGACATTGGAGTTGGTTAAGTTTTATATACATATGATTTTTATTTTTTTTTATTTTCATAAAATGGTAGGCAGACGTTTTAATTTTATTGCTAAAATTTGATGAAGTCCCAAGCATACGAAACAGGAAATATTTAAACCAAGGACCGGAAAAAAAAGTTCTACCAAGTACTCTTATTCTAAAAAAGAAACCTACTCAATCAAAAGCTGCCCCCCTCCCCCTCCTCCGTGGCTGAGAAACCCACTCTCCCTGCCCTCCAATAACAAACACCCAACTATTTTATAAACCCCACCACCATCTCCCAAAATAAATCGTCGTCTCTCTGAAAATAAGATAGTTCTTTGACAATCATAAAGCCTATGTGACTGTCGAAATAAGAGACTGCATCATTTTAGATTTCATACTTTGATCCCCTGACGATTCAACTACTGACCAACCACTCATAAATCGTCATTGGATGAGGCACGATCATCAAGAGATTTATGTTGTACTTATTTGGATTGTATCTTTTTTTCTTTTTTATTGTGATAATTCAAGCGGCTATATATTGTTGCGTACACATGTATATACATTTTTTTTTGGGTAATTCTTTGTTTTTTTTTATTTCAAGAATTTTCCCGCATCTTTTTGCAGTAACATCTTTTGCCAAGCATGGGAAAATCACTAACCCTTTCATTTATATAAGACTAGTAGAAAATGTATTTATTTATTTATATTATATTTAGATATATTCAAGGGAAAAATCCATATAATCTTATGTAATCTATATGAAATCCATATAATGGTATAATTCTAAATTTCCATATAATGGTATAATTCTAAATTTTCTTGAAGTTCATTAACCCCCTAAAAACACTTATGTAAATCCGAATAGTTCCTCGAGTTAAATTTTTTTACAGATGATGAATATTTTTAAAATATTTTGTTTGATTAATCATGATTAAAACACATAGTAAATAAAAAATCCCCTACAGTGTGTTAAAAACGCGAAAAACTCTCAGTAAATGATTATTTTACCTCTTCAGATATGGTTTTATAATCTATTTCGAAAGATAAAATCGTTATTTACAGAAGATTTTTCTCATTTCTACATTGTAGGGTTTTTAGTATATTATGTTTTCAGTTAAGATTAACCAAATAGAATATCCGTCATCTGTCAACGGAAGTTTAACTCGTACGATTATTTGAATTTACATATGTGTTTTTAGGGGGTTATACGGATTTCATAAAAAGTCAGGGGGTTATATGTGCTTCAAGCAGTTGCAGTTTAGGGGGGTTATTTCAATTTTGTTTAGGGGGTTATTTCAAAATTTTCCAATATTCAATTTCTAGCTTTCTGAATAATTACTGAGTTTTTTTTAGTATTTAAACAATGATTTCCTGTTTTGTTGGAGGAGAGAATTGATTAATCTGAATATCTTGTGTTGATGAATTAATTAATCACATAATAATATAATATTTGTACATGAATTATGAGGGGTCTGTATCCAATCAAGCCTGAATACCATCAGTATAATCAATATTGAACTGCACAGTCAATTAAACTACACAGCCTATAAATTGAACTGCACAACCAATTGTTAGATATAATATCACTCTCTGTGTAGTTTAATTCACAGGTTGTATAGTCAAATTCATTGGTTGTATAATCAATACTTATGGTACCAGGTCTGACTGAATCTGAATTCAATTATGAGTAATGGATTTGTGTGGGTCTACAACCCTTGAAAGGAAAAGCAAGAAAATCTGATGAGGGTGTTACATGCAATCCTTTTTTGTAGAGTGCTATTATGATTAGTTTTTTTCTTAGTTCAAAACACAGTCTTATATACCACACTAAAAATCCAGTGAAGCATATATCTCGTTAGATATTGTATATATCACATTAAATATTTTCTTACACTTACTAAAAATGGCTTCATTCAATTTGAAATAGAGCGATATGTATTTTTTTTATCAAAGCATATACCTCATTAGATGATGTTTACTATTTTTTTAAAAATGAAAACATGTGAGGTTTGAGTTTTGGTTGGTGGATGTGACTGAGTCTAACATTTTCCTTTTTTGTATTGTCACATGTAGTCACATTCTGTTGATAAGATATATGCTCCATTAGAAAAAAAACATATAATTTTTTATTTTCTATGTAAGAAAATATTTACTATTTGTAGAAGACCAAATTTGAGAATAACTGAATAATGAATAACGGTATATGAATTAATTGGAATAAGATAAGAGCATGACGCTAGACGGGCCCATCGAGGAAGACCGTCATGACTAGTAGCGCAACTCGATAAGGAGGCTCACATAAGAGACGGTATCGTCCGGACCGTTGCCTATTACAATGGACACAACTACATACTAGGTCAGTCCTATGAAAGATCTGGTCGGAGTCCCAACCAGACCTAAATGGCTACATGGCATAACTTTTGTCCGACCTGATTAGAATGACCAAATCACGGAGCTCAACCTGACTAGAAACAATCAGACCATGGAATCCAACCTGATATGAGGATAGTCCACATATCAACATCGATAAGATAACAGAAAGCTCAGGAGAATACTCTCTGATGTAGTAGCTATAAATAACTGTCAGGAAAGCGGACATGATGAGCTAATCCAAGGTCACACATGTCTACCGATGATAAGGCCACGTGGAAGATTCCATCTTATGATAGGCTCACACCTCAAAAGCAAGATCGGCTTGTCTTCTCTCAGTATAAAAGGAAAGGGTATCTCCTTCAAAATAATGTAGACACTTCTTCTTCTTGAAAACTCTAATTTTTCTTTTTAAAACTTGAATGTCTTCCTATATATTTTAAATTTATAAGTTTTCTTTGAAAATGTAATCCTTGTTGACATCATTTTGTAAAATATTTTTTTTATTTTAAAAATATCATCCGTATCTTTTTATATTTGTTATATTTTTAAACTATCCCTTTTTTTAAGATTTACTTATTTTCTATAGAGAAAATAATCTTTTTTATTCTTATTTCTTTTAAAAGAAAAACTTGATAATTATTTTTGTTACATTTTATTTTTAATTGTTATTATCATTTTTTGTTTAGTCTTTATATTTAATTACTAATATGGTTATAAATAATTTCACTCAAATTTTTTATAACCACATATAGGACCCCATTTTATAAGTTGGTATAGGAACCTATCTAGACTTTCTCATCTGAAGGCCGGTTTTGCTGATAAGCAATTCCAGTACCCTCTAGAATACTTTTATTTTTTTTAATAAGATACTAGACATCCAATCTCAATTAATATTAAGTAAGGAAATCCCCAAGGTAGGAAAAGAACAAAAGAAACATGATACTAAGCATGACCTAAAAGAGGTAAAAAAACAAAAGCCATCGAAAAAAAAAGTAGAATAGAAATGAATTGTATCCCTCGATAACTAAAAAAAATATAGAAAAAACAAAATGTACATAGAACTACAAACTACTCCTAACACGAATTTAGCCCCTCTGAAAGGAAATCATCATCGCACTAGCCCACACACACGTCCCAATCTTTGATTTGATGAAGCACCCATCACCTAGATATTCTCCACATAAACCGGGGATCCCCTAAATAAAATATGGTTTCGGGAGATTCATAACACCTCTTAGAATAGTTATTGGGTTTTATCATAACATATCCAAGCATAATTATTAAGGTTTATTATTGTAAAACAAACAATTTTTTTTATTCTCTTGTATTCCTCTTATTCCTAGTTTATGATTACTCCAAACTGGATAAGTATAACATTTTCTGGAAAAAAAAATCTTCGCTTGCCCGCACCACTGATTGATGTAAGCGCCTATGACAATCTGACGAAGTGGATAAGAGTAGCATCATAAAGTCATCTGCAAGAGTAATTTGGGGATAGGGGCGGTTGTTCCCACCAACCCTCCTTTTAAAAGCCCCCACCTTTAATTACCAAAACCCACCCTTTTTTAAGTTTGTTTGTAAGGCTATTTTGGCACTTTGGGCTTTGACTATCTTATGTTTATGTATGTTTCATTGGACGTTCTTTTTCTTTGAATAAAATATGTATGTTTCATTGGACATTCTCTTTTTTTGAATAAAGCCAAGGCAATCGCTTATCATTTACTTTCAAAAAAGTTTGATTGGCATTAAACCCACCACCGAAACCCACCAAAAATAAATAATGAACTGAGTAGTTTTTAAGGAGCATGTGAACAAAGCAGTGTGCGAAGAACTCAACGATAGCGAACAAGATATGGGACACTAAAATTGGTATCGTATTACCAAATAAATAATGAACTGAGTAGTTTTTAAGGAGCATGTGAACAAAGCAGTGTGCGAAGAACTCAACGATAGCGAACAAGATATGGGACACTAAAATTGGTATCGTATTACCAAACGAGCAAGAATTGGTAGATTGGGTTAAAAGATCAGTCTTTGTATTTCTTTATAAAAAAAGTAGTCTTTGCATTCAACACAGTTTGTCGATGGCTGCATTTCTGGTTGACAGATTATTTTTTCATCATCGTAGTCAATTGTATAACTAAAGGAGGTTACACTATAAGGAAATTTAACAGATTCATTGTCGAGCTAAACACAACCATTCCACTCCTTCCTCGTCGAGGGATGTTCTTTAGGTTGATTTTAATCTTTGTCGAATTTTGTTAGACAAGGATGTTGTTGATAGACCGTGTATGGGTTGAGACTTTTTGTCGATGACGGTATGCCTATGTGTGAGGGAGGGGATGAAACACCTTTTACTTTTGTGTGGCTTTCCATTTTTCTAATGAAGATGCTCATGTATTGGAGATGTGGGTGTATTAGATGCTTATGTACTCATAGGTGATCCGACAAAGCATATATATCCATAGGTATTTAAAATGGAGCGATATATACTTTTTATCAAAATATATACCTCATTAGATGATGTTGACTATTTAAAAAAAATGAAAACACGTATCCCTCGTTTGGAACAGGGATAAATTTTATTCTATGATATACAATTATCCAAGCATAAGTAAGTATAAATAAGGATAAAATGATTTTGTGTTTGATTGTGTTTTGAATTATTCTCGTTGGTAAACGTAATAATTAATGTTTTGTTGTTTGAGTAAAATATGAATAAAATATGGATAAGGATTTATAAAAGGTAAAAAAGTAATGATAGTTGATTTGACAGATGATTTATAAGAGATGATGACAATTGATTTGACAGTGGGCCCACATATTCTTTGGGTGGAATAACATATGATAACTTTAATTCCAGAGGTTGATTGGAATCCATATACCAGTTTATCAGGGTTTATTCTGGTATATTTTATCAGGGGTTATCCAGGGTAAACAAACACTTGAAAATTCTTATCCGAGGTTATTCGGACTTATCTGAAGTCTTATACCAAAATTAAACGGGGGCTATATTTTGAGTTTTGTTTGATAAAAAATAACCGAGTCTAACATTTTTCTTATATACAGGGATATTTATAAGTTGGTTGGTCTGACAGAAGACCAAAATGGCAGTACGTGGGTTTAAGAAAGTGGTGGGTCTAAAAATTTAGGTGGTGGGAGTATCTGCCCCCTTGGGGATTTGGACCATCTAAAACACTCAGGTAGGGTTTTGTAGTTTTGTTTACTAGCGAGTAGCGACTTCTCTTTCAAGTCGAGAGAGTGAGAGCAGACGGAGATGGCTGACGATGGTTCCCCTTCCCATGGAAGAACCCCCATCAAGTCTGCAGGCATGATTTTCTCTCTTTCACACACACTCTCTCTCAATCTCTCTCTTTATCTTGTGGAGTTCTCTGTTTTATATATTTCACATAAATTTGAAATTATAACTGATTCTTGAATGTAGAAGTAGAAAAACCTTGAGGACATGATTATGATGTAACATGTTTAGGAAAGCAGTGGAACTCTTTCCATAGCTTCATTAATATAACATGATTATAGTGAAACGGTCATCTTAGATTCAATTCAGAAAATGTGGAACTCTTTTCATAGCTTCAGTAAAATCAAAGAGAGTAGTGTAGGAGCAATGTTTGTTTGGCTGATCCCTCAATGCGATATGTGGGAACAATGTATTGGTGACTCGAAATGAGAGAATATTCCAAGGAAAGCAGCGGTATGTGGAGAATACATGGTGATGGTGTCTTTCAGTGTCTGAGGGCATGGAGAGGCAAGCAAGTTATTCTTGTGCAGGGATGGAAACTTGTTGTAGAATAGTCTGGGTCGTTTTTCTAAATGTCTTTTCTTTCCAATGTTTTTCCATGGTAGGTTTCCCATAAGACACCTCTTCTTTATAGATGCTAACCTGTTGATCACAATTTGGTGGACACCCCACAATTATTCAAAAGTAAATGAATAAACATCTATTTTACGAGATGCAATGCTATAGGCTCGTGTTTTTTTCTTTTTATTTTATGTTATTTTATTTTTATGCGAGGAGGATATGCCTTATCTTCTTGTATTAAGTGGTTATGAGCATAATTTGATGGACCTCCTACCCTTTACTCCCTCGAAAATGCGTACAAGTGTAGAATGACTGCTGAGGTTATAGGACCAATCTTACCTAAAGATCACTCTCACAGTTCGATGAGTGAAGAATTGAGTTTCACCATTTGAAAAGTATACATATACTAAGGTCCTTTTTCTCTTTGTATTTGTGTGCATCAATTATGTAGTCAGCTACTAGAAATGTAACCTAATAATAAAGTGATGTTTGCTCCCATTCTAAAATTCTGTAAGACCAGTTGGATTATATTGCTAGTGTGTAGTTAAGAATTGAAAGAACATAGGCTGGGAGGTCCAAATTGATGATTTGGTTTCTCAAGCTTGTCTTGTATATGCAATCACATTTTATTTCCTAACCCTTGCAGCATTTTCAGTAGGATACCTTTTTTTTATCAATATTTTGGTCACCTACTACTTTTTAACAATCACCGGTCTGCTTGTGAATATAACAATTTTCAATTCTGGTTGCCAGTCCACAATATTGCATCGCAACGGCGGCGACAACATGCAGTTAGTGTTCGAAAGGAAAGAAGAGAAGTATTGTTACGCACGAAGCGCTTGTGTAGAGATGGACTTGTTGATGATATTGATGTTACTCCAGATGTTGATATGAATGTAGATGAAGAGTCTTCGGTGTTGGATGCCCAAACTTCCCAACTTGTGGAGGAACTAAATTCTGCCGTCGTCTATGTGTAAGACTCAATTCCAAGTTTTCCTTGTTTTCTAAGAATTTCAATAATGTTTTTCACTTTTTGATATACATTATCTTTGTAGCTTAGAGAAAAAATAACCATTAATATCACCTTAAAAACACTACGTGGATTGCAATAGATTGACAGTGTTGGCTCATGCTAGAATCCACCTATCAAAGGTGTGGACAAATGTCTTTGAGATGGCTCATCAGGTGTCGAAAAACCTCCAATTCAAGGTTGGCAATGGGTGGCCTTTTTAGTGTGGCGATGAACAAAGAGGACATCATATGATATGCCTTCAATTGTAGTAACAATAACTTTCTCTTCACTTACAATGAGATTTAAAGGAGGAAGAGGAGATTGAGGAATGCTTAGCTCTTCTTGTCTCTCCAAGAGGTATCAATGGACTTGGAAGAAGAAGACACAACATCGTAAAATTGGTCCAAGCCAAGGGTTTACCATAAAATCCTTCTACAAAAGGCTAAATGAAGATCCTTCAAGAATGATTTCCTCCATCCATTTCACTCAACAGATTTGAAGCATCAACACACCTTTGAAAAATTCGATGCTTTACGTGTCTTCTAAGTCTCGATAAGGATCTCACAAAGTTGCAAGAAAAATGAGTGAACAATGGGAACATGATATGTGACCTTTTGAAATGAAGATAGACAATCAATGAATCACTTATTCTTTACTTGTCCATATAACGCCCTCATTTGGACGAGGGTGGAATTGAATTTAGGTTCAATGTGCACCTTCACAAGCTTCGAGGATACGTGTCTATGGTTCTGGAACAAAAGGTTTAAAAGCGATTGCCGCAATGCTTAGGGTCTTGTCCTCTGTTCCTAGGCGGTTGTGGGCCCAGGCAGCAACCACCTAAGAAATTAACTATAAGAGGTGTAAGATTATTCTTTTCTATCCATAATTATGTATTATTATTGTTGGCCATCTAGGTTTCCGATTGGCTGAATTTGTTGTACTTTTTATACTCATTTAGTTGACTAATAAACTATTAAATTATCTTACTTATATGTTATATCTATTAATTAAATTTTGTATGCTACCCTTGTTATGTTGAATTATCGATTTTATTTCAATGCTGTCTGAAATTTAACTCTTTCGTATGTACGCACATGCGCGAACACACACACGCACATGCGCGAACACACACACACACACACATATATATTTATTATATTTTATTATTTAAAAGTGTAATTGATTAATCCCTACATAGCGGATTAATCCCTAGTCAGTCAACAACCACTCGACTAGCGCCTAGCGCTTTTTACAACATTGGATAGAGGACTCCTATTCCTGGAGCCTTTAATGGGTCCCTTAGCCCTATATTTGTTTCTCTCTTCTTCTTTTTTTCCTATCTTTTGAACATCCTTCAACTCCTTTATTTTTTTCGAGGTATCATTTCCTAATTTGAATGCTTTTATCCTCTTTTCAACCAGGAAAAAGCACCTTAAAAATTGTAGTATGTGGTTTGTGAGTTTGTCTCCACCTAGCTCATTAGTCCTATATTCCACAAATATTTGATGAAGGTTTATCTTACATATCCTTCATATGTACTTTTGAAATTCTCTTAGCAATTTCTCCCCAATATTATTTTGATCCTTGAACAATTCCAATTTTTTTAATGAAATCTATGTTCTTTTATTTCCTATATGAGAAGCATTAGCGAACTATTTCATTCTATCCTTTTTGCTTTTGAGGTATTGTATATTATCATTCTATGTGTTTTTGACCATAGACATTCTGACTCGTACAATGAAATTGGTCTAGCCGTTGTTTACTTTTTTTTTATTAGTCAACACCCACTAATATATGCAACACTCTTGAGGCACAAACTTTACCTCTATTTGTTAGAATTTTTTTTTATTTTAAGAAAGGTGCTTCCCAGGATTTGATCCCTTGACCTCTTTCAAGGAGGTGGGAGGTGCTTACCGACTTAACCAAAACTTGGTTCGCTAACTTCTATTTGTTAGACTTCATCCTATTAGAAATGCCTTTATCTGTTTTCCCTTGTAGAATTTATTTGGGTATGGGTGCTAGTTTCAAATACAATAAGGGTACAAGGATTCTTCATATGTTGGGAAATTTGAACTAAAATAATGGATCCTTCAGAAGTATTGCATCAAATATGGGAAGACGAGAGTACGGGTATGGCACCCTGAAGGCCTGAACTAATTGAAGGTCCGTGATACATGGTGCCTTGATATATAATAAAAAGAAGGCGATTCCACTATGCCACTCTAAGTTTTCAAATGATAAGTGATGCATTTCTTTGGGCATCTTTGATTCTTCACTAAATCAGTTCAATACTAGTATTGGTTTTGTTTCTTGATATTCTAAACCATTATCAGGTACCTAGACTTAATTTAACTACTTTTAAATAAAGTACATGCATATAAACTGGATACAAGATAGTAACTTATGCAAAATGGTAGCTAGTGTTTGAAACAACCAATAATAATAAAATAAGATTGAAAAAAATGGAAGTTGTCTATCATAATTAAACAAAGAAACTATAATGGCCCATTTGGATGGGGGAATAACGGGGATAAGGGGGAATAAAGGTAAAAAAGTTGTTTGGGTGGGTGGTATAAAGGAGTATAGCTATGCATAATTAGATAAGAATAAGTTGGTATTTGTATTCCAAGTTCTCCTATGGAATTGTGTTATTCCTCCACTAGTATAAGGGAACTCACCTATTAAATCACGTCATCACATCAAATCACTTGTCATCACCCTTATACATCAATGAGGCCCACATTTCAAATCAATGTTTTACACCTTATTCACATTTTATTCTTCATCAACCAAACACTCCAACCGTTATTATTACATTTTTAAATGAGAATAACTAAAAACACAACCAAACAGAAAATGACTTATTCCATTGATAAAGTCAACAATCCCCGGAATAGATATAAACCTCAGAATATCTTATGCCTCTATCCAAATGGGCCCAAGGGCTTTAAAATTGAGGAGTGTTTGATGATGACAAATGAAAAATCATTATGTTAATTTTAGAGAAAATGAAAAAAATGTTCATATTTTTAAAATATGGCTCCTAATCTAGTTCAAGCAAAATGCTTGCTTTGTCCTGCTTAGGATTGACTGCCCATGTCATCAAATAAATGAGAATAGTTACACATGGAAAAACTTATGTAGTAATAACTTCTAGTTGGTTTTATCTCATGTACACCGACCCTGACTCAGGGTACACAAAGTAGTCCCTGTTGTGTGGGGAGTGTCAAGGGTTAGGTGTTAGTTGTGGTGATGGAGTAATCTGCAAGAAAAAGGAGGTGGTAGGTGAGTTGATTGGTGCATTGGGGGTGTTGTAGATGGCTGAAAGGATGGATGATGGTGTGCTTAATCGGTATATGAGGTCTGCTATACATGTGATTGAGGATGGTGGCGTTGGGGGGGGGGGGGGGGGGGGCAAGAGCGTGCATAGATCTCAAGGGGTTTTTACATTTAATTAGTTGTTTTCGCTACTCAATTGCTAAATGGGATTACGACTGGTTGCGCCTTGATGGAGTCCGGTGCTTGGGGTTTTCAACCTGTTATGAGGAAATCCCCCTATCGAACCTGGGTCATGTGGAATCGATTCGTTGAATGCTCTCTTGAGGTATTGTTGATTGTAAAGCCATTTCAGGTTTTACTCAAGGAGAACTATAGGAGATATAGATGAGGGTTCATACCAGACTGCGTGTTTTTTAAAGGCTAGTTTGGCAAGGGGATAATGTTTTTGAGAATAAATTGTCCTATTTTTTAGGGGATAAAAAGTCTACCAATTTTGTTCATATTTACATTTGTCAAAATTGGGATAAAAAGTGGGGATAAATGTTATCCCAGCCTTTAAGTGGAATAAAATATCCCATTTTTATTTCAAAATCGGGACAACTGTCCGCAATTTATCTCAATTATTTTTTATACCATATGAGGATAAGCTGTCCCCCACTCACTTATCCCCATAATTACCCCTTATATCAACACTTACCCCATTGCCAAATCAGCCATAAGGGTTTAAGGTTACCATCTGTTCGAGAAGGTTAGAGATGAGCGAAGCTAGTACGCTAGTGATATTGGAGTTACAGGCTGCTATGGTGTAGGGTTACAACATTGTTTATAATTAGGTGAATTGGAGGACAAAATCAACTTCAAGTCCATTATGGTGAGAGTAAACTAATCGGAGGTGAGGCACAATGAGGATCAAGATAAGTCACACAAAATCGGCGAGGGAATACAGGTCGCTCCATGTTGAGTTTTGTTATATTGAACATTCAGGGTCTTAAATCTTAATGACCCATGGAAGAGGGAACCAATAAGGGTTTTGTTAGGATCACAACGTTCAGTTATATTGTATTCAAGAAACAAAGATCAAGTTGGTGGACAACAAGGTTTTTTGGGTGATTAGGGCTGGGAGGCTGGTCATGATGGTGGACAAACCTTCAATGGGTGCTTCAGGCGCATAGTGATATGTTGGAACTCCAACACATGAAAACTTATTATAATCCATTGGGAGCATGTCAATGTCAGTTTTGCCTGAGCATTGTCAACAAATAGAGATGGGTATGTTTTGGGATCTATGGGCCTAATGATGATGTTGAGGGAGCCACTGGGGGATAATCGAGTCATGCCCAATTGTCCTAGGACTCGCCTTGGTGTGTCCAAGATCTCAATATTACCCAATTGGTAGAAGACAACAAATGAAGAGGGGGTATAACCGTAGCAATAGAATGCTTTTTAAAGTGGATTAACTGGGAAGGTTTGATAGATCTTAACCTACCTAATCTCGCCTATACGTGAAGTGGAATGAGGGAGGATTTGGCATTGGCTAGATTGATCAGGTTTCGGTAGATAAGTGGCTTGGGAGGAGAGGTTTATTCTCTGCTCAGCTCTAAGGCACAGACACTTCGTTTTGCTTGTTGTACACATGTCGGACACGCTTGAGATGTGTACTGAGAAATGGGCCCAGTTTCACGGTCGGGACACATCTGGACATGCCAGGATACGGCTCAGGACGGGTAATAAATTGTGACCTGTTTACTCGAATAACTCAGCATGTGAGTTACAAAAACGAAAACTGCAAAATAGAACAACCCCCCTCTCTTGACACTTCAATGTCCCATGCTGCAATATCTATATTTTGTTTCATAAAGATATATAATATATATGTTATACTAATTTATTTGTTGCCGTGTCCTATATCTTCAAAAATCATCGTGTTGCCATGTTCATGTTGCTGTGTCTTGTGTTTGTGTCCATGTTGCATAGGCACTCGACCTTCCACGTTTTTTTTTTTTGTTGGGGGGGGGGGGGGGGTTGTTATTGAGGAAGACAAGTGATTGAGTGAAGGCAGTAGATGACTCTTCTATTGTCATTTCTCCACTCCCTTTTGTTCTTCTTTGTTTTGATCGACATTGTGCTACATCACACGCAAATAATCGTGGTAGAATGTCTAACTTCTTCTAGAAGTTCACCATATTTATTTTTTGTGCATGTTGGGTTAGGGTATTATGGATGATTGAAAACCACCAATAAGCTGTGAATACATATCCAAAAAAAAAAAAAATTATACTTTTTATTGTTATCTTGAATAGCATATTGTCCTTCAGAAGAATTATGTTATTAGATTTTTTTTTCTCTGATATAATTTTTCTCTAGTCTAAAAGGAAGCACATGCAATCAAATATGACCTTTCATAATTTAATGCATTGGTGACACTGTTGTCCTTTTTAAGGAAGTCAATCTGAGTGAAGAAGTGACCCCAGGCCCAATCGCATTAGCACTGAGCTATTTGTTCTCCAAATCATACTTCATTTCAGTCTCTTGTCCAATATCTGTTAAACCTTGTGGAAAATAAACTTGGCTATTTTTGAGAAACTATCCTGTTATTAAGCTAGATTTTGTCAAATTATTCATGTAGTTATTAGGTAGTTGCTATTGAAACTTTCAGTGGTAAAGGGGCTGCACAGAAAAAAATGGAGGTACTCCGAAGTTTGAGGCGCATATTGTCGAAGTCTGAGGTACCCCCTGTTCAAGCAGCTCTACATGCTGGAGCAATTCCTATCTTGGTTCAGTGTCTTTCATATGGATCCCCAGATGAACAGGTTTTTCTCAATTATGAACTTATTTCTAGTGCCTTGAATTAATCATGGTTGCGTGGCATCTGATCGTTGGCCATATAAAAAGATTTATTCATCTACCATTTGTATTTGTTAGATGATATATACTTTAGATATTATGGTTATGTTGGATATGCTGCTGAATTTACTGTAGATGTCATCTTGTCTCGTACCATGGACACTGAATAAATCATACTTGCATGGCATTTGCAGTTGCTTGAGGCAGCCTGGTGCCTTACTAACATAGCGGCTGGAGAACCAGAACAAACCAAGTCTTTATTGCCTGCGTTACCTCTGCTTATAGCTCATCTCGGAGGTTGTTTCTGTGCAGCCTTTTTTCTGTTTTTGAGTTTGCTCTTTGATTATACATTGTTTCTTTATATCAAAGTGGAATGTGTAGAAGAGAATAGAATTTTCTCTGATCCGTTATTATTTATCATGATTTTAATGTAGAATATCTTAAAGCCACTTGATTCTCTTATCATTATGTGGTTAACTTACAATGTTGACTTTCTCTTCAAAATAAATAAATACAATTTAATATTTAGTATTATTTACTTTTTAATGTTCATCATTCATTTCTCATGGGTGGTAAGGTCATTGTTACTGTATTTGTCTAATTTTGAAGTTCTATTGAGAATATTGATCAACAAAAAAGTTCAAATGTGCTTATTAAGAAGTTATCATAGTATACTATCATAGTCATCAAATATTAATCATGTTCGATGTTAACATTGTACAGTGACAATTCATTATGCATGACAAGATATTTAATGTGCTATTGCTATTACCTATTCATTGGGGAGTTGGACATTACATGTTTTAAGCATAACATGTCCTTGTCTCATAACATGATGGAGCTATGGTTAAGCCGGTAAGCACTTCTCCCTCTATGAAAGAAGTCAAGGGATCAAATTCTAGGGAGCACCATTCTTTCAAAAAAAAAAAATGATGGAGCTGTGAAAACTTCATATTTTTAAATGTCACGTGGCAAGGTGCTTGCAAAAATGAAAAAAACTGCTCTATGAATAGTTGTTTGTTTACTAGAAGAATTGGACTCAAAATTATAAGAATGGTTGTTGTGAATGTTAATATTTAGGAAAATGTTAGACAAAGCCCCATTTATAGCCCTGCATGCAGTCTACACATGTTTTGATTTTGTTTTTTTTGCATACCTCATATAATGAGGTATATACTTTTATAAAAAATGAAGTATGTGGAAAATGTAAACTATTTCTAATGTGGTATATACCCGTCTAGCTAGGTATATATGGGACTAAAGGCGGGGATGTAACATGCTCTATGTAATAGTGCCATAATGTTTATTTCTACTATGATGAAAAAAAGATGCCATAAGATCATATACAACATAATTCATTTTTGTAGAAATTTTTTTTCTTTCCGATTCATCATTGAAGCAGCTTTTCCACTAAAAAGACAACTAAAATTGATGGAAAATGAATTTGAAGTGTTATTGTATGATTGGGAGGATATGGTGAACTGTTATATGATAGCAATACCTTCATAAAAGTTTTTTTTGATGGAATGGTAGGCTTTCACACCCGTATTATTAATAGGAGGATGAAAACCCTAAACAAATACAAAAAACATATGGTCAAAGACCAAGCACACGCGTGTAAATGCACACAGTTACATCAAAACGTAGAGATCTCTAACAATGATGTAACCCACACCTCCCGAAATATCAAGAGTAGACAATAGACCCCCCCCCCCCCCCCCCCCAAAGCCCAGAGATCTCTCTCCCGCACACCGACGGCCCCGATCCAACACAAACCGCACCTCCGACTCCCAAATGTTTTCCACGTATGGAGTGCCACCTCTGAAAAAGATGTGGTTGCGCATGAGCCACGTGTTTTCCGCCGACTCCCAAATATCTTCATAAAATTTGATACATGTGACTGTATATGATACTTCAGGATGGCCAAACGTTTTCTTTATATCTTCTTCTCCTATGGTTAACTTAATTGCTTGCATAATTTCCTATTGTCACATAAAAGTCTTGGAATACCGTAAAGTGTATTAAGATCAACTTGATATTTCAGAAAATCTTGTCCTTAGAGAAGTGATATTTTACTATATCCTGGTGTTCTATTTTCATTAAACCATATCTTATTTGATCCTTGATAGCAGACCATTCCCCTATAGACGGTACCTCTATCTATAGGCGGTAAGACTCGAACCCAAGTCCCTCACTAAAGAAGGTATCTCTACCAACCTACCAAGATGAGGTAAAGTATATACCACATTATATTATAACTAGTAAACTACTAATGGTCTGTTTGGGATTGTGTCTGGGGAAGCGAGGGTGAGTTGGAGAAGCAGTATTTTAAAACGTTTCAAATGCTCAACGCTAAACTGGCCTTCAAACGCAATCATGGTTTTTTATTTGTTTGGGAGGTCGCGCTCCACTGTGTCCTCCGGAGCAAATGCTCCTCGACACACTCCCAAATGGTGCCTAAGAGTTAAATAAGAAGCTGAAGCCTAAGAAGGGTGATAGAAGATATAAGGAACTTTCTCATCTTAGCCCTCCTGATGAATTAATAGTGACTTGCTCCATAACAAATAAATACTCCCTCCGCAGACTCTACCTGCTTTCAAGCTGTTGACACCTCAGTCTTTTAATAGCATATCAGATTGGCCTAGTTGTTCTCCACGTAGTATTTGTCTACAAACAATAGTTTCTCATGGTTACCAGCAATAGCATATTTACTCCTTTTTTCATTTTTACTTCTTATCGCCATCCATTTTGTGCAGCCTTGAAAATAGCATTGATTTTTTGCGGAAAATGTGGGATGTCCTCCAGATTCATGACTGTGGGATAGCATTGCTCATGGCAATTTTTTTTTAAAAAAAGTTAATTGCAGTTATTCATCCATCATTCACAACATTACTAATTTGATTGTAAATCATCTTTTTGCTTTTTTATTTTTATTTTTGGGTTTAGCCACTGTTGATGCACAAGTTTTCTTTTTAATTTCTCTCATATGGGGGAGTAGTGAGTGCTTATGCTTGTAAACATGTTCTAAAACAATTTTAGGACTTTGAGAGAGTAGAGAGAATAAAAAGAATTTTTAGAGAGAGGTTTGAGTAAATAGAGAGTTGAATGAGAGAGTTGAAGTAGTTTGTTGGTTTTTAGTGTCCACAGGGACCCTTATTTATTTTAGAAACTAGAAGCTACTCATGTGGTGCATGTGCCATCTCAAAAACAGACACACTTTAATCTATTGATCGTATTGACTACTTAAATTTTGGAGAATTCCTTGAATATTTAGATACACTTAGATTTGTTTCTCCTGTACTAAACCTTACTGGATACAAATATACAGCCAAAGGAAAAAATAGAAAAATACTAATGTGAAGAAACTTTAATTGTAACATAGAATCATGAATATAAACAATATATGATATCCAAATGTAGTCAGCTGTATCTATAATAGTTATATAATCCCTTGTCGAAAATGAATTTTAGGTTTTATTACTCATGCAGTTTTAGATTGACAAAGTGCGTGACAAATAGCTATAGATTTGATGACTTGTATTGAGGAAACTATACAGACACTAACAGGCATCAAAATCCCAAATTGACCTAGATAATTTATAGAGTACACAAATGCCTACTCATTTTATTAATCTGGAATTCTGGATAAACAGCCCGACCAATATGCAATACAAGAAATGTTTTAACATGACTGTTAATTCTACCTCCTTATTTTTTGAGATTTTTGGACCTTGGCTATTAAACATAGGAAGAGTGTAGGCCATTGATTAAAAGTGATTTCACCTTTCTTCTTCAACTCCTTAAAATCTTGGGTTTTAGAGACTTTTGATTGCATGAGCTTAAAATTATTTCACCCAACAGCTGGTCTGAGCAAAGTTGTGGCAAGGCCATCTTCTGTTCCGCAATATGTATCCAAATAAGTTGGGGACAAATCCATAGGGATTTGAGCTGATTATGAGAGCTGGTCTCGGAATTATATGAAATCACAATAGATTGTATTATGATATTTAAAGCTGACCCCTAGTGCAGCTGATAAGGCTTGATGATCATTTAATCATGCCGTCTACCTTCTGTTTTTTCATACTAAGTTAAATTATATCATTATCCGTTGGATTATATTGATGTCTTTGGCCAAATACATATAGTAATATCCATTTAATGGGTATATTTATGTCTAGTTTCTCATTCGGATTCTGCATATTCTCTTATTTGTTAGAGAAGAGCTCTGCACCAGTGGCTGAGCAGTGTGCATGGGCATTGGGAAATGTTGCTGGTGAAGATGAGGAGCTAAGGAACATATTATTGGCACAAGGAACTTTATTGCCCCTTGCACGGATGATGATGTCTAATAAGGGTTCCACTGCTAGAACGGCTGCTTGGGCACTATCAAACTTGATTAAGGTTATCATTTACATAAGTAGTACCACTAGAGGAGAAAGCTCATTTATCTGTCATGTTCTCATGTTCCTTCCAATTTGAAATTTGTCAATATTGTTGTCTTTATTAGAAAAAACCTCATCTGTCAGGATATATTATGTTCGGTAGTAGCTATTCATTGCTTTGTTTTTTAATCAAACCTTTCACTGTGTCCTTAATGTGGCAAGTTCTCTTATATTTGTTCATATTTTTCACATATATTGCAAATTGCATTTAATTATGCCAACTCGGTGACTATACAAAATGATCCCAAGAGGTTGTCATGATTGGATGCGACTATGCAGACCTCAACCATGATCACTGTACGGGGATTACCAACTGCTGATATAGCACAGGGAGCATGATAGTGTGTGACCATGGGAAAACAGTTTTTGTGTGTGTGTGTGTGTGTTATCACTAATGTCAGTGTAGCCTATTTCCCAAACTTTTGGGTTGATTTTATGAGTTCAAAATATGTATTTTTTTTTCTTTTTGGAGAGTTGTATGATCCAACCTTCATATTTCATTAGGAAGCTTAGGTGTACAGTTCCAAAAAGTGGGAAAAAGAAAAAGTGGATCTTGCTAGTAGTTGAGGAGTCTACTAACAGAGAATCCAATAGCTAAACTTTCCCCCCACATTTTTGAAGTTAGTGGTGGCCTTGAATGCTCCTAATGCCCGAATCATCCACTTTCATCTTAATCTCTTGCAGACAACAAATATCGACCCCATGAGTTACAACAACTTGTTTTGCCACCTCACTTTTTCTTGGGTCAGCAAGACCTCTGATATTTTAATGCAAACATTTCATGAAAAACTACCTCTCCCTTTTCTCAGTGCCACCTGACTCCACAGAAGCTCCCATCCATGATAGTCACTGAGCAGATTCTGAAGCTCCCTATGGCAAACTGATTTTTGTGACAACTGCTGTGTGTTTGGGATTCCCTCAGAGAGCTTTTTGTACTTGGATTTGTCTGGCTCTTTGTGCATATGAAGTCCCAACTATCAGGCTTGCTGGATGGTCACCTCACTTTAAGACAGCAATGCATCCCTGCATCTTTCCCCCAGACCCTTTATATTTTCTCAACTCTTCCTCTCATCTCATTTCATCTCCATTTAACTTAATTTTGCTTATCCATTGACTTGGTTCATTGGGTGGTTAATGTCGCACATGCCCAAAGAAACTATGATGATGCTTAATTTATTGTTTCTAATTTTAGCTTTAATATTCTTATCACAAGTTCATCTCAACATTTCATTTCCACCGCAGTCAATTCGCACGTTCTTTCATCATCACCACATAATCGGTTTGCATGTTTTTTCATCACCACACAAGTTCCAGTCTATACAACTTGGGTTGCCTATCACAGTCTTATAAAAGATGGCCTTTTAGCTTCGCTGGTGCTCTCCTATCATACTGATCTGAAGCACCATTTCAAATTCATCTGAATAGTGTTAATCCTACTTGACATATCCCCGTAAATTTTCCATCACCTTGTATTATGGAGCCGAGATAAATGTAAGGATGTTTTAGACCTCCATTGCACAATATCATACAATATGGGCTAATTTTTATTGATAAATTGATGCAATCTGCTCTATTGTACCAAGAATACTAACCAGTCAGATCATGTTAGTCAGGGGAATAAACATTTGTACTGTATGTTATGTTACTGTATGCAAGCTATTCAAAAGGAGAAATAAGAAGGGGGGAAAGAGCAAGATGAAAAAAATTTCCTTTTTCATTTTTCATGCATATTGTTGGTCGATTTGGCTCATGGGGAATAAAGAAATCCTCAAGAGGACCCTATTAAGCAGAACACTTGATCTTACATTGTCTCACTCTCAAGGGACTATTGGAATATATTTTCGGGGCTGACTCATGAATATTGAGTGGGGGCATTGTGAGGTTTTTCATTATAATGGTTTTGGCGGGGTTGTATACTGGGTTTTGGTTGGAGATTCCTCATCTCCATTTGTCATTTTGGTTTTGGCTGTGGACTTGTCCTCGTCTGCCTTTTTGGTTAGGTGGTGTGCTCCCACATTTTTTAATGTTACCATATGGATGGGTATAAAAAACACTGATTTTTACTAGTACCAGCAAATGGAATGAATTGATTTCTGGATATTGGAATAGGCAAGCTCTTGAATGATATAGTCTCAAAAGAACCGAGGCCAAATTTTCTCAAAAGAACTCAAGCATGAAATGGTATTTTAATAAAACAGGAGATTTGGTAATGATATAGTCTTAATATATGGATAAAGATACAATTCTATATGTTTTATGATGGATATTCTTATCCATGTCCATATTCTTTTTAAGGATGGATACATATATGAAAACACAAACGTGAAAAAGAATGCCAAGCATGCATCCACATCTGTTGATATCCCCATTAGGGAGGCATAAACTGTTTCATTTCATTAATATTTAGCTAGTTAAGAAAATTGTTAATTGGCTTCATTTGAAGTTTCAATAATCTCATTATTTGTACCCATTATTTCTTTTGAGGTTCTATGCTTTGCATCCTATTAGTGCTGTTGTTTTTAATCTCTTCAAGATATTCTGAAAAATAGGTATTTCTCCATGAGAAAACACATAGTGATCATTGAAATGTTGACTTGAGTAGACATTCATGTTACCTTTGCACTTTTTTCAAAAAACGTTCTGTGTTGGTAAATAATTCAATAGATGTGGAATAATAAAACTGTAATAACATTCTAAGGTTTATATGTTCTTCGAGTTTGGTATATCCTTTTCAAATTGACTCCTCCATGGTTAAATCTCTTGTTAATTAAATTATTTCTGTTTTTTCAACATTTGTAGTATTTTTTCACTAAATTGCATTTTTGTATTTGTTTTTAAATGTTCTTGGTACATTGTCGGTTGCAGGGACCCAATCCAATAGCTGCTAATGAACTTGTAAGAATTGATGGTGTACTGGATTCAATTATCCGACACATGAAGAAAATGTAAGTCTACCTCTCTCTAGTTGGCAAGCATTGAGTTACTTGGGAAATTTTATGTTTGTTTACTTAATTTCAAAAGCCTGGCGAGCTGTCAATACAATGATGTTGATTGCCTCTTATTTGTAGGGCTAAAAAACAGTCTTGATTTTATGCAAGTTTCCCCATGCTTGTTTCTGTGGTGATGTAGAATGATGGAGGGGAACATCAAGAGGAAGATATAGAAAAGGAAAATCAATATTCCATTATGATTCATTAAAATAACTAAAATTCTGGCAAAGAAATACATTCACTTAGATGAAGAAACACCCTAATCTGAAAATGACAAAAATATCCCTAAACAATTAAATTTCTAATTCCAAATATTAAAATTTTGTGTTTGCATTAAAGAAAATTGATTTTATTTTATTTTTTGAAAAGAGAAATTTCAGATCTAAGAAAATTTATTTTGGATTTGAGTTGTTTTTTGAAGTTTTATATATAGTGGCTTTCGGGTCTGGATATTCTTGAGGACTTTCGAAAAGGAATTTGTTCTTTTTGCCTCTGTTTGGATCATGGATAGAGCCATGAGTAGGACACAATCCAGAAAACAAAAAGTTTATCCATTGGCCAGCCCAAGTATCCTTAGGATAAGCATTTATGGGAGATTGCTGAATATGTTTGGCCGGGTATTTATCTCTCATGCTCCCCAGTTTTTAAGGTGGATAATCAATCTCTATCCCTAATTTATCTTGACCGATCGGGCGATCACCCAACCTTTATTTATTTATTTATTTTTTTTTTGAGAAAAAGATTGATCATTTACTAAATCAAAAGGTAGTACATAGCCATGAATGAGGCACCAAATTTAAAGAGAAGAAAAAGGAAAAGGGAGAAAGGAGAGTAGGTAAGACAAGCCAACTACAAATACTCTCCCAACCCCACAAGCAATACAAGTCTACTCCTCGATGACAAGTTTTCCCCACTCTAAATGGACGGATGAGGCCCCAACCCAATATCAACCCCATTCTAAGATGAATCTTTCCACCGTGTCCCACATGGAGAATATTTGGGACATGATGACCCAATTCATGGAGGGGTTTGGCCATTGTGGAATAGCTTTGGGAGGACTGGTTGTTTTTGGGTGGGAGAGGGTTCGTTGATGTCTCATCTACCATCCCATTCTCTCTTTCAGCTATATTTTGGGGAGCTTCCTCGGGTCGTAGTGCTACTACTACCAGCACTACTACTACTACTACTACTACTACTACTACTAAAAAATATTTTTCAGGTGTATTATTTAAGCTCGAATTTTAGTGAGTGATTTTGTGTGTTAGTTCTGTCCATTGACTGAACAGTTTATTTTGATTGTGCGACATTATTCAATTTTTTGGATGCTTACTACATACTCCCATTGAGATTGTATTTACATACCTCTGCAGTTGGAGGACTCCATTTCCATCCATACTTGCTCTTTTTTTTTGGTATCCATACTTGTGTCCTGCATTCATATTCCCATATTTCTTAAAAAGAAAAAAACCATCTGCCCAAAACACGTGTGGAACCTCAAAAAGTAAAACCCAAACAGAAAAACCCCAAATAGAGTAAATTATGATGAATAACCTCTTCTCACTGTTATGGTTGGAGCACCCTATTGTTTTCCGTATATATATGTGTGTGTATTTTTCTTTTGAGGATGTATTCAAATGCCTGTTCTTATTTTTCTTTAATGGCTAATAAAGTATGGTGGAATTTGGACGAATTCTTTAACCAGTTTTATAGGCCTACAACCTTTATTTTGTGTAAAAAAGTTTCAATTTTCCCAAATATTTTATTTATTTTCATTTGCTATCTGCTAGCAAGAAGAATGCGGATATCCCTAGGTTCAGCTGCTTGATTGAACAAGTTCATCACTCTTGGCGGCATGTGGGAGGCATGCAAGAAACTAAAGTCTAAAGAGCATATGAGCATTAAATCAAAATCTCAAGTGTTGATTCCAGCTGCATGTTGGGCAATCTGGCTCACAATATATGAGGTGGTTTACAAGAGGTGAACCATATCTTGAAAATACTTGGGAGTGCATTATTTGTTTCATCAAAGACTGGGCAATACATTGTGTGGGAAATTCAGAAGTTATTTGAGAGAACCACAAACTGCAGATTTGGGAATAGATATTCATGTTGTGCAAAAGTTGGAAGTTCTTTTCCCAGTGAACTTTCAGAGGATGCCATTTTAGATGCAATATTGATGGTTCATCAGATGCTGCAACGTTTTTTCTTTTCACCTTTCTAACATGATTGCTTCCTAGTTTAGGTTTTCCAGTATAAGAATGTCTGTCTGATTTAAATTTAGTTTTACAGGGAAGAGGAGTTGACCACTGAAGTATCATGGGTAGTGGTGTATCTTTCAGCTCTTTCAAAAACTGCTTCTGCTTTGTTGATAAAAAATGGTCTTGTTCAACTGCTTATTGGAAGGCTAGCAACATCAAGCAGCTCACAATTACTTATTCCGGTAATAATTACTCATATGCAATTGAAATTATTTTGTTTCCTGATTTTGATCATTAATACATTACCCCTTCGTACTTGTCTATATGGGTGTTATTTCTATTATTATCTACAATGGGCTGTACTTTCTGTACATTCTCATATGCTGATTTTTCAGAAATGGTCTCAGGTGACCCTAGTGATTGCAAATAATATGAATTCTAAAATACTTCCCGTGCCAATCAATTTAATTTGTAGTTAAAACTCTTTTTAAGCTTATGAATGTCAATCCTTTCATTAATAATTCTTGACTGTTTCATAACCATTATACTATTCAATTCAAATCAATTAACATGTTCTTTTTTGAAACTTCTAATTGTGAATTAATCAATCATAAACAAGGTTTTTACTTGGATGAAAGGTGCCCTTGAACTAATGCTATATGCTGTCCGTCAGATGAACATTTAATTGACTGATATAAACCCCTGCAACTCCTTGACCATTAAAATGAATGTGTTTATTATATAGTTTGACAGCATATATTCATTTACCTTTTTCTTTCTTTTGTGTATAGGGATGTGCATTCTATACATAACTGTGGCTACACTCATCATTGCATAATATCTGACAGTTTTGATAAATCAACAAATGAATTTGGTAGGATGGACTGTGATATGACACTTTTAGAAGACATATGTCGCATCAAGACTTACAATATACATATACATCTTTTCTCTTTGTTGTGTCCAACGTGTGTTCAGGTAGCTAAACTTAGTTCATGGATTTGTCTTTTCTGGTTGTTTCTCCTTGTAGGTTCTGCGAAGCTTAGGCAATCTTGTGGCTGGGGATAATAGTGCAACAAATATTCTTATTGTAGGACATGAGATTACAGGTCAACTGCTTAGCGCTTCTCCGTGCTTGAATGAAAAATATTGTACATAGTAATTTCACATATTAAAATATGGTTTCCAGATAATGCCATATTAGCGTTAGTGAAATGCATGAAGTGTGAGCACCGTGTCCTGAAAAAGGTACGGATTTTATTATACGCAGTCACTAATATTTTAGCATTTATACTAAGTTACTAGTTTCTCATTAGATCTTCTCTTACAATGACATAGGAGGCAGCGTGGGTTTTGTCTAATATAGCTGCAGGTTCCTATGAGCACAAGAAGCTGATATATGATAGTGAGGCCACCCCTTTCATGTTACAACTTCTTGCTGTTGCTCCTTTCGATGTAAGAAAGGAAGTAGCATATGCCCTTGGAAACCTCTGCGTCGCTCCTGCGGAAGGCTCTGGGCAACCCAACGTGATACTAGAGCACTTGGTTTCATTAGTCGGCAGAGGATGCCTTCCAGGATTTATAAATTTGGTCCGGTCTCCTGACATTGAGGCTGCAAGGCTTGGACTTCAATTCTTGGAGCTGGTTAGTCACCCACTTTAATATTTTCTATGGGATTTAACATTATAGCAGTTACAAGTACATCTTTATGCTCTATATGATTCCCTGGCCCTGTATTGCTTTTATCCAGCAAGAATAAAGATAGAGTCCCATTCTACATGAATTGGCAAGACGTAAAAGATTGCACAAGTTAAACTATCCCATTTTGACCCTCTTGCGGTGGATAAAAATTGGGATTGTTTAAGTAACTCGCGCAATCGTTTACCTTTCTGAGCAACACACACAAGATTCAAACCTTCAATTGTTCTGAACAAATAACTATGCCATTTTTCAAGATTGGAGCTATCAACCACTTGGCCATCTCTCCTAGAGACAATGTCTATTTGATTCCCCCTAGAAAAAAAAAATGTGAACAATGATTGGATTGATGACATAGTAGAATCCTGAGTAATGAATCATTGATTTTCGCTGCTTTAGTTTTTAAATGCGCAGGATCTCATTGTTGCGTAATTAGTCTTTTTAATTTTCTCACCTTTTTTGTGCACATTTATGGACAAGAGAGAAGCGATTTAATTTGTAGATTTCCATGTCACTCCTACTTCATTCCACTCCCCATAGGATGTATATATGTATTTTACCTTATTATTTTGCATGGCCTTCACAAAATTTCTGCCTTATTTCTTATCCGATTTTTCAATTTTTTGATAGGTAAGCCGAGGGATTTAAACCTAGGATCTCTAGGTTACAAATGTTATTTTCATCCATTTGACCTAATGGGTCCAACCCTAAATTTTTAATTTCTTTTGTATTTGTGTGTACTTGATGACCACTCCTCTTCAAATATTTACTTAACGAAATCCTTATACATCAACCAAGATATGTAAATTCATAAACCGATCTGATGCTTGGACCTGAAATTTTTTTTTAATTCCAACACCAATATGATATAGATCTTGTTTTACTCTATCCTCAAGTTTAAAGCACGTGCTATATATTTTGTTAGTCAAAATTTGACAGTTGGTGGTGTCTTTGATATTTTTTTCTAGTCATGTTTAAACTGTGTTTCCTTTTCTTCTTCTTCTTCTTCATCTTCTTTATTTCCCCTTCTTATGGCATATCATGAATGACTCTTACATGATAAGTCAGCTTCCTGGCATTGTGGACTACTTAGCTTTTCTCTTCATTATTAAATGTTGGAATATCTGTACGGATGCAGGTCATGAGAGGGATGCCCAACGGAGAAGGCCCGAAGCTTGTTGAAGCAGAGGATGGGATTGATGCCATGGAAAGGTTCCAGTTTCATGAAAATGAAGAGATGAGAAACATGGCGAATGGGTTGGTGGATAAATACTTTGGTGAAAACTATGGCATCGAAGATGATCAGTAAAGCTGCATCATTTTGTGCCTGGTTACTGTGTGTTTGTGCAATGTTAGCCTCAGATAAACTATTGTATACCCTACCTCATACTTGTAAAAGATGATTTTTTGTTTGTGGAAGTCTTAAAAAAAAGTTGGAAGTCTTAAAAAAACAAAGGGTTAAGGATTCAATCCTTTGTTCTTTACTTAAAAAAAGAACCTTTTACTAAACATTAATTGATTAATTATTTGTATGCATGATCTTCAATTCTCTCTCCATTGTGCTTATAAGAATCCCCTGCTCATAACTTGGTGGTTTGAGTTTGATTGTGTATAATATGGAAAAATGCTGAAGAGATTCATTAGAAATCAATATGATTTGCTTCATATTCAACACAAAATTTTATCGATGCATATACTTTATTGGATTTTTAACAATGTATATATCACTGTATCTTGAATTGTAAAAAGGTAGAGTGTAATAGCGCTCAACATTCAAACACTTCCAACATGAGAAGATAAATGGACTGATATTTCATTGACTAATAACTGAGCATACATCATCAGATTCACCACTGGGCACTGCTTAAAGAGTAAAAAGTCTCCAATAACTTGGATATAATTGCATTTCTTATTCTGATCACAGAATCTGTGGATGGTAGACAGATCTGATTGATTGGAAATTTTTAATTTTCATTGCATCATAATTGAAACTCTCTACTTATCATTGTTGAAGAAAGACATCATCCTCTTCATCAACACCTTAGCGTTCTCACACTCGGGGTTGAATAGATGGAAGACATGCCCTTCTCCTTCAGTCTCCACGAACTCCGCCGTTCCCTTCCACCCGCTCCGCTTTAACCCCTCGCAATACGTCCTTCCCCTTCCCCTCAAGAAATCCTTCTCCGCCTCGCAAACCAACACACGCTCACACCCCAAGCCCGCCAGGCTTGGTGCCCCCTCCGCCAACGGGTTCACACGTGGATCGTCCACCCCTTCCGATGTCGGGCAGACGAACCTCCACATCTTATCGTGTTTTGCCCGCTCCTCCTCACTTAGCGCCTCCTCCGTCGTATCAGTGGACCCCCAGAAGTATGGATGCACGAGCACCACCCCTTCGATCTGCACTCCACCTCCCCCACTCATCGCAATGTTGTGGCATATGTTTGCGCCTGCGCTGTCCCCTGCCAGGAACACGCGAGTGCGATCGACGTGATCACGCAGCCACGGCTCGGCATGCCTATTGGAAATATTAAATCAAAAGGTGAAAGATCTAATCACCGCCGATAAAGATGATATAATTAATGATATAATTGATTTGATATTATATTTAATATCAATTAATTAGATAAATAACGAGAAGAAATTATATCATATTGATTTCCATGGTAGTTAGATTAGATAAGAAGTCTTATAAAAATGTGTCATTCCATGGTAGTTAGATTAGATACCGATAGTACTAAACCTAAACTGAATCCGTGGTGGGGTATAGAAACCCAACAAGTGATATCAAAGCGATACCTACCCTTTGACGGCCCAAATGAGGGCCTCCAACGAGTCGTCATAGGCGATCGGAAGGGGGTGCTCCGGTGCGCGGCGGTACTCAACGGAGACGATGGCGATGTCGGCCTCCGAAGCGAGCGAATTTAGGTAGTGATGGTAAGTGGGGGAGGCGGCAGACTCTATGCAGAAGGCACCGCCGTGGTAGTATACGAGGAGGGGTAGAAGCTTCTGCTCGGAGGAAGGGTTGGTGGAGGGGAGGTAGAGGCGCGCAGAGAGACCGGTGGAGGGGTTTATTACGACGTCTTTGGAGGAGACGCCGGTGGCGTGATCGAGGGAGGGAGGAACGACGGTGGTGCCAAGGAGCCTCTCGACGTGGCCGTCATCGTAAACGCGGAGGAAGGGGAACATATCGAGCTTGACTTGGCGGATCGGATCCATCAGAGGAGGAGGGATGAAGAGGGTTAGATCTGCGGTCGTCGAAGCCTTTATCTGTTTTCTTGCGACCGTATTGGGCACCACTAAGGGAGGCTTTCATCCTGTCCATTTATTTATTTATGGGAAAAATCCAAGTAACCCCCTCAAAATTATATAAAATCTATATATCTCTCTGACATTTTTTAAAGTCTATGTAACCCCCTAAAAACACATATGTAAATTCAAATAACTCATCAGTTAAATTGTTTGGATGGATAAAATCGTTATTTATATAACGATTTTCTGTATTTTAAACATATTTAAGAAGATTTTTTATACACTATGTTTTTAAACAGAGTTAACTAGACTAAATATCCATAGAATAATCATAATCTGTCAATGAAAATTTAATTCAGGGGACTATTTAGATTTACATAGATGTTTTTATAGGGTTACATAAAATTCAAGAAAACTCAGGAGGTTATATGAATTTCAGCAGTTTACTAGGAGTTATATGGATTTTTCCCCTTATTTATTTGTGTTTTTAATTGTTTTTAACAACTTCATATGGCGTGGTTCTTGGAAAATGCTGTCGTAATTGATGGCAATGGACCCTCTTTCTTGTGTATTAATTATTTTATTATTTTGTTTTACTTTAGGTAGGTGACTAGGTAGGAGGGAGAGGTAATTCCATATCTTTTTTTTCAAACCAACTAAAATTTTTCTTTTTTCAAAGGCGCGGAGGACCTTCCATTTCACATGTTTAGTATGTTGGAAAAATTGGATAACTTGAATGAAGTTGAAGTACATGTAATACAAATAAAATGAAAATAGAAAGGTTGCTTCAAGACACGTTACATAGTCATTTCCTTGAGACGTTTTCCTCTACCAGTTTGAGTGATGCATTGAGGTTCCACAATACGCCTCTAGGATACAATGAAGCAATATCATTTATATGTGGTGTGCACTAACGAAAGCAGAATGAATATCTTTAAAATGTTGTAAGTCTGTCAGAATCCAAGTTGTTCTATAAGTCAGCTATCGATCAAGAACTAGTGGTGCGCAAGCACTCAAAAAAAAAACTTTGGAAAAGGAAGAATTTCCGCCTTCCAAAGCCTCTTTTTCAATCAGATTTCTCCTACTCAGTTTGTTGTTGTTGTTGTTATTTTTGTTTCGTACAGAGAGTAAACTCCCTCCACAGGTGAGGCCTGCGGTCCTCGGTCGGTCCGTCACTTTTGTCACTTCGTCTCGCCCGGCCTACCCTGGGTCCTCCTTTTCAGGTCAAACTTGCAGATTTAGGCTGGGAACCCCACGTATAAGCTCGGTCCTTCGCTCGCTGCCACGGGTCGGGGCCCGCCAGAGACACAGATAAGACAATATATTGTTTCTGTAGACCAACAATATAGTGTGTTGGAGAAAAAAACTGAGACTTCAATGAAACAACCCTCGAGTCGTGTTACTGTGTCGCTTTTCTTAAAACCAAGGACGGATATTAGAGTTGGCTGGGCCGGGCTATAGCCCGGCCCAGATTTTGTCGAAATTGGATTAAGTGACTTGGTTGTTTCTTTTAAAAAACAATTTGTGTAGAGAGCAGCACCCCACCACCAAAAAAGAATGAAAAAATAAAATAAAAACAAGATAAAATATAAAAAGACCACCCAAAGATCACGCATGGGTGAGTGAACTTTTTTTTTCCTTTATAACTGGATCAATGTGATAAATGTGATATACATACCATAAACTTCTTACATTTTTTTTTAAAATAAGAATATATAATTTTATAAAATATATACATTGTTATATTATTTTAAAAAAATTTAATATATGTGTGGACTGAATGTAGGTTGATGAAAAAAATCTTATTATACCATATCTAATCCTAAATTAAAATTTATCGACCATTCTTTGTTTTTTCATGTTTGCAACTCTTTTTTATGTATTATGGTTGGGATAGAATTTTAGATTTTTTGAAATACCTTTTTTTATTTTTTTAAAGATTTTTTTAATGATTATTGTTTTTATATCTTTTATCTACTTTTGTTTTTGAAAAAAGTGGAATTTCAATATTTTATTTCATGTGGGCTTCTTTTTTTTTCCTTTTTAATTTTGTTTTTGAAAATTTTGAAATATTTATTTTTTAATATTTATCTAGTTTTATTTTGAAAAAGTGGAATTTTAATATTAGAAGATACACTCTTTTGAGGTCTCACATCACTTAAGATAAGTTTTAAAAATATGTAATATTTTTCAAATGTCATAATTTGTTAGTTGTATAAATGTCATATTTTTTAGTCCTTCATTTGTCTATCAAAATTTAAAAAATGCTTAATATCAAATATTATATCAGCCCACTCTGAAATAAAGTCCTGGATCCGCCCCTGCTTAAAACAATATTTGCCCCCACCAGATAGTGTGTACGGAGGACTGTAAATTTGTCTCTAGGATAACTCGATGAAGAATTCCACCAGCATTTGCACTGTCGATGGTGAACAGAATACTCTGGAAGAACCCAAGTGAACCAAGACCCCAGTATTAAGCTCTACAGAAACTTAACACTAGAACAAACTTTATGAAAAAGGAGAGAGCTTTATGATTTTTGGTGTTGTTTTCAATTGTTGGAATCCATGTCTATTTATAGACATTAACACCCTTTCAAGGCATCCCATGAGACCCAATTGTCTCCAATATGGATCATTGAATCTTTAATTTCAAGATCGACAGTCTAGATTGATCACCATTTTATGCACCCTTTCTAATGGCACCCCTTGATCAGTGCAACCGTCACTTGATCAGTTCAACGATGCACATTGCATCTGATGTCGCCATCATTTGAACGATCGAGATTACTTATGAAAATGATCTCCACTGTTCAATTAGCCAAAAAGAAAAGGCTCTAGCTCCTAGCGATGATGCGCACGTGTGAAATGCGCCAACAAAGTGCCACATTGCGCCCATCGCACACATGTGCATGCGAATGGTGCTTAAACACCAGTGCATAACACCTTACCATTTATAAAGCAAACATTACTTTATACACACTTCACTTTATATAGTGCACAATTCTTTTCTCTTTAATCGATGTGGGACTAAAACCCAACAAATAAAGTTACAAACATGAGACCCAAACTTATAAGACAAATAAAATTACATGTTACATTTTGAAAAACACTAACAATCCACCATCATTTTCAAAATTACAAGACATTGATTCTTGGTTCACTTGATTGTCTTATGGTTCAGTAAGTTCAGTAAGGGGTGTCTCGCGACTTGAACCGATCACTTAATGATGCACATCAAAGACAATAAGGATTGCTTGGTAGACTTGTCTTTGAACCAACTATCCCATATAACCAACCGGACATGCATTACACATAAAATAAAATATCTTCAGTATTCAGAAAACCGACGCGTGGATAGGCTTTGTGTCCATATCCTGTTTTATGAGTGTTTTAGAATTTAAGCCCATTGAATTTATAGGAAGCAGAACCACCTCCACACTCATATAGGTAGGTTTACCAAGAGTACCCTTGTAACTATAGTACTCCAATAACAAATAAAACGTATATAGAGTTAAACTCATCCTTCTATATTTTCATTAAAGTTTCCAAGCACTTTACCCTGTGATGGCATAAAATTAAGTGTTGCAATCACAACATACGATGTACTTTGCTCATCGAACTCAATGACTTGATGTTTCAAGTATTGAGTAGAGTTTCCATCAAGAGTAATAGTCTTTATAGGCTTAAATCCCATCCCCTTTGATGATTTCCACACCAAATCTCTTGCAAGTCCTTTTGTTAAAGAATCTGTCAAGTTTTGACTTTTGACCTCACATAATCAATGGTGATCACATCATCAGTAACCCTTGCCTAACATAATTGTGTCTATCTAAGTCCTATATGTCTGGGCTTACCATTATAAATTTGGCTTTAAACTTGTGATAGTGTTGTCTGACTATCACAATGCAAAGAGATGAGCGGCATAGAGATGAGCGGCATAGGTTTCGGCCACACATTAATTTCCTGAGTAGGTTTCTCAACTATTCTACCTCTTTGCTTAATGATGTTAGAGCAAATAACTCAGCAGCCCATTACTGAGACTGTAATACATGTCTGTTTCTTGGATTCCCAAGAGATAGCTCCTCCTCTAAGTGTGAAGATCAAACCACTCGTGGATGAGTGATCCTCACGATCAGTTATCTAACTGACGTCTGTATATCCTTCTATAACTGAAGGATATCCAATATAGATTATTTCATAGTCCATAATTTTCTTTAAATATTTTAATACTCGATCAATAGCATGCCAATGCACACTACTAGAGTTACTAGTATATCTACTAAGTTTTTCCATCGCAAATGTAATATTAAGTCCAATACAAGTCATTGTATACATTAAACTCTCAATCACTTTAGAATATAATAATTGATCAACAGTCATACCAGTATTAGAATACAATTTCAGTTGTGGATCAAAACGTGTAGACATAGGTTGACAATCGAATCTATTGAATTTTTTTAAAAAAATTTCAATAATGAGACTGGGTAATGATTAATTGGTTGTTATCCCTCTTAATCCTAATACCCAAAATAACATCAGCAATGCTCACATCTTTCATATCAATATTAGATGACAAGAAATATTTTATGATTTTAATAAAATCTAGGTCTATACCAAAGATAAGCATGTCATCTACATATTGGCATATATGATCACACATTTTCCGCCAGAAAATTTGTTATAAATACATTTATCAGATTTATGTATCCTAAAACCATTTGATATCATAATACTATCAAATTTCTCATGCCACTGTTTAGGAGCTTGTTTAAGACCATAGAGTGATTTAATGAGTTTATATACCTTATCATCTTGACGTTGTATAACAAATTCTTCCGGTTGCTTCATGTAGATTTCTTCATCCAACTCTCCATTTAGGAAATCAATTCTAACATCCATTTGATGTTTTTCAAACTTATAGATGGAAGCAAGGGTAATCAATACTCTAATTGTGGAAATCCTTGCAACCAGTGCATATGTATCGAAATAATCGATACCCTCCTTTTGAGTAAAGCCCTTAGCCACTACTCCGGCTTTGAATTTCTCAATTGTTCCATCAACCTTCATTTTCTTTTTGAAAATCCATTTACAACCAATTGGTTTGGATCCATAAGGCAAGTAAACAAAAATCCAGGTTTTATTCCCCATAATTTGTAGATTTCCATGTCACTCCAACTCCATTCCACTCCCCATAGGATGTATATTTGTATTTTACCTTACTATTTTGCATGGTCTTCCAATAAATTTATGCCTTATTTCTTATCCAATTTTTCAATTTTTCTGATATGTACGCCAAGGAATTTAAACCCAGGATCTCTAGGTTAAAATTTTTATTTTCATCCATTTGACCTAATGGGTCCAGCCCTCAATTTTTAATTTTTATTGTATTTGTGTGTACTTGATGACCACTCCTCTTGAAATATTTACTTCACGAACTCCTCATTCATCAGCCAAATTATGTAAATTCATAAATTGGACCTGAATTTTTTTATAATCCCAACACCACCAATATGATATATATGTAGATCTTGTTTTACTCAATCCTTGTTTAGTGAAAACTATGGCATCGAAGATGATCAGTAAAGCTGCATTTTTTTGTGCCTGGTTATTGTGTGTGTTTGTGCAATGTTAGCCTCAGATAAACTATTGCATACCCTACTGGGTTATACTTGTAAAAGATGATTTTTTGTTTGTTTCTGGAAGTCTAAAAAAAAGGTTAAGGATTCAATCCTTTGTTCTTTACTTAAAAAAAGAACCTTTTACTCAAATTAATTGATTAATTACTTGTATGCATGGTCTTCAATTCTCTCCATTGTGCTTATAAGAATCCCTTGCTCATAACTTAGTGGTTTGAGTTTGACTGTATAATTTGGAAAAATGCCGAAGAGATTCATTAGAAATCAATATGGTTTGCTTTACTGTATTCAACACAAAAAAAATTATTCGATGCATATGCTTTATTAGATTTTTAACAATGCATACATCACTGTATTTTAGATTATAAAAAGGTCTTAGTGTAATAGAACTCAACATTCAAACACTTTCAACATGAGAAGATAACAACTGAGCATACAGCCTCCAATAACTTGGATATAATTACATTTCTTATTCTGATCATAGAATCTGTGGATGGTAGACAGATCTGATTGATTGGAAATTTCTAATTTTCATTGCATCATAATTAAAACTCTCTACTTATCATTGTTGAAGAAAGAAACTAATCTCTTCATCAACACCTTAGCACTCTCACACCCAGGGTTGAATAGATGGAAGACATGCCCTTCTCCTTCGGTCTCCACAAACTCCGCCGTTCCCTTCCACCCGCTCCGCTTTAACCCCTCGTAGTACGTCCTTCCCCTTCCCCTCAAGAAATCCTTCTCTGCCTCGCAAACCAACACACGCTCAGAACCCAAGCCTGCCAGGCTCAGCGCCCCCTCCGCCAACGGGTTCACGCGCGGATCGTCCACCCCTTTCGAGGTCGGGCAGACGAACCTCCACACCCCCTCGCGCTTCGCCCGCTCCTCCTCGCTTAGCGCCTCCGTCGTCTCAGTGGACCCCCAAAAGTATGGGTGCACGAGCACCACCCCTTCAATCCGCACTCCGCCTCCACCACTTCTCATTGCAATGTTGTGGCATATGTTCGCACCTGCGCTGTCCCCTGCCAGGAACACGCGAGCAGGATCGACATGATCCCGCAGCCACGGCTCAGCATGTCTGATCTATTGGAAATATTAAATCAAAAGATGTAAGATCTCATCACCACAAATAAAGATGAAATAATTGAATTACGAAGACTATATAACATTGATTTATATATATATATATATATATATATATATATATATATATATAAAAAGAGAGAGAAGAAGTCTTACAAAAATGTGTCTTTCTTTTGTGTATTTTTTGGTGAGGGGGGGGGGTCTAGTGAAGCTTAGAAACTATCAATACCATCAATATGAAACTGCACAATTTATAAATCGAACTACACATCTTATAATTAACAGTATAATATCATTATCTGTGCAGTTCGATTTATAAGTTGTATAATTCAAATAACAGTTGCGCAATTCGATGATGATGGTACCAGGCCTAAACTGGATTACCCAACAAGTGATATGAGAGCGATACTTACCCTTTGACGGCCCAAATCAGGGCCTCCAACGAGTCGTCGTAGGCGATCGGAAGGAGGTGTTCCGGTGCGCGGCGGTATTCAACGGAGACGATGGCGATGCTGGCCTCTGAAGCGATTGAATTTAGGTAGTGATGGTAAGTGGGGGAGGCGGCAGACTCTATGCAGAAGGCACCGCCGTGGTAGTATACGAGGAGGGGTAGCAGCTTCTGCTGGGAGGAGGGGTTGGTGGGGGGGAGGTAGAGGCGCGCAGAGAGACCGGTGGAGGGGTTTATGACGACGTCTTTGGAGGAGACGCCGGTGGCGGGATCGAGGGAGGGAAGAACGACGGTGGTGCCAAGAAGCCTCTCGACGTGGCCGTCATCGCAAACGCGGAGGAAGGGGAACATGTCAAACTTGACTCGGCGGATCGGATCCATCAGGGGAGGAGGGATGAAGAGGCGGGTTAGATATGTGGTCGAAGCCTTTATTTGTTTTCTTGCGATTCTACTGGGCACCTCAAAGGGGGCTTTCATCCTGTCCATCAATTTGTGTATTTATTTACATTTCGTTTGGTTGTTGGAAAATGCCGTCGGGATTGATGGCAATGGGACCCTCTTTCTTGTGTGTTAATTATTTTCTTTTACTTTAGGTTGGTGACTCTTCATCTTTATTTTCAAACCCACCATCTAATTTTTTTTCTTTTTAAAGGTGTGGGGACCTTTCATTTCGCATGTTAAGTATGTGGACAACACGATCATTATATGTGAAGCGAAGGAGATATTGATTCCCTCGATCCTCTAGTTGGCTCTAAGATTTGGAAGGGGCATTCTATCATGCTTGGTGGAATACAAACAAGCACTTTGATGGTCCGTTGGTGAGGGCTTCACGTACGGTTCTCGCAAGATCTGTGGTTGAGCGACTCCTCGTTAAGGGGGTGGTCCTTGTGATTTTCGAGCTTGCGGTGAATCAATTTTGGGTCAGGGACACAATTGCTGGACAATTAACGCAACGAAAAACTAGATAAAAAGATCCAACCAGCGTTGAGATCTTGAACCCACAAGGAATCTTTGAATCCACAAGGAAGAAAGTCTCAAAACAGAAGAAATTTGAAATATTATTGATAAAAAACTAAAAAACCTAAATTACAAGTCTGTTATTTATACTAATAGCATAAAATAAAAAAATTACTAAAAATAGTAAAATCCGAAAACTAATTTTTATTCTATGAGATCCTAAATTATCATAAAAATTGATAGAAATCAATTCCGGTCTGTTATGATTGAGATATCACAAATCTAAAACTTACTAAAAATAGTAAAATCTCTAATTTAGAGCCCTAAATAAATAAATTTTGAAAAATAAAAATTATTAGTTGTATGACAACTAATCCCGAAAATCTCCTCAATATATTTCACTATTTCATGCGATTCTGAGATCGTGACCATTGATTGTGGACCACTTTTGATGGTCCATCTGCATAATATGTACTACATCAACAATGGGAGGTGCTGACGCGAAGGACCTTGAATGACGATGAGCTCAACTCTTTCTCTGCACTTGTGCGAGAATTTCAGGGCTTCTCTTTCCATCCCAACTGCCGGATCAATTGGTGTGGAAACCAAAACCTGGGAGGGATTCTCTATCAAGAGTAGCCATAGATGGTTGAGAAGATAAAGACCTATTGTTCATGCAATGACCCATGAGTTCAAGGAAATAGTCTTTCAAAATTCCCCTCTGGACAGTGTATACGGATAAGATCCTGACAAAGGTTTGCAAAATTAGATGGGCTCCAAGGAATGATATTCAATGCATTCTATGCAAGGAGACAGAGATAGTGGAGCACCTCACAGTTGACTGTCCGATGATCCGCTAGGTGTGGTGATGGCTCAGACATGCTACTGATATGGAGGTGGACTTCCATTCCTTGGATGGCGTATGGGAGCTAGGCGGGGTAACAAACTAATAAAACAGGGGATAGAAGCACCTAGGCGAGGATCTCGCAATCCTTCATCCGCGCGATGGTTTGGTTCATGTAGCTCAAGAAGAATCAAGTAATGTTCAAGGGTGCTAATCCATACACGGAAAACATTTGGGAGACGGAGAATAGAAACATCCAAGATTGGAGTAGATTCTGCACTGAGACAAGCTTTGCCCTATTAGTATGGGGCAAACTCTCGATCCAGGTGTAATCCTAGTTAGAGTGGTGGACACTTCTAAAGGAGAGTTCTCTATTGGGAAGCTTGTTCCTGGGTCCTTTTTGTCCCCCATTTTATGAATTTGTACTTTCTTAGGCATTCAGTCCCGATTAATTTATTGAAACGGGATGCCTACCATTTTTTTCAAAAAAAAAGAAGCAGGGTGCATCTTCATCTATTCTGAAAAAACCTAGAGGATACAAAAGCAGAAATGCAAGGATAAAGGGTTGAGTTTAGAGAGATGCAACCCAACATGCCTATTTAATTTGTGTTTACCACCCTCAAAAAGGTCATCCTGCATTCTCAGAAGCAAAACCCCTTCTTCATATGTAACCACAGCATATTCTGTTCTCTTTTTTACATATTAGAATACAATTTACACAATTTCCTAACATTTTTTTTGATGAAATGGAACCAATTAGAAGACCAGCATTCATATCAACAATTCCCAGTCGGCATATAATTTAATACAATCTACATGCCCATTTGCAAACAATGTCCAGCCTGGTTTTTGTAAAATGTGTACTACTTTAAATTTTGAAAAAGGGAACTGTTTCTTTTGTTTCTAACTTTTTAAAACCCACGTGCCCTAAAAAGATATATTTTTTTTAAAAAAAAGTTAGATATTGGTTATCCAATATTTATTTCTGATCATCGAATTACAAACCCCAATGTTGGATACCTTTGCAGAGCTAAAATTTTGTAAATAATTTTGGTCAAAATCATCCTCAGAAAAGCATAGTCTCTAGGATTGTCTCCTGCTTCGTTGGTGGATTTATAAATAGAATGTTGGGATCTCAATTTTGGATCTCAATTTTACAAGAATATGTACCCTACTTAATTTCAACATGTCAAATGGTAGTAGCTTATACGATTGCAATGTAGGGCAGCATCACATACAAGATAGTAGTGTTTGAAGTCCGCAATAAATATAGAGATGAAATAACATTACTTTCTTTTTGTTTGAGTCAATGTAGGGGTCATTTTTTGAGCCAATGACAACGCATCACGTGGCTGACGTCCATCATTCAATCAACAAACATTCACCGTTCAATCGGCCAACGATCCACATATACGTAGATTGGGATTAGATCCCGGTCAAATAAGATCAGTGGAATCAGTAAAGATCCTAAGATCTTCCAAAATCCCATGGATGACCAGATCTCATCTCATTCGACGGGGTCATAATGAGATCTGCATCAATCCACAAGAACTGACTACCACCTCTATAAATAGAGCTTCAGAGGACCTTTTACAGGTCACTCCCACCCCATCCATCGACGTTCAAGGTCTCGGCGAGCCGACGGTCATCCTCATCCAGTTGGACGAGTAGAGGAGCGAACAAATCCATCAACCCATATCCAGTTAATTCGATTTTGTCCCCTCCAGTTAGGTCACCAAGAAATTTACTACAAGAAACTGGAGCTATGAAACCGAAAGTAAAGCATTTCATCAAACCTGTGTACAGTAATACATATTTAAGCTTGTTTCACAGCTGTTGAACATCCTGAATTCATTGCATGCATGTTAAAGCGTCTAACACTTAAACTGCTTCAAGTCTTCCATCAATATTTTCACGGCTAGCTGATAAACATCATGAATGCAATGCATCTTAAAGCTTCTAACAACTACACCACTTGAATCAATTCAATCTTCACCCATCTTGTCATACTTACCCTTTTCGACTTTCTCCTTGAATTTTTCATTGTCATGCTCAGACTCTCCAACCACCGCTTCCTTCGCACCTTCGAAGGCTTCCTTGGCATTGTGTGCTACGGAATCTGCCATCTCTTTCGCATGCTTGTTGAATTCTTCTGCAGTTGACCTTGCCTTCTGCACAGGAAGACTGGATGCCTCGTCTCTACTCTCAGTGAAAGCCTGGGAATAAAAAATAGCAAAGACACTCTAATACTAGCTCACTGAAGACTCACAGTGAGTCCTAAAGTTGATACTCAAAACACACCATTGGTTTTTTCTTAAACAAAGTTGAAAGAATTGGTAATGGAAACATTATTAGGCTAGACATCAAGCAGAGTCCATGCAATGATTGGTGGGCATGATGCACCACCATAAAAACCTAAAAAGAAAACAAAATTTAAGAATCATATATACTTGGTGGCATGGTCTGTATACTAATTGAAGGCAAAAACCTTTCACCCATCAAAAGCAGCCAAATAAAATAACAAACTGCACAAGTAGAGAAAAACCGCCGCCCCCACCTTTTTATACCATGTTTAAATCACTTACATCATTGGATATTAATATAATACATAAATAAAACTAACCTATCATATTATTATTATTATTGTTGTTGTTGTTGTTGTTGTTACATTTGATAAAATATCTAAAAAATATTAATTATGTGACGCCTGGCCCATTGAGGGGATGATAGGCCCAAGAATCTCAAGAAGCCCATGGATTGGGTGAGGGTGTTTAATCCCACATCGTCTAAAGTGAGCACAATTTTTACACACCAAAACGCATTTTAAAACAGTGAGCTCACCAAGGGAAAGTGGACAATTTCTATGTGAGCACAACTCTTACACATCAAAACACATTTTAAAACCGTGAGCCCACCAATGACAAAACAAACAATTTCTTGTTGTGTAAGCCTCGGCGATACGAAGTAATATTATGTAACATAATGAGAGAAGATAATTATTTAGTTTAGAATTAAAAAAAAAGGATTAAAAAAGATTTGTAAAATTGGGATTCTTAAGTTCATTTCCTTTTAAATAGGATGAGAAAAGATGGGTTTAAGTCGAAGCAAAGATGGGTTTAAGACGAAGCAATCAAAGATGGGTTTTGTTCACCTGTTTAGAACTGGGATTGATCAAACTTGTCCCAACTCGCCCTGTTGCAATCTCTAAATAATACATAGTTTTTCAGTAATCTCCTGTGGACGTCACCAATGAAAAGCATACAAGAACGATATGTATATGTATTGATACACCAAGCACTGTGGAACATATGCATTTATATTAACAACATACAAGAATGATGGAATTTTATACAAATGGGTAAGGAAAGTGATACATTCAAACCATTTGTAGCCCATACACATTTTGATTTTTTTTCTTCTTAAAGTATATACTTGGATAATAAAGTATATTCTTTTATAAGAAATGATATACATTGTGATACAAATTGAATTCATTTTTTCTGTTTCCGACTCCGTAATAGAATATTGAAATAGTGAGATAGATATACTAGATTGCATACACTATTTTATTGACGTGGTGACTACAAGGGCTACAAAAAGAGTTAAGTCTATGAGTACGCTTAAAATGAGCCTAAAAAAGGGCTGAGTGTATCATTTTTCTTTCCAGATACATTTAACAACTTAATATATAATTGATTCATGTTATTGTAAAAACAAAGAGACTTATTACAATTAACCCATTTTATAGCCCTATTTACCTCACTAATGACATGCACTCACTCTAATGAAACATATACACCATTAGAATATTCTTACATATTCTATAAATGACTTCATAATATTCATTGAGGTGTATATATATTATTATTATTTTTATAAAAGTACACAACTTATTAGATAATATATATTATTTTTTAAACATTTAGACTGTGTTTGGGGTTGAAAATAGTGTTGACTCTAAAATTTCCCATACTTTTCTACTGCCTTAAAACCAAAATACAAAAACGAATGTAAAAAAATGTTTTAGAAAAATCCAGTGGATAAAAAATCTGCAAAAAGTTTCTGTTAGATGGGCAAACATGACATTGTACATAAATACTTCAGAGGCCAAGATGCAAAACTTGCGCTTCTTCTTCACATGTTTTACATCTGCGTTACATAATTTTGGGTTTGTACACAAAGGGGTGAAGTCTTACTGGGACAAGGAACAGTGAAATATGCTTTAATTGGAGGAGAAAGAAGCCAGAAGGTGTTTTTTTTTTTTTGAATAAAAAGGTAGCTATCAGCCTTGTATATTAAAAGGGAAATGTTAGATTTAGATTTAGTTCCTTTTGCCGTCTAAAATGCAGAACACATTTGTTTTTTATTTTTATTAAAATAGTAAATATTATCGATGCTATACTTTGATAAAAAAATATATATCTTTTTATTTCAAATGGAATAAATCTATTTTTAATAAATGTAAGTTTACGATGCACATATACTTTATCTACTAAATTTCTAACTATGCATACATGACTGCATATTAAACTGTAAAAAGAATTGAGTGTAACAGCACCCCAAAGCATACAAGAAATGACAAAGAAGGTGATCATATATATTACCCTTGTAATACGGAAAAAAGATGTGAAGTAGAAAGGCTGCCTAAGCAGAGCCTGTGATCGACCGGAAATGAAGAGAGTGCTCGAGATCATGTTCTCCACAAGAACAGCTGATGCCAATCGAATGAGTGAATTGATTTATCAAAAAGCAATCAGGGAGAGGGTGAGATATATGGCTCTGTATGTTGTGAGCAGATAGATGTTGCCATCTAACAGGACTTGTTGGTTGACGTGTTTGCATTATTGGACGACACATGTTGCAGATCCACGTATGTATGTGGCAGAAGAATTTGGACGGATCAAATGTGTGGGCCAGATTATGGTGTGGTGGGTCTCCTCTCTTTCATTTGAAGGTTTTGAAGAGTCAATATTGTGTTTGTTTATGTGACGCACCATCCCTTGCTGGCGAGGTGGTTGAGATGCACCGGAACTATGGGGAGATCTCAGGTTTGATCCGGTGAACTGTCAACATCCCCCTTTAAAAGTAATGGTTCTTAGTGGTTATGGATCTTGAATCTTGTTATGTTGTACCAATCTTTTATAATAAAAAAAAAATGTTGTGACAATGTTCTACGTGTTCACGGTCTATGACCGGTTAACCAAGGCCCACGATATTTGACAACCAACATATTTCAAGTCAAAATCTGGGATCGAATCTCATATTATATATTTGATTTAGAGCTATCTCCCAATCCCACAAATATATATCATATCCCCCAAAATCGAAGATCTCTCCACATCCGTCCGATGAGGAGGAGATCTACCATTGATCTTGATCTTAGTGCATCCAGCTCTATAAATGGGGAATCAGCTCTCCCTACTCATAACCCTAATTTTTCATTGGTTGACTTGAGCGTCGGAAGGTCATCTGCAGGTCACCCCCACCTTGTTTCCACGACGCTCGAGGTGTAGAATCGCCAGCAACCAAGAGGTATCCGTCGGAGGAAGTGGAGTGGATGGATCATGCAATCCGGATTTGGTTCGTTATTTTTTGTCCCTCCACAAGTTATGGTATATTAAAATTTGACATGGTCACACTTGTCAAGGGAATCTAAGAGGTAAGCCACCATCAAGACGACCAACAATAATAAGAAGGTGAAGTCATCCCGAGATGCGTATTTTGTTCTTGTTCTCGGAAATCTTTAACGTTCTTTTGTGTTAGGATGAGGAACAAGCCTGAGGAATTGGTTCACTTCAGAAATTCACTTAAAAGGATTAAGCCTTCAATTGGTCATTCACATTGACTTAGTAGCCAGCTTGAAATAAAAATACAAAATATATATGAATTAAAATCCAAATTGATTGCATAAGAAATCAATAAAATGTAAACAACAAATTCATGCAAAATAAAACTCTCATTGATTTTTCACAATGTTTTTTTATTGATGGCATACAAAACTTCTAGTTGATTGTATTGTATATAAAATAAAGGGTAATTAGCAAAAATAGCACCCAAAAATCGAATATTAACAAAAATAGCATTGAAAATCGAATATGAGTCTTGCTACATAGACCCCATTATTTAGGCCCCAATCACAGGCCCCATTAGGTGTCAATATGCCATTGGTTTCCTAGTTGACTTTCACAAAAGTGCAAAAAAGAAAAATACAAAACGACCCTTAGACCCCGTTTGGTTCGGGTCATTTTTTTTAGTGGAATTACTTTACCAGGAATTAGTTTACCAGGAATTAAAATACCAAGAATCATAATTCGATCAGACTGTTTGGTTCGCTAGTGGATTTCTCCAAATAATCATTTTCAAGTGTTTGATTCATACATGGAAAATGATAAGGAATTTGATTTAAATGTCTAAAATACCCTTACTATTATATATATACTTGTAAAATTTATTTCTTTATCTATATCACAAAAATAAAAAAAGAATAAATTTTTTATAAATATTTAATGAATGCAAATAAATAAAATAGCCAATCATGTAATTAAACATATAATAATAGTAATTTTTTTAAATCAGTTGAATATTATAAACTCTTCTAAAAACTAAATAACCAATTTTATTAGTTAGGATTCAGAGGCATTGTTTTATGCCTAAACCCATATCACACATCACATATTATATCAATTATAATAATACCTAAACCCATCACACATGCACAGTTTAGATTTTTCATATCACATAAAAATCATAACAAACTTTTTTAGTTAAAAAATCGAAATAACTATATAAACCCATTATATAGTTGGTGAAAAAAAAGAGGTTATTTATTTTAAAAATGATATACATAGTAATTTCATTAATTTGTAAATGGTATAATAGTAATCTAATTTAAGATTCCCTGTGGAATTTGAGATTACCACCACAAATGGTGGGAATGTGATTCCACCATATTTTCCCACATGGATGGATTTTAATTCCACTGGGGCCCACAATTACCATCAAGATTACCACCAACCAAACACTGGATTTTATACACTTTCCTGGTAATGTTACATGGAATCAAATTCCATCCCAGATTACCACGAACCAAACGGGGCCTTATTTGAATCACATCCGAACCATGTTTTTCGTTATTGTTTCCACCTTGTAAAACGGATCCCAACAATATCTAACCAACATTTTTATTGACATTCTCTACTTAAAAAAATCATTCCGGCCGACCTATTCATCTCCGACGACCGGCGTTACCACCTCTAGATTCCTCTCGTCGCCCTCTATCATATGAGAGGTGGTTTGACTATCTTTTCAATCCTCCTCCGGACTCCACATTTTTCGAATCAGTTACATTTTGTGATTGTAATTTATTGTATAACAAATTTAGTTACATTTGTGAATGTAACTGACTTTTATTATATAAGACATATAAACATCAATTATATTTTAAAAATGTAATCGACTTACAAAATATAATGCATAAATGTTCAAATTAGTTTGAAATGTTACACAACCACACACGAATACAACATAAAAACTCTATAAATCCTCAAAAAAAAAATTTAACATCAAACATCGGAGTCAAAGAAAAAATTATAAACAAAAGCTATAACAAAGACTGACAGATTTAATAAACAAAAGAAAAAATTATAACAAATGCAAGAATAAACAATAACAAAAGTCACACCTAAATTGACAGACATTAAAAACGATAGCCAAGTCGATCAATTGTTCGCAAAAAGATCAGTTACATAGTTACATAACAAAGGTCACATCTATATGTAGTATAAATAAGTAAATTCTGCAAAACATAGTTACATTTACAAATGTAACTTGTTATAATAATAAATTTCATTAAACAAGTTAGTTACATTTAGACAAATGGTGAAGCTAGTTACAAAAGTCTAAATCGAACAACAATACAATAGTTAGTTACAGTATCTGTAACATAATATGCATATATAACTCACATCCACATTTCAAAAAAATAACAAAAGGTCGTATAGAAAAAACAAATTTCACAACAAATAACAATAAAAAAAAATTAAAACATAAGACAAAAATTGAAAACAATTAAAAAATTACAAACCTGAATCGGTAGACATTTCAACGGTATCCCAACGGTTCAATTTAATCTTCCAATAAGATTAATCTCTTAAAAATTCTTCCAAAAAATAAAATAAACAGGAGATCTCAAAAAAAAAATGCAAACAAACCACGAATATGAAAAATTCGATTCAATTATGATCAAATCAAATGAGAGAAAAGTACAAAAGGAAAAAAAAAACAGAAATTAATACAGGTCCGTCCGTTTCCAAAGACCTATTTGTTCCAAGCACTAATAGTATGCATTAATTACGTTTGGGAAAAACAGAAAGCACATTTAAAGGGTATAAAAAGGATTACATATCATGCCATGTCATGGGGCCTATTTGGGGCTTATAATTTAGGGCTTGTCAATCATTTTCCATCGAATATTTACAAAAATTAGCACCGGTCAATATTGACCGTTTTTTCTTTCTTTTTTTAACACTGGAGACGTCATATTTTGCTTTTTATTTTTTAAAAAAGAGGTGTCATCCCTTTTTTTTTCAACACTCAAAGGCGCCATATATATATATGTATGGCGCCTCTTTTGTTTTCAGTTGTGATCACTTCTTCTTATATTAAATATCAATGGTTAATATTTTTTGATATTAAATTTTAATTGCTAGGATTTCATTTTTTAAAATTGAAAATAAGAAAATCATGGATGGATTGAGTTTTTTTTGTTTAAAATATATTCAGTTGAAAGAGAGAAAATCGAGGAAGATTTTTAAGAATGGATTTATAAGGATTGGCTTATCAACAAATCTTCCATGATTTCTCTTTTCTCAATTTAAAAATAAAATCATAGCCATTAATATTTAATCAAAGAAAAAAAAGTGATAGAAAAAGTGATCTTGACTTAAAACAATATATATACCAGTATAAAAATAAATAAATGTTGATCGGGTCCAGTGCTACTTTTTGCTAATACTCAAATTGGGGTCCTAATTTTACAAATATTCATTTCAATGATGCTATTTATGCAAATTTTCCTAAAATAAAACATAAAAAATTTATAATTCTGTATTTCACATTTTTCAATTAAGAAATAAAACCAAATATATCAAAATTTAAAATTCCATTCTTATTGGTTACCTAGCAAGATGAGACCCCCCAAAAGTTTGAATACCACCCTCATCAACTCTTCAACCCACCCCTTTTAATTTTTTTTTTTTTATATATATCATAACCCACCCTATTCCCCCAAAAAATCCTCACGGCCTCACCAAACAAACAGAGACCGCCTCACACCGCCACCTTCACCTCCCAAAATCCACCCAAACCCAAGCCCGACAATCCTCCGGTGGTCTGCCCTTCCCCATCCGTCCGCCGTCCTTTCCCCCCTCCAACCCCGCCCGCCTTGCCCACCTCACCATGGCGAAGGCCCCTCAATCCGGCTCCGACCATGGCATCGTCGACTCGATCCTTGACATGGAGAGCACCGCTTAGTTTGGGGAGGGTCGGGTTCTGGGACGTTGATGGCGGCAGGGTTTATTTGTATGCGCTGCATAGCGATCGAGTGTTCGGGATCTCGATCTAGCCCTTCGGCGGAGCATGAGAGAGGCGGCGAAGGAGGGTGAGGTTGCGGAGCATGATTGGATAGGTGTTTGAGACGATTTGTTTGGAGGGATTGTTAAAAAAAAAAAAAAAAAAAAAAAGGGTGGGTTGAGGGTTGATTGGGGGGGGGGGGGGGGGGGGGGGGGGGGGGGTAGTGGATGGAAGATTATTATTTTAACTAGTCTAGTCCATTGGAGCAAAATCTAAATGAGAATTAGTAAATATCTAGCTGACATGTCACTTTAACATTTAGTTAGTTAACGTCAATTGGATGTTCTTATAAGCCAATTCCAAATATAAATATAAATCAAAATCAATAATAAAACTAAAAAATAATAACATCAGAGAGGAGAAAGGATATACTTGAATGCATACTTCGTGGTCGTCTTTTGGGACAATGACTCAATGAGAACGAGACGCTTTTTGATCTGATGGATGTAATAGATTCACAAAATAAAATGATTTTTTTCAAGATAAACCGAAGGAACGGAAAACATAAAAAAAATATGTTCTTTGTGACTTCCAATACTCTCAATCTCTCCTAGGCTAATTATGTCACATGTTTATTGCAAATTGTAAACCTTGCTTGACTTCTATACATTCAGGATGTCGACCTTCTTGTTGATCCACTTATTGACGCAATGTCATATCGGACTATGGTTGGAGGCTTTTAATATCTCACATTTACTCGGCCGGACATCACATTTTCTATCAATCAGGTTTGTTAATTTATCCAATCTCCACGAGCCTCTCATCTTCAAACTATAAAGAGGATATTTCGTTAAATTAAGACACACTTCAACAATGTCTCTCTTTTCATAACTCTTCAAATTTTACATTTGAAGCCTATATTTTGATGCAAACGGCGGGCGATCCTCATGATCGTCGTTCAACCACAGGATCTTGCATTTCCTTGGATCCAATCTACTTCTTGGTCCTTTTAAGAAACGGACAACTGTCTCGCTCAAGTGGGCATTGGTTACAATGATTCATGAACTTTATATTGCTCTTCAAAACCCACATCTTCTATTTGTGATAGGATTAAAGACAAATAGGTCTCTATAAACATGAGTGATCACATATAAATCCTTGTTAAAGTTGGGATAGACGTACAAATCTTTAAAAACTTACAAAATTTTTTTTCTTTACTCGTATTATAATATAAAAAAAGAGTATTTTTTTATAAATATTTAACTAATGCAAATAAGTAAAATTATTATATCAATTATAATAAATATCTAAACCCAATCTACAAAAAAAAAATGAATTCCAAAACATATAATCAATATCTAATACACAGTCAAGATTTTTCACTTCACGTATACCAATTATAACAGAGTTTCTAGTTATAAAATCAAAACGAATATATAAACGATGGGTAAGAAAAAGAGAGGAGACTATTTATTTTAGAAAGAATGTATATAGTAGTTTGATTAATTTGTAAAGGGTAAAATAATAATCTAATTTAATATTCCTGGTGGAATTTAATATTACCACAAAAATTGTGAAAATTTGATTTCATCATATTTTTCCACATGCCTTAATTTTAATTCCAGTGGGGCCCAAAATTATCATCAAGATTATCATTAAGCAAATGCTGGAATTTATACATTTTTCTGGCAATCTCACATGAAATCAAATCTATCTAAGAATGACACAAATCAACGAGGGCAAATGAAACATAGATGAAAAAGAAACACATCATTGATGAAAGCAAAGATGGAAAAAAACATAACATAGAAACTAGTAATGGAGGAATTCAAAATTCAAATCTCATGCAAGATTGAATGAAGTAAAGATGGAAAGAAAAAACATAAAAGGATCATAATTGGTTGTAAAATATTCATGGAATATTTATCACTAATGGGGAGATTTAAATGCATTGTATTATAAATATTTAGTAGTTTGCTTCTTTCTTCTTCTCCATTGGGTTCACCATTCTTCATCATTCTCATCAATGGCCTGGCCAACCTCCAAATTCGATCATTGAAACCATACATATATACAACACCCCCCCCAACCCCATATTTTCACCCGTTCATCTTCTACAAAAAAAAATAATTTTTCACTAGTTTTGTTCCCTCATAACACTCTGTCCAATTTTTCCATTGGATAGGATAGGATAGCCACTCTTTGTACATCCAAAATTTTGAGGTATACATATTTTGGACTTACTTGAAAAAAAAATTCTGTGAGACAAGAGGAGCTGTGGGTGGATCGAAGAAGGAAAAGGAGGGGCCTTTCAAGTGATTGTTTTTGTTCTTAAACTGAATTTTGAGCAAGAAAAAAAGAAAATTAAGATGAGAATAATAAGTACGATAGAGAGATTTTGATGTGAAGTGGGTCTTCTGTTGTGCTTCTCACTGTCTATCAATGGGGGCGCGGGAAGAGTAAGGGCGCAGTGTGGAACTGTGGATGGCCTTTACTGTTTTTGGATGGGTGGGAAGGGTAGGTTAGTGGGGTAGTTTTTTTTTTTTGGGTTGGGGGGGGGGGGGGGGGGGTGGTTAGTGAATCAGCTGATAGAGATAGATGTGCGCTTTTTATTTTTAAAATATATACAAACTCCAAATAAGTGTAATAAGTGTATGACCTGAGATAAATTTTTGGGATTGAGTGTGTAACAAAAGCTTAATTAAAGAAAATTGCAAAAGCTTCTTCAGGAAGTTCGAATCCCGGATGCTGTGGCCGACAACCTTGGCGTGCCAACGAGACAATAATTCATCTCTCTGAGATGTGGTACCTCAACTCATCATGTCACAGCTTATAATGAGGTACAACTCCAGACACCACAACCAATTTCCCAACATATATACTAATCAATAAACAAAACATGTCTCACACAACAATGAAAATCCAGATTCATACCAAGTACATCTCAGGTAATTTACGGTTTGTGGTCGTGTTTGTTCCACTGGCACTCAGCGCCTTCGGATATAAATACTACAATCACACAAAATGTAGTACTTGGAACTAAACATCAAAGTAGGGCAGGAGTACAATCAAAGGGAAAGGGATTGCCTAGGGCCGCATCCATATAAAAATGGGGATGTGTTGCATCCATCATGACAAACGGCATGTCCTCCGATGGCTTCCAGTGACGCTTGCGTTGGTTGATGAACCAGTTGTTTATTTGCTTCTGGTCAAGACCCGTTGCGTCTGCGAGTGCCAGCTTCTGCGACTCCTATAACACAACATATGCAGCACTTGCTCGATTATATATGAAAAGTATCAACTGTTTTTAACTGATAACTAGGGCCCAGTAATGAATATATGATGCCACCAAGTTTAGTATGCTACCATCAAGCTACCAATAATAAATCATCTAACATGAAAAGCATATAGTTGAATAACTTTGAAGTGATAACAAAAACTACTAGGAAAAAAACATATTGTTCATCCATCATTGTTTTCATAATTGCTATAGACAATTACAAAATTTAACTTTTACAATTGATATTTTCAGCTTTTTATGTCTTGTTTTTGTTGCATGTAAATAACTATAAGATTTGATAATGTAGAAAGGATCATTCAAAAACAAAATTTAGCTGGCTTATTTAAGCTATATGCTATTATTCCTCTTTTTTCATCACAATTTTTTTTCAAATACCAACTACAACAAAAGAAACGGCGTGAAGCAACCCACTTATTTGAATTTGTTTACATTTATTAGAAACGATATCCCAAACAAGAGAGCAGGGGCATAGGGAATACCGAAGGGTATGGCCATTTATAGTGCCTGTTCCACCAATCAAGCAATGTTTGCCTGGCTTCCTTGGGTAGTTTCCCTTTCTTCCTCTTCTTTAGAAATTCCTGCTTGAGGCTCCCTAGGTATCCACTGTATCTGCGCAGCAGCTGGCCCTTTAGCTCTCTGTCTTCTGCTTGGGGGTCAACATAGTTCTCGGTCATATTGACATCTTCTGAGGATCCATTACGCTCAGCTGCATCATCAAAAACTTACTTCATAAAAGATGAGATGAATAACTTTGCACATGTGTGGCATTAGTAATGCTTTGATGTAAAAATGGAAATTAAGAATCATCAAACAGATTTAAAGATTCCAATGATAGAATCTACTTAACAAACACAAGGAGAGAGAGAAGGGTCATAATCATAAACAACTCGTGTGGATAACTCCTAATTAGTAATAATAATAATAAACATGAACTAATTACTAATATTTTTATAATCTGAGAATCTGAATAGTGATTACAGTACAAAGAATATAATTAAGATTGTCCACAAACAAAAAGGCTTAAAACAATCAGATACAAAATCAATTTCAATGGTAAACTTGAACTCAATAAGTCACACATGCCTTGACAATCTAGTACTATGAGAACAACACCTACATAATTTGACAAATTGTGAACCATCTCCATGAAAGAGATCAAACTTCCAAAAAATTTAGATATAAGCATGCAATAATAATGGAATGCATGATAGTATAGGCTTTAACTAAAAATATTGCATAAAAACAACAATCAAGGTAACAATAAAGAACAGCAAAGCATAATCTTTCTCAGCTTCCAACTCCATGAGTTGTACAATGCAAATCCAAATCAGAGTTGTACAAAAGTGCAAATCCCATTTATAAAAATGAACTATTCAGTCTAATTTCTTATCCCCTGACCAAAATTCACACAAAATAGAAACTGGTAGTGTAAATCCAAAACAAATATAATTCAGTTTATCAAATATATTCAAGGGAAAAATGAAGCATCAAAACATATCCAATTGTTTCACATTAAATAATCCACGACATAATTGCATAAAGATAACTTACATACTATAGACAAGGATAATGTAAAATGATTGATATGAATTCAAATTCTAATTTCACGATTTTGATGGGCTTATATTTTTGTCTTGTCACAACCTATTAGAGCCTCCAAGTAAACATGCACAACCATAGAGCTTCAAAGTCAGCAGTAGCACACTAGAATTTCTGAGTTATATTAGTAGATCATTCACCTGAAAACTGTCTAATTTAATTCACACATTGGACTTTTGACAGCATTAGATGGCACATTCAGCGAAAAGAATATTCTTCAATATTAGACATAACTTGTGATACCTTGTTCCAAACAGCTTGTTAATGTCATCTTCCTAACCCAAAATCATCATGCAACAAGAAATTAGGGGCATTCCTAATCCGGTTTTGATCATCTTGCTAACCCAAAATCATAACCTCACAAAGACTTTTTAAAATGGTAAAACACCCACACATAACATTCATGTATCATTGGGCCAGTTTCAGACTGATGTTTAATTGTTCTTGGCCTTTGAAATCCTGCTCAATCAGAAGGGCAAATAATGGAAATTATAGGTGCCCGTATGCATGTAGCCAAAAGGATACATAAACATTAATCACTCAAACTTTCATTCACAATTTTTTAATCTGTTATTACATTTAATATTAGAATTCTCTAGTTACAATTAGGATATGATTCGTGTATAGTTCTCCTTCTAGCTTTGTTCCATGCAAGTTGAGTGCATTACTCCCCATACCCCATGTATGCAGTGTGTGTGACAAGCATGCCCTTGTATTCAGTGTGAATCTAAATTCTTGAGGCTGATATTCATTGAAAATGCTTCCAATAAACAAAATTCGGGTAAAAACAATGGTTTTGTTGGAAAGAAGACAAATTCCACAAGGTCATCTGATTAACCTCTCTCCGTCCCCACGTTTTTGCTTTCTTTAAGTTGTTCTAAAAATCAATGAAGAGATAATGGAAGAGATCAAAATAAAAATAGCATCACATATTATAGAATATCAATATAAAATTATAAAGAATGATGAGAAGATATAAACAAAATATTAGACTCTTTTGTTCCTTCCTGTTATGATGATAACAAGTCAATACACACTTTGCTCGTGCATTTGTGTGAAAGGGGCCATAAGCACCAAGTTGCCTCTTAGTAGTAAGATACACGCTGCATATACACACAATGATAAAATTCCACATGTAATATATTTATATATTTTAAATACGTGTATTTTTAGATGGTTCTATACACACACACACACAAGAACATTAACAAGAATAGAAAATGTAATATTTGCAGATGCTGTAAAACAAAGTACTATCTCTCAGTTATTTCATATTTGCACTTACTCCAGTCCATTTAATTAACACCACTAGACATAACCTTAAACAGCCACCTATATTGCTGACATTTTCAAGACATCAGTATTTCGAAATAAAAAATTTTATGGACAATAATTAGACCCCATGGACAATAATTAGCTTGAAGAGGTATATATTATTTGTCACTATATGCCACATAAATACATTAATAAAGTAATTGTTTGATAATTCATACAATGTTCCCTCAAAACATTTATAACAATATTTTAGCTATACACATATAAGATCACATAATTAATCTCACAACCATGGTTTCACCTAAATGTTTAATTATAGAATTTTATTTATATCTGTAGTCACACATGCTTGCACAAGTCGTTTTTATCAATAACTCTTCCAATTCAAAATTAAAGAACAAGAATATTACTAAAGCAGTGTTTACTGTACATATTTCAACCACGAACTATTACAATTTGATCATAGTTTTAAAGCATATCCTCCAGTTAAAGAGATTAAATGTGGAGGTCTGAACTATTGACTTTCCCATTATGTAAATTAAAAAAGTATTGAAATTATATAGGATCCATGGTTTCTCAAATTCGGAATCTCCTTTCAATTTACATGGGAGGAGAGCTTCTTGTTCATGATCCGTAATGTTTCTTCCCATAGAATAAGCTAGCATAGTAGTCCTCATAACCTATTACTAGATAACTGTAATGAGTCAAATTACATGAAAGTATAATTACACAAAAATCCCCACAACCAACATAAACTTTACAACATGAAACTCTGACATTCTATGTTAGCTAGGGTATAAAAGAGAGAGAGAGAAGAGAAGAGAACTTCTTATGCTTCAGTTTATTGCTTGATTACTATTTAATTATAACGTACCACAACACCTTATACAAGTTGAAGTGATCCAACAATTCTCACCATGGAGCATTAGAAACTAAGACCTAATTTTTGCATAGTAGACCATATATGCATCAATATTCTCGAGTATTGTCCATTTTCATGCAATTTTTTACACTGGGCAAATGACATAAAAGTCACACATAAACATGCATAAACACTGACCACATGATAATATAATGAGTTTAATCACTGAATCCACATGTGTGGCCAAATACCTCTTCCTAAGTTAATCAGAAAAAAATAAAGCCCTCCAAAACCTAAGAATGATCGATGAAGAAAAAAAATGCAATTTAAAATGAAAAACAAGGATGCACCATCTCATTTGACACTGATTTAAAAGTTTAAAACTTGAATAGCAAAAATTAATTACGAGATTCAAAATATTCAGAAATGACAATACTAAATAAATCATAAGAGATTATAATACAACCAAATAAAGGGAACAATGAACAACAAAAGATCATAGATTACTGTTATGATTGACACCTTCAGTTATATTTTTTTTACAGTGAGACCAAATGAAATACTTCTATGGAGACTCAAAATGTGCAATAGTTTACCAATTATTTTAATTGTCTCCATTAATTCTTTCATTCTCCACATCAAAAAATTAATGTCATTGCACAAGTATATATTCTTCTGTCTTGAGTGCAGAGTAATGTTTGGAATTAATTCATCAACCCCCGGTTCAACTTCTAGCATTCCCCAAAATCACATCAAAGTAATTGCTTTCACTCACAAATAATTGAAACACCATGTATAGAGAACAGCAGCTTATATAGTCCCTCCAGATTCTCCAAAAGCATAGCTATATCTAGTACGCAAAAATGGCATGAGTATCAGTCTCTTGTACGTATGACCAAAATTGCAGAAGCAGAAAAGTTTTTGGATAACCAAAAAAATTAATAAAAAAAACATCTTGGTTTATCCCTCTCAAAACATTAACAATACGTCCAAAACCTATCTATTAAAAGAAATTAAAGAAGCAACAGATAACGAGAGAAAGCTGGATCATCAAATCCGCATGGAAAAAGAAAACCAAGATTTTATAACAATCCCGAAACAAAGTAAAAGAAAACACGATCACCATGCATGAAAACCATATAAAATATATCATGTCATCCATCAAGTAACCATTATATATATAATTTTTAGCCTCCAAAACATATGGGAAATCTTGATTTGCCTTTGTCAGTCTAATTATTTATGTGTCATCTCACACGGACATATGTTCAAGTTCCAACTCTCGTATCTGTGCAACCAAGATTTTATAACAATCCCAAAACCAAGTAAATTAAAAGAAAACACGATTACCCATGCATGAACAAATATAAAATCAAATACAATAACCACATAAATATATCATGTCATCTACCAAGTAACCATTATTATAATTTCTAGCCACCAAAATCCTCTATGGCTCTATCCATATAAGAAATATTGGTTTCCCTTTGTCAGTCTAATTATTTATGTGCACTAACCAATGCATGTATGAAGATATAAACTAATAAGATGACTTTACAAAACTTATTATTATTATGGTTGCCGCTTCACCTGCTGATGGTTCCAAAGAAGAGGAAGAGAGGGTAAGTGACTTGAACTGTGACTCGACCCTGGAAAGGAAAAGCATAGCCTCTTTGAATGGCTTTGAGAGCTCCTGCTCATACTTGCTCAACATCTCACAATATGCCTCCATGAACTGGTCCAGGCCAGGATCCTCTCCAATGCAACCCATAGCCGTCACAGCCTCAGCCTCAGCCGCAAATGCTTCCTCAAGCCTCTCCACCACATCAGGAGGTGCACCAACCTATATAAACAAAGAGTACTCATAATTAGGGTTTTTCATGAGCATATATTTTGTAACAAACCATATATATATACATACCTTGTGACAATTGATGTATGCCTGGAGGAGGCGGGGGAAGTGAGGATGGGACATGATCTTGGACTTGAGGGAGCCGTATCCGCCGTCCATCAGGTGGGACGAGGAGTCTCCGCTGCCGTCGATGGTGAGGGGGAGCATTAGTTGGTGGTGGTGGTTGGTGGAAGAGGAGGGAGGGAGTTGGAATGGAGGGAGGAGTAGATTGTTGTTGTTGGTGGTGGTGGTGGTGTTGTTGGGTTGAGGAGGTAGGCAAGCCATCAAAGGCATGACCATCAAGGGAGATAGGTTTCCACCACCACCTTCTTGAAGGGTTTCACCACCATATCCCATCATCAAACAAGAATTGTTATGCCCTTCCATCCTCCTCTCTTTGGGTTTCCTTTTTTTTTTTTTTTTTTTTTTTTTTTGTGGATGGGTGGTATGGCTAAATAGAGATAGTGGCACTGTCGTTGTCTTTCCCTCTCATCAACAACAACATGAGTGGCTTTTCTCTTTTAAGCCCTCTTTTTGCTTTCCTCTTCTCACCTCTCCCCCCCCCCCCCCCCCCCCGAAAAACTCTCCCGGATTTTATGCTGCAAGTGCTACAGTTGCCTGCACCCCATGTTTACAGTCAGTCAGTTCTATGTGGGTTCTGGTTCTCTCTCTCTCTCTCCCTCTCTAAAAACTATGGTCAGTCTTGCTCGTGCGCATACGTGTTTTGTTATAAGAAGAAAAATCCAAACAACCATAAAATCCAAACAACCATAAAGCCTAAACAAAAGAGAATGTCTTGAAGGGCGAGGAAGGCAGAGAGAGTGAGGGTCAGAGCTCAGAGAGAGAGAGAGAGAGGAGTGTTTGGAGGGTTTTGGTTTTATTAGGAGGAGAGATGAACAGAAGCGTGCGAAACTGTTTTTTCTACCCTTTATTATTTGTGCTTTTGTGGTGCCAACGAATAATGCCGTATGAAATGGCGCCTGTTGTGATCTTTCCTTCCCGATGTAACTCAACTTCTCACCCTCCATTTTCTCCCTCGTTTTCTTGCACTGCCACAGGCACTGCCAAGTCAGAAAGATAGCGAGAGAAAGAAAGGCTGTGTGAGAGTGAGAGTGAGAGTGAGAGAGAGCTAGGAAATAATAAAATTCGTGTCACATATATATATATATATATAATAAATTATAAATAATGTGCTGTTGTAGAGGGGGGACAGTCCACGAGGAGGGAATATTAATTGAATGAGACGTATTGCATCCTTTGTTAGCCCAATCTCCTTTTACCCCCCGTTTGGAACGAGAATAACCCCCCGGATAACCCCGGATAACTCCGGATAAGTATTTAGAGGTGTTTGTTTACCCCAGATAACCCCAGATAAATTATGCTAGAATAAACCTTGATAAAGTGGTATAGGAATTCCAATCAACTCCTAGAATAAAAGTTATCCTAGGTTATTCCACCTAAAGAATATGTGGGCTCACTGTCAAATCAACTATCATCACCTCTTATAAATCATCTGTCAAATCAACTATCATTACTTTTTTACCTTTTATAAATCATTATCCATACTTTATTCACATTTTACCCAAACAACAAAACATTTATTCTTACGTTTATCAATGAGAATAATTCAAAATACAACCAAATACAAAATCACTTTATCCTTATTTATACTCATTTATACTTGAATAAATCTATACCCTAGAATAAAAACTATCCTCATTCCAAACGGGGGCTTAAGGTTACTAGGGTTTCCAAAGTCTAAAGGCATCTCTCCCTCTGTCCCATATAATATATTATTAATCTACTATATATATACGTACACTGTTTTAACCTAATATTACCATACACTGTGCTACAAAAGGGTAGAGAAAGTTGGTGGGACATCGTGAACATCCCCGTCAATCTCTCACTCACCCTTGGAGTCCATATCTTATCACTGTAGACTTTGATCAGTTCTATTAACGTTGAATTGCATAGCCCTTTAATTGAATTATATGATTTATAAATTAAACTGTACAATTAATTGCTAGGTATACATTTTATTTTCTTATTAAATTCAGTCAACTATTGAATAAAATATGGATTCATAAACATCATTAGTACTTAATTAGGAGTTAAGTGTGTAAAGAAATTATAGTATCATGTCATCTTACCGGATTGATGAATAAATATAATTAAATTATTCAACAAAAAACTAAAACACGATTTGGACAAGCGATTCAGATGTGTCTACAGCATGGACGCATTCAAATGTGACATCACGAAACCAAACATTGTTTCGTATCGAGAACATCACATGCTACATACCATGTTGATAGTGTTAAAAAATGGCATTAAACTACACCTCAAAACAATGCTTCTAGAAACAAAGTCCACAACCATTGAAAGTCATGTTAATTACTTATATCCATTGTGTTTCGGTGAATTTCTATAGTCTATCCTTGTTTAAAATAACCAAATCCAATGTCAATTTCGGTAATCTACACTATGAGCGTCCGCAATGTGAACATTCTCATCAAATAGGCCACTAAATACCCACCACAACATTCGTAACATGCCCACATGAAGGTTGACATTTTAATAATTAACCATGAATGACAAAGGCAGCGTTTGAAAATCACACATCCAAACGCTATCTAAAGGTGCCTTTGGGAGTGCGGTGGAGGGCTCTCGTGTTCGGAAAAGTGATGCGCACAGTAGAAAAGTATTATTTTTATGATTTTTTAAATATGGACTTTTTTTTAATCATTGTTATTCGTTTGAAAATGTGAAAGTAATTTTTTTTATTTAAATCCACGCTGACGTTACGCGAATCATATCACCATGGATCCAAACGAAAAAATGAGATCGAGAGGCTGTTAGGCTACCAAATTTGAAAACATTTGTCATCCACTCTCTCTGGAAGCACAGTGAGAAGAGAAAGGAAGAATGTGGACTGGTGTGACGAGGAATACTAGCTAAAAATTTCAGGTCTGCACTGCCTTCGGTGCAGTTGTCGGGACACCCTCCCCCACAGGGGAGGAGCAAGTTCGACTCTTGCTGCGCGCAAGAGTGTAACAAATAGTGATCCCAGCCCGCTTGGGCTGTGTTATGGGCCAGTAGGCCCCAGTTTAGTCATGTATCAGCTACTTATAGCCCTTTGAGGTCTTTCTACCAAAAAAAAAAAAAAAAAAAAGTTCAAGGTGTGAGTATTTGGTCATGATTAAATGCACCCCACAAATTATACCTAACCTCCTGGCATTGTTGGGTACCCTGTGTATTTTTTGTTATTTTCTGAACAGAATGGATCTACCATTGCTTTTATATAGTCTTATACATCACATGAAACGAAAAGTCTTCAAATGGGTGTTTTGAGTTCCATGCCTCTTCAAGGGATTATTGTCACTTGCTAAGTGCATGTTTGGAAACACAGTTTAAAAATCAGCTTTTAGCTTTTGTAATTTTATGCACATCTTTTGAGGGTGTAATGATGATGATTTGATGGTGTGATAATGATACCTGATTTATAAAACACAGATTTTGAGGTGCAGTTTAGAGATAAAATCTAGTGATAATAATGTATTTAAGTTGACTTATTTAGTAACAGTTTTTAGCTTTAAATTTTTAAATGATAATGTATTTGAATTAGTGTGACTGCAAAAGTTAAAAGCTGCTTTTTAACCTTGTTGCCAAACATACACTAAGCCCCTGTTTGGATACCGGATAAGCTCCGGATAACCCCGGATAAAAAAAATTGTGTTTGGAAAGCTCGGATAAACTCAGATAAAGTGTGCTAGAATAAACTGATATAAAGTAGTATATGAATTCCAATCAACCCCTAACCCCTGTTTGGAATGAGTATAGCCCCCCGGATAACCCCGGATAAGTATTTTAGGGTGTTTGTTTACACCAGATAACCCTAGATAAATTATGCTAGAATAAACCTTGATAATATGGTATAAGGATTACAATCAACCCCTAAAATAAAAGTTATCCTAGGTTATTCCACCTAAAGAATATGTGGGCCCACTGTCAAATCAACTGTCATCACCTCTTATAAATCACCTGTCAAATCAACTATCATTATTTTTTTACCTTTTATAAATCCTTATCCATACTTTATTCACATTTTACCCAAACAACAAAATATTTATTCTTACGTTTATCAACGAGAATAATTCAAAATACAACAAAACACAAAATCACTTTATCTTTATTTATACTCACTTATGCTTGGATAAATCTATACCCTAGAATAAAATCTATCCCCGTTCCAAACAGGAGCCTAGAATAAAATTTATCCTAGGTTATTCCACCAAAAGAATAAGTGGGCCCATTGTCAAATCAACTGTCATCACCTCTTATAAATCATTTGTCAAATCAACTATCATTACTTTTTTATCTTTTATAAATCTTTATCCATACTTTATTCACATTTTAACCAAACAACAAAATATTTATTCTTACGATTCTCAACGAGAATAATTCAAAACACAATCAAACACAAAATCATTTTATCCTTATTTAAACTCACTTATGTTCTGATAAATAAATACCCAAGAATAAATCCTATTCTATATCCAAACGGGGGCTAAGGGTCCGTTTGGTTGCACGATTTGGAGCGATTCCACTTTTGAAAAGTTAAAATCTCAAAATCGTGCAGTCAAATGGGATGAATTCCGGCGAAATCAAAAGTTGGATTCCTTAATTTTTCTCTCAATATCTGTGTTTTAAAAAGCTCAAAAACTGTGATTTTTTATCGAAATCGATTTTTTGAATTAAAAAACAACTTTCTCTACTAAACATTAAACTCATTTCAAATATTCATTCATAAATTTAAAAAAAATATTTCAAAAAAAGTAAAAGTTTAAAATCATTTTAAAAATAACTTTATTCTAAAAATTACTTTTTAATATGTGTTTTTAAATGAAGCCTACACCACTGAGGACGGGAGATGGAGGAAGCCTATGAAATTAGTTGTCAAAGGACATTCATATTTTGGACATTCATATTTTGTCCCCTCAATGGCTGTCTATCAAATCTGACTGTGTGAGTTTGAATGACTAATGTACAATCTAAACCACATACAAAGAGATGAACTCTCCTTCAAATCTCAGAATGAGTGAGTGGGAGGGAGCTCACAGCCGGTTAGAGCTCTCTTCTAATCCGAGACTTAGAGTTTTCCTTTATGCTCATGATTTTTTATTTCTTTTGTGACTTGTTTGTTCTCTATTCTCTCCCATTTCAAATTTTATAATTCGAATTCATATATGAAATTGGGTAGCAAACATCTACCTTTATTCAAAAAAAATAAAACTAAGAAATAATCATATATATATATATATATATTCTTGTGAAATCTCTCATATTAGGGTTCAGATAGTAAACATAAACAAAGATTATTAAGCAGCAAGTAGATTTATGACCTCTTTCCTAACATGTATATTGATAGTAAAAAATTTTATTATACAAGATACGACTGGACGACTAAAAAACTTTAATTATAATTTTTTTTATTGTTCATCCATCCAGAGAGTACAAAAGTAAATCATTGCAGTGAGATTGATTGATTTAAAGTCCAACACAACAATCAGGTATGCCTCGATCTCTTAAACCCTTTATTTTTGTAACAGCTAGTAGTGTGGACTGTGGACCAACTTTTCAAATGTTTTCACGGGGGCTCAGTGTGTGATGAGTGCAGTAAACAGTGGGTTTGTTTCTAGGGTTACACAGCACACGACATATAGGCCCCTACAAATCACTTTTTTTTTTTTTTGCCATCTTGGAATGATATGCACTGTTGGGGTTCGTTGTTTATCAACAACCAGTGAGAACAAGAGAAGCTTCACTAATCAAAGTATGTATATATATTATATAATCTGCTCATCATCAAAAATATACATTTCAAAAATATAAATTTTAGGTCAATCTCTTCAGCAAATAATTAAGAAACATAAAAACCTCATTAAGGTCATCATCTACCGTACCAGAGGTCTCTAGTGTTAAAATATACAAAACTAGATTGCAAATGATGTTTATGATTCGAAGAGGCATAAAAAGTCTGACGTGGGTAAAACCACTTTTCAGGATTGATACGACAGCCATGTAACAGTGGAGAAAGAAAAAAATATATAGGGGTGACTAGAGGCTAGGGGATATGTATACAGCCAGTTATAAATGAATAAAAAATGGTGTCACATCGTTTTGACTGCATTTTTTCGAATATAAGCTTGTGATACAACAGGGGCACCTTCATTTCAATCCACCGGGATGGATCTTACATATGAAGTTTATGGGTATTTTAACAAAAATAAAAAAAAATCAAGTGAATGAAACATTCATGCCAGAGCAAGGCATATCAGACACATGATGAATATGTATATTTACAGGGCTCCTTTGAGTGTGATGTCTCGTTTAATTCCCATGCAATTCATCGCCAAAGGAACTGGAATATATATCATATATGAATGGAATATGAACTTCAACTGTACGCAGTTTTTCTTTTTCTATTATTCTTTTTTGATGTCTTTTATTCCAATTGGAGAAGGACGTAGACAAAAATAAAATTTGAGAATGGATATTCACAATTTTTTTTTTCTTTGAACTCTATAACCTCCATTTATTTTCTCTCTTCCATCTTTCCTCTCTTCTCCGCTTGATTAATCGTCGCTGCACACCACCACCACCGCAACCATTACCATTTTAAAATTATCACAACCGCGACCATCACAACACCGCTACCACACGACATTGCCACCACCACAACTAGATGTATAAAATGGGATGGACCAACCCGGCCCAGCACGAGGCCCGGGCCTATTAAGTGACTTGGTTGTGTGGAGAAGGCCCGTTATGTGTCGTGCTATTTAGGGGGCAGGCCATGCTGGGTCTGCCCCCAGCTCGCCCGTTAGGCCCTAGGTTAGACAGATAACCAAATCTTTTTTTTTTTTTGTTAAACAAATCTAATCTCTTTAGGATGATCAAACTCTAACACTAAACTTCACAGGCATAAGTTTAAGCTTACAGTAAATTGGAACCTAAACTCTGATACCACGTGTAATACCCTTGAAAATCTAATCTCTCACATAAGACGATTGTTGATTCGCTTCAAAATATTGTCGAGAATGTGAACCAATTGTTTTTAATTAAGGTATCATCATAATTATATTATCCAAATCCTCAAAAGACAATATATATACATGATTTGATAAAATTTAGTACAACACATAAACCTGAGTGCAATTATCTAGTAGGAACCATTAGATAATGTATATGTATCATAATATAATGACAAAGAATAGATACAATGATATTAAAAACTACTTCAGAATGTTCTAGCGATAACTTGATTACGTACATCAAAAGAGAACATCATGCTGAAAAAATCTCCATCTTTGAACCCTGTAAAAAAATATCTACCCACATAAAAAATGAGCCATGAAGCTCAGCAAGTAAATCTAAACAATAAATATCTCATATGATAGTTATTACAATAAAAGTAAATTTTTATAGAAAATTTATTTTTATGAAATCTTTTATTTTAATTTTTATATAAACTAATCCTCCCTGCCAACTTGTCAAACCAGCCACCAATATATTTTTTTGGGTGGTGGGTTTGGCAACCTGGGACACTCCCAACAAAATTATCAATATGGGTAGAAAACATTATCATTAAAAAAATAAATATAGCTATCAACAATAGTGGCATTTAGGAGGCCCTTAATATAGTGTCGATGATTCGTGGGGTTGTTAAAGGGTATGATAAATAGCGGCACAATAAATGTTATTACAAAGTTTTTTGAAACTTCCATTATAAAGCGATGATGGTTTATTAGGGGACAGTTATTTCAACCCCTCTACTTAATCCAACCACCCCCCCCCCCCCTTTTTTTTTCTTTTTTTTCTTTTTTTTTTGTGTTTCTAACCCACCCCTTCCCCTCCCACCACCCCACCACCACCACCTCCCCCTCCTCCCTCCGCCGCCTCCGAGACCCCTCCCACCACCACCACCCCCCCCCCTCCGCCGCTTTCGAGACCCCTCCCACCACCACCACCACCACCACCACCCCTACCACCCCTCCCACCACCACCACCTCCGAGACCCCTCCCCCTCCCACCACCCCACCACGCTCTCCGCCGCCTCCAAGACCCCTCCCACCACCACCACCTCCCCCTCCCACCGCCTCCGAGACCCCTCCCACCACCACTCCTACCACCCCTCCCACCACCACCACCTCCCCTCCCACCGCCTCCGAGACCCCTCCCACCACCACCACCACCACTCCTACCACCCCTCCCTCCGCCGCCTCCGAGACCCCTCCCTCCGCCGCCTCCGAGACCCTTCCCCCTCCCACCACCACCACCACCACTCCTACCACCCCTCCCACCACCACCACCTCCGAGACCCCTCCCCCTCCCACCACCACCACCTCCCCCTCCCACCACCCCACCACGCCCTCCGCCGCCTCCGAGACCCCCACTCACAGGTCGGCGGCGTCTCGGAGGTGGTGGTGGTGGGAGGGGTCTTGGAGGCGGCGGAGGGAGGAGGGGGAGGTGGTGATGGGGTGGTGGGAGAGGGAGGTAGTGGTGGTGGGAGAGGAAGGGGGAGGGGTGGGTTAGAAACACAAAAAAAAAAAAGAAAAAAAAAAAGGGGGTGGGTGGATGAAGTGGTGGGGTCGGAATAACCGCACTCGGTTTATTAACTTAGGGTACAAAATAATGCTGCTGAAACATTTAATAAGTTAGTTACATTTACAAAAATGCAACAAAATCATAAAAAACTGCATAGAAGTCTAGAAAGTGAATAAATATATAACTGACATTTAAATGTCAAACAACTGATATACTATGTTCAAAACCACGTTTCACATAAAAATTACCATAATTAACATAAATAATTGAAGAAAAATTGAAATAATTGAAAAAACATACAATAAACAGACACCACACCAGCAGATATTTCAAATGGTAGCCAAAAGAATTCAATTGTTATTTTTTTATCAGATAAAAACTTAGATAGTCGTCTAAACAACAATCTGATTCTGAACGATCTCAACAAAAAATAAAAAATTCTCAAATTTTACCATGTAAATGAACGCACGATTCAAAAATTGAAATTCAAAAAAGGAAAAAAGCATACCAAAAGCAGCAATAATAACCATTGTTTGATTATTTAAGTTGTTATTAATTACCGCAAATGCACATATCGTTCCAGAAGTATATATCTATCAAATACGGGTCGAACTCATAGAGAATTATTCAAATCAGATTATTAATCGATTCAATTAATCGAACTAGAAGGAAAAAAATGATGAATTTTTTTTATTTTTTTAAAAGAAAATAATAATATAAAAAAAATAACTAGGGTTTTAGAATCCACCATGCAATACCAATTTAGGGATTATATTCAAATATGAAACTCCACCATATAACTCAATCAATATCGACATTAATCAAATATCAATCGAAAAATAAATATTTAGAATCATATTAATTATTTCATAAAATCATATTTAAAATCAAAACAATCATCTCAATATTCACATATTAGAAAGAGAATAAGATATTAAAAGAGTTAATCCAAGCATATCCTATCAAACCCTAAATAAGAGATCCTTAAAGATGATTTTACTATTAAAAAAAAAAATTTGATTTATAAAAACCCAATATAATTATTTATCTCCCTTCCCATTATAAAATCTACCAACTCAATATTCAACATGTTAAGAAAAGCATAAAATATCATAGAACTCAATCAAAGTATATTTTATCAAATCAAATACAAGAGGTTTTTGAAGAAAGTAATAAGAAATTCACATGAAAGGTTTCAAAAGAGAATTAGAGGAGAGATTGATACTCAATAAAGCAAATAATATGAAGAATTCAGATCTAAATATAAAATTCTAAACTAGCATTGCATGTTTTCATCTTCAACCTTAGTTGAAGATTTAGCTACTAGAAGACATGATCAAACTAAAAAAAAAAAGATATCATATTATTGAAAAATTCTGAAAAAATAAAAACACAAAACTAATATTAAAATTCAGATCTATATGAATACATCCTTCTTCTCCTTTGGTTGTCTCTCTTCTTCTTTTTTGATTCATTGATTCCTTCATTGATTGATACTTTCATATGTGCTCCTTTTATAACCTCCAGCCCCTTAAATCTCAACCATTTATTTGCAATATATTGGATGATTAAGATTGAGTAGTTAAGATTGGCCTCAACCTTCCTCACATAAAGTTTAGATTTTATTCCTGTCATTGATTTTCTGCAGAATCTTCGGATGGATTTTTGACCTCTAATAAGGTGGAATTACGAAATCTTCATGAAATAGTGATTTGTAGACCTTGAAATTATCTTTCTAATGCCGCATCAATCCGATACTTGAGACAAAAGTTATGGTCAAAACAGTGGGACGGGATTTTGAAGAATATTTGATTGGATTGATTTTTATTCAATCTTCACCAAATCTTTTTCCATAATTTTGGATCTTTTAGAAACTCTTTAGTATCCTTCATATCTTTAACTAATTTAGAGCATATCTTGTATTGATAATCATCATTTAAGTCAATTATTTGTAATACCACATGAATTCTGAATATTAGTTATTATTATACATAAAATTAGGATATAGAAAATTAGATTAAGGGGTTCAAATGTATAATTAATATGTTTATCAACCATCTCATTAATTACGTTGAAAATTAACAAACTCAATTAATGGGTAAATTTGATAATCCAAACCATGCCATGTCATAGGGCTTATCTACAAAATGGGGCTTGTTAATCATTTTTTAATTTTTATTTCCGTTACACAAAAACTTATCTAAATTATACCAAAATTTACCTAAATTATTTTTCATCAAAATCTTTCAAATGGCCCATATTTTTATTTCAAAATGTAACAAAATTTCAAGAAAAAAATAAAAACTATTAAAAAATGAAAAAAATTCAAAAAATTCAGATTAATTGCTGAATGAATTTGCAATATTAAAAATAACGAAAAAAGAAACAAAACATCAAATATATTTGAAGTATAATTTGAATTTCAAAAAAAAATGTTCTTTATATGTAAACAATATGAAATAAATCATCTACATTGGTTCAACATTTTGTTTTTTTATTAGTTACATTGTGTAGATGTAACTAACATCAGACAACAGTCTAATTATATTTAGAAAAATATAATTAGCTCACAAGATTACATGCATGATGTAATAAAACTGACGATCATAAATGTAGTTACATTTATGTTACATTCATAAATGTAACTGACGATCAATGCATAAAAATGTTTCATTTTTTATTTTTAAAAATATAACAGACATTCAAAAAATAAATCATAAAAGAATAAAATTAGATGTAGATATAACCGACATTCCAACATGATCAAAACATGAAAAAAACTTTTTAATATCAAACATAACCAATTGCAAAGAAAAACTCAATTGCTAATCCAAAACATAACAAATGTCGAACCTGAATCGATAGATATTGAAATGAAATCCAATTCGATATAAAAATGAATCAGTGACTACCAAATCCTCCGAAATAGAAATTCGAATGTGTTCTTCATACAAAAGATGAATTCTAAAAGAAAGAAAAAAGACAAATTAATAATGAATAAATAAAAATTCAATCGTACATTCCAAAAAAAGAAAAACGGAAATTAATACACCTCAACGCATAGTTGAAGATGAGAAATTATAACCATCTCGCACACTTTGAGAAGTGGTTACCAATTAAAGCAAAAAAAGTATAATATGTATTATCTTTTTGCCATCTTATGATGCTTGTCATGGGGCCTAAAAGATGGAGCTTAAAACATTATTGTTTTCTAATACAACATGCAATCCGTTGGACATGTATCAATTTTTTTTTGTAATTTAAGTCTCTCCTGTTATCCTTTTAGTCTTATAGATAATTTTTTTGAAAAGGATAATTGAAATAATTAAAGTCATTTACATTCATGCAAACATGATTAATCTCATATAAGTCATTGTCAACGTTGGGACGGACATAGAAGTTATTGCAAACTCAAAAAAACTCATATACGTCTCTAACGTCATCATAATTTAATCATGATCTAACCTACTCTAACCCTAACCCATACTATGATTAATAAATTATCTCTAATATTTCTATCCTTCTGAAAAGTGTTATGATAGAAAATGAATAAAATATAAGTCTTGCAGAGGAAGCTTTATCTTTTATAAAAGACTAATTTATCCTTATGATTGTTTATAAAGACTATGATGTCTATATAATTACATGATGATGAAATATTATGGTAATATTTAATTAAATTTGAATGAAATTTTAATCCAAAGATGATAATTAGTTTTTTTACAAGTTTTTAAGGACTTATACGTCTGTCACAACTTTGTCAAGAACTTATATGAGTTTACTCATGTTTGTGGGGACATAAATTGCCTTTAACCTAATTGAAAGTATTTTTTTCTTCCAAAATCAGTTTTAAAGAATTGATTCCAAATGGGACATAATTCTATCAAGCAAAGAATCCATGAAAATATTTGAGAGGGATTGACAGCGTCTGCAGAGGATTAACTCCTAAATATATCCCCAAACAAAACGTGCATAAATATATCTATTTATATTAAAAACTTGTGACATATACACACAATCACACATTATGCAGGGAGAAAATCCTTGTGAACTTCAACTTTCACTGTTCCACACATATACAAACTCAAGAATTTCCAAATAGAAATAGTTGGAACAAAATATTTAAAATGAATAAGTAAAACAAGTGAAAATGTACATTACAAATAACCAAATAATACATTTGCACTCTCTTGATTTCTTCAGACTGCCACAAACACTACAGTTGATCCCTCCCTCAGGGCAACTTAGATGGCTGGGATGCATTGAAGGTCATGCAGGTATCTGTTCTATCCATGTGAGACCCTTCATTGGGAGTTTTCCTTTTACGAACATTAAATGTACGAAACTGATTTTAACTCATTGTTTCCCCTATCCGATTTTTCCATCAATATATACAAGAAAAAAAGAAATGAAAACTAATTCCAAATGGTTAGAAAACATACGGCCCATCAATTTTTTTTTCCTTTTTGACTCTTCGTCCTCCTTACACACCAGTCAAGCTGCTAGAACAAGTACTTTGATTGTTCCTTGACTGTTAGCAGTCAACATTGTTGGACTGTCACTCTTCCAACATACGGCGCTAATAAAGTAGGAGCCCATGTCCTCATCTGCATCTTCCAAATTGGAAGAGCCAAATCTATGCCAAGCTGCAGGTTTGGAGATTGCCTGCAAAAGAAAAACAAAACAATCAAATTCCAGTAGTTTACTTGTACGTAACTTGTCAAAGGAATGCTTCATCATGAATTTTGTAAACTTAGCACTACATTTGGTTATATTAAAATGAAAAGGGTTGTGCTATCTGACCTTATGGTACACAAAAACCTCGTTTGTCTCACTGCCACAGGCAATATATTCATTGTTAACTGTGAGTCCTACGAAATTCTTCTCATTTGTATGGCCTCTGAAAGTTCGTACCTGAATGGGTAGACCATGACTGACAGTTAGAAGAGACATTATCAGGTATACAATGTATATTTGTGATCCACATGTAATATTTGAAGGAAGCCTCCCCATGTAATATTTGTGATCCACATGATGATGTAATGTATCATGTAAAGCAAACCTATAAAAATCAACTCTAAAGAGACGAGAAATCAGACAACAGCCAATATCTTTACTATTAAGAGAAAAGTTAAACTCACACCAAAAATAAAAGATGACATGTGAGTTTATAAATCACAAATTACACAGCACCAAATGGCCTACATTGGAAATTTCTATAAAATGTATGTAGAAGTTCTCAAGAAAGGTAATGTCATATATATTGATATATGATCATAATTTGATGCCATGCGAGGGTGACAATTCATAAATCTCATCTGATCAGTTATTTGGGGGCCACATGCAAAAAAAATGTGTATGTAAACTGATGGTTAAATTACCGTTGCTAGGCAGCTAACATAAAGAAACTATCAAACTAACAGATGTCCATGTACAAAGTTAGCAATTAGATGGATGGATACTTATACACGCCCAAGGATGCTACTACATAAGCTCAACGATGCAGTTTAATCCAGTGGTTTTAGTAGAGGTGAAGTTGAACTTCTGAAGTTTTGATGTTTGGCAAAACCAAGAATACTAAAGTCAGAGAAGATAATTGTAAACTATTTTTGCTTGTGAAATCCTGGTAATACAAGCTTCATAATGTTTACCTAAATTAGTTGGAAAATAAGCTCTCATAATTACTGATGGCAAACCATCTGCCAATGATAAGTGAATATATTCAACCGTTTATTTCTACCTTAATCTAGGGTTCTCGTGGGAATTTTTACTGAAGGACACTTTTGTAATTGCTTTTCAGGACACTGTCATTGCGGCCCCCCCAACAGTAGTCAAAATCCAATTTTTAAGATTTAGAGATTTAGGTGTCATTAATTGACTTTTTTTTTTATTTTGTCCTGCATATTTGCAATTACCTTAGAAACTAAAGATTAGGAACACTTTTGACATCAGACTGACTGCAGATGTCCATAGACCTAATGAATAACTAAATATGTCATTCCAACAAAAACATACCATGACTGCAAACCAAGTTTTGGTTAGCCAGTTAGCGCCAATGCAACCCCCCCCCCCCCCCCACACACACACACACAAAAAAAAGATCAGGGGATTAAACCCCCAATTTTCAGGGGAAAAAATTAACATACCGGACAGTTCTCCTTTACGTCCCACAATCTTAACGTGCTATCTGTAGATGCAGAAGCAAGTTCTTTTGGAGACAAAAACTTAACATACGAAACAGCTTTTCTATGCCCACTGAAAACATGCAGAGGAGTACTGATGTTTCTCAAATCATAATAGTGAATGTGATGATCGGCAGAACCAACCTGCAAAGTACCAAATTGTGACATTAATAAAAAAGAGAGCATAAAATGCTAGCATAATAAAAGGGATAAAGACAAGAAATATACCGCAACATGGAAACTAGATCCAGGATTGTACTTGACACAACATATATTTGCTTTCATATCAATATTGAGGACACTGGCCTCTTGTTTAGTGCACCAGACTTTGACCTGATTGTCATGATCAAGGTATACATCAACTACATTGTGATTAAGCAAACTACAGAAAAACAAGCATAAACTATGCATTTTTTTTTTTTTTGAGAATACAACATCAGACAGTTGTGAATATATCATATGCCCTATTGACTGTTAGGTTAATTACTGTGCTTCACTAAAATATTCAATAGAGACAGCCAGGAAGATTCCAAGTACCATGGTAGAAATTGTCAGAACCATACAATGTGTTACCACCTCCATCAAAAAAATTATCAATGAAACACTGATACAATCATATGAAAATTATTATGTTCACTCCACCTGTTAGTTATCACTCACGTATGATTATAACAATAAAAACTATGAATTTAAATGACACACGCATTGAAGCATAAGTATTGATATGCTCGTGATATAGCATTCTCAAGGGCATGAGCACCCAAAAAAAAAAAAAAATTATGCATGAGGGTAATCATTTAAAACATCAGAAAAAAGAAACAAATACAAACAAAATATGATGTTACAACATATGATGGGCCACTTCATCATGGTCTATTTCAAAAGGTCTCGGTACAAGCACGTGGCTGATGAGAATTCCTGGAGTTATAGACCATTGGAAGAAGTCAATTCATATGAGTCCTTTGGTGGATTCACGAAGATCAAAAACACTAAATCTAAGGATATCAGGAAGATGGACTTACATTTCCAATTTCAGATATTCATTATTTCCTAAATATTTTCAAAAATTAGGTTATTCCAAAAGCTCAATGCAAGGAACTTGTGCATTTTCTTTTCAAACCAGAAACATAGCATGTTTATATTATCCCATTTACCACTTGTTTCTTTATCTGCCAATAGTAAAATATATTTTACTCCCTCTTTTAACAGAATACTTCTCCACATGAAAGTAACTATAATTTTATTCTAGTGTGGAACATTGCCCATTCATCAATACAAAGTGACACATAATTATCAAAATAACATAGTTTACAGGTTAGGAAAATATCCATTCGCATGCAAAATATAAATTAAAACAAATAGAACAGAGACCAAAATCTTCCAAATTTGAAAGCTGCACTCTATGTAAATGTAAATCCCACTTTCCTAAAGATTTTTAATTTGTATTGGGCAAGCCTAGACATGTAAAAACTAATGTTGTAAAAAGCGCTAGGCGCTAGACGGGGGGTTGAGAAGGGATTAGGGATTAATTGGCTATGAAAAGATTAATCAGGGATTAATTGGCTATGAAAAGATTAATCAGGGATTAATTAATCACTTTTTAAAATAATAAATACAATATATATACATACATATTATATATATAATAATTTTAGACTGCAAAATAATAACAAAGTAATATCAAAACAAAATTAATAATTAAAGCATAACAGGAAAAGCATAAAAAAATTAATTAATAGATATTTAATATATAAGATAACTTAATAGTTTAGTAATCAACTAGAGATTAATCAAAATAGCAGTTATGCGCTATGCGTTGTGGGATGGCCCGCCTAGGCCTAGGCGGACCATTAATCGGGGCTAGGTGGGATTTTTAGAACATTGGTAAAAACTAATGGTTGACTGTCCTTTATGCATAGGCATGAAACTGGGGTAGAAGATTACAATGGTTACATCAAATAGAGTGTCGATATGCCTTTTCGTTATTTAATTCAGAGATTTACTATTAACTTCTAGAGAAAATCTAAGGAATAACAAAGAAAAACTTTATTAGGGTTATCAGTCCAGACGCAAAGAAAAATGTCCTTCACTAATTAAATTAATTTTACATTGTCCGACTATATTAATTTCTTCCCAACAAAACATGTTTCTAATCTGGCTTGAAGTTTCATCACCCCAATTCTGTGGTCATGAGACAGTACATTCTTCATGAGTTGGACAACAATTATCTTGATAGCTTCCAACGAAAAACATTCGACACTCTCATATATATTGATCAAACAAATTATATTAAAGAACAAAATAATATTGCATCAGAAATATAATAAAAACTAAGAATACATTGTATAGTTCGAAACCATGCTTGCCGTGTTCAAACCTGTTTTGACATAATTCACTACTTGTACTCTTTATAATAGTGTGCAGTCATCCATGTTATACTGAAAACGCATCTGAAGCCTCTATTTGTCTAACTTAGCTGAGCCAATATATCCGCAACTACAAGGATCCACTAGTCTCTCTAACAGTTCTTGGCAGCTACTGGCTTACTGAAGACTATCATTTAAGGCACATGCATAATAAATTAATCATCATTTACCTCTCTAAAGATCATCTTTAATCAAGCCTCTATCATACAAATAACAAAGTAAAGAGATGAGCATTGCTAGGAAAATGTGAAGCGTAATTTAAGATCACAACATATTTCCAACTGTTGGAAAGCTTACACCTTACAGATCAATGAGAACATAGGAGCATGTGAATATTTTGAGTATCTGGATTATATCATTTCTATGTTACACATGCATATTAGAATTATTGGATCACATTGTACCTTACAATCATCACTTCCCGAAACCAGCATTGATGGCTCAGTGCGAGAAAAATCAACACTCCATGCCCGTTTTTCATGCTCTTCGTACTCCATCACACTCTACATTAATCATTCAAATTTATGATTAGAATTAAATTCCAATGGTTATGGAAAAATTGGAGATCATATCGTAAAACATTTAAATAGCAATTGCCTGCCGAGTAGTAACATCCCAGACAGTCACTATCCCATCATAGTCACTGCTTGCTATATGGTTTTTTGTGTACTTATTCCAGCTCAAACAACTAAGTTTAGATCGGGTTGCCATCTCCACAACTGGACAGTGCACTTCTTGAGGTTCATTTACAACCTGAAAGAAAAAATTAAAATGCCTAAGTTAGATGGAAAGAAAAATATCTTTTTATGCAACACCTGAAAAGTTCTTAACACTGAAGTTCTTACAGTGGAAAATTCAAAAACTTTTATGCGCTTCGAAACTCCAGCAGTTGCAAATAATTCATCATCACGGTCAAATTCTATACTGTACAAAAAGATGTTCAACATTGGTGGTTACTAAAAAAATACATGAATTACATGAAATAGAAGATGATATGGGAAAGTCATAAATGCAGAGACAAAAGATAGTTTTCCATGAAAATCACAACACTACTGCTTTCAAATTTATTAAACTATAAGGCTTTAAAAACCATCCTAACATTATCCACAACGCCGTTGGACAAAACGACCGAAGAGCCACAACCCCTCAATGTCATGTTTCGCTGAGTGATGATTATTCCACAATATACCTCCACTCTCGTCAGAGCTATTATTGTTATTCTTTTTTGAAGGAAAAGTGCAGGATGTTCTAATTTGTTAAACCCGAGGTAAAGCTTCAGCTGAATAAGCTACATTATGAGGTTCCAAGAGATGGAGAAACATGAGATGGATTCGAGATTCCAAACCGTGCCTCAGAAAACACACAATACAATCTCAAAGGGAAGAAGAATCACTACTAAGCTTGGAGGAGTAAGAGCTAGTCTCTTCCATACTAATATCAATATCTTGCTTAAACATCTCTTGAGCATATGTTATATAGAAATCTGATTTACAAAAAATATAAACTTGGTTTGTTAATATGGAATGGATAGCCAAGATTAGTCTCCAAACCAAAAAAAAAAAAAGGAAAAAAAAGAAGAAGAAGAAGAAGAAAGAACATACTGAGTGCATTCTAGGGAAAAATGTAATAACAGAAATCAATGAAAGATTGAGAATAACCCTAAAAGGCACCTAATATTCTACTCGTGTCCACCGGGTGTTCATTTCTCTGGAGCGAGGTGGTCATTTGTCCGGAAAGATAGTGAAAATTTATGGCAAGCGGCGACTTTGTTCATCAAGGATGGGTGTTCATTTGTCCGAGCGAGGGTGGTTCGATTCGGGGAGACGATAGTTATGGAGGAGTAAGAATTGTCACTCATCTTCACCGAGTGAACTCTCGTCCACCGGGTGACCCGCCTTTGGCCACGGTTGAGTGGTGTGGGTGTATTTATTAGTTTTTTTTCCCATTCCTTCATTGTTTATTTCCCTCTAATCCTCTCATCCCCATTCAGTCATTGTGATTACATAAACTTAATGACAATACCTACTTTGCTCAACAAAAAAATATTCTACTCGTGTTTTCAAGCTAAAGCTAATATAATGCGTATGAACATATCAATATCTATTTTGTTATCAATACAAATGTTGGAAACTTGACATAACCAATAAGTAACATGCAAAGAAAAAAAGTATGAATAAATGTATTTGATGATATATATACTCAAGAAAGAAAAAGTAGTGCTACCATTTGCCCCTACCTTGATACAATATTTGCAGTATGAAACAAATCACCATGTCTAAGTTCAGCAATGACCCGCAAGCGACTGTTTCATGCAGAAAATCATTAAAAAGAAAAGGTCGTTAGTGAATTAAAAATAGGAAGATGTGAAGCTTGCTATTGAAACAAAACGCAAATTCAAACTTGATGAAAGAAGACATAACTAAAACCACCTGTATTTTGTGAAGGTAGTTAACACAGATTGAAAATCCTCAAGACCTGCATGATAACCTTCTCTATGTATACCATTCATGTCTCTCTCCTCATGCTTATGTAATTGATTAGCACCCTGACGCCTTTTTTGCAAGTAGCATTCTTGTAAGTCATTGAACTGTAATGGAAAGAAAGCTAAGATAAGAACATAGAAAATGAAAAATCATGGATCTTGCAAAATGCTTCAATTTAGTTATTGTTTTCCTAGTTAAGCAGTGGGTTAAATCCACAAGCAAAGGTTACAACTGTTAAAATCAAGGAAAAGCTTCATTATTGATATATAAGAGGGGAAAACCCAATTATAACATCAGTAGAGTAGTACCCTAATAATAGAAAAATATTACACTAACCTGACATGACTTTAAGCATGACCCCCACCACCCACCACACATTACCCCTCCGCACCCCCTCTTAGGATAAAAAAAGAAAAGAAAAATAAAACTTTGAAGGGACTACTTTGTATAAAAGTACATAACATCAAAATCCAAATGGTAAACAATTTCAACACCAGAATTCAGTTATCCGACAAAAAAAGAAATGAAACCATATAGTTTTCATTTAAGTAAATTATACTTTTAGGAAGGAAGCACAAACACTTAATGAACATGTAATGTCCATGTCCGACACATATTAGACATGCGGCATAAGATGACACGCTTTGCAAATGTGTCGAACACAATCCTATATGTCCAAAATTCAAAAACAATTTTCAAAATTTCGGACAGGCATCGGACCCATGATTGTAACTTTTTTTTCTCACTAACTATTTGTATATTTGTAAAATCCCAATGATAACATCTCCAATGCCAAAATTCAGTTATCCGATAAAAAATTGAAAAACATGTAATTTTCGATTAATTAATTGTATTTTTTTTTAATGGTCAAGCTATGGCAGATCATCAGTATCCTAACACAATCCATTAAAATCTGATCAAATAACTCACCTGAGCATGTACTCGCCTTTTTCTGGCTACAGCTAGTCCAGACTGGGTATAAGAGTTTTGCAGGTCAGAACCACTAAAGGCATCTTTTCTCTGAAGCCCTTGAGAACTTCCTTGAGCCTTCACATCAATTTTCTTCTGCTGAAAATTTCCAGAACAAGCTCCACCATGTGCAGTACGAGCACTGGATATAATGCCACTGTTGTGTTTGTCAATTGGAGAAGCACGCAATTTTGCCACCATTGGATCATCCAAAAGCATGCGCAATTTTACAGAATATCTCTCCCTTGCCCGATATAATTCTATCCTGTGTCTCTCTACTGTGTTTATATCTTCTTTAATATATTGCAGATCAGTTTGAATCTACAACCAAGTAAAAATTTGTTAATAACAGCAGACTCAGTTTGTCATGTTTCCATACAATTCAAAATAATCCGCTACCTCAGAATCTAATTTCAGCAATTAAACAGATCACTGACATGACCAACAACCAGCTGGCAATGTGAAAAAAAAAGGTATTGAATTTATATTAAAAAAAATGACACCCCATTTATGAATTTAACAAAGCCAGTGATTGAGTTTAATTAATTGCATCATGAAAGGAACCAATGACAACAAATTTTAGATAAAATTGGTATGCGCAAATAAGAAAATTCACATGGAAACTAACCTCATTCAGTTCCTCAAGTTTCTGCTTTCTTAGGCAGTGCAAGAAATCAAGAAGAATTTGCATGTTCATCTCAGCTTCTTCTTGCTCCATCTTTCTCTTCTTCTCAGCAAGGAGTGACATCAGACTATCAATCTCCTTGAGAGACACTTCAAAACCCTGTCTAGGAATCACAAGGAGTCATATAAGAAAAACTACCCCTTTAACTCATTGAATTTTTTTATAAAGTTGGAATGAAATTTTTTTTTAATGAATGATTTGCAGGTTTTAAAAATTTAGGAAAAGATACATTGATTAATAAACAAATATCAATTCTCAGTGGAAGCATATGAATATACAGTTATAAGCATGCCATATAAAGAAAACAGCTCTTTTTGCCTTTCTAGTAGAAGGAACAAGTACTATACTCATGAGTAGGAACTTGAGAAAAGTTACTCATTCACAATCACTTATAAAACATTTGTAAAACTGATTGGGATCAGTTCTATCCAAATATTGGGATGCTATACGTCATCCTTGAAGATAAGTGAATTTGCTCGCTTTCAACACACACAAGATAAACTTCTAGATATATTGGGATGCTTTACGTCATCCTTGAACATCCAATCATGAAAATTCATGTTACTTCGGAGAAATTCTGAATAATTCAACAAGAATATTAATCATGAAATCAGCATAGCTAATCAGAGAAGCAGGGTAAATTTCATTAAAAAAAACTCAAAAATGGGGAGATGAGTCTTGATGGGAAACAGCAGCTGGCTTCCCATGTCGGAAAGTCATTTGAAATCCTTATTTGAGAGAGATGGTAGGTGGATTCCTAGGTGGGAGGACTGCTCGATGCCCATGTTAAAAGAGATGATAGGTGATATTATTATGTCATGCAAATTCAAATTTCCCATACTGAGGTATGGATAGAATTCATTCAACTCTCCTGATCTTATGATTCCAACCACAAAAAAAGTTAATTTGCTCACGCTCATCACACACAAGATAAACTTCTAGACATATTGGGATGCTTTTCATCCACCTTGAAGATACAAACATGTAAATTCATGTTAATTTTGATTCAGAATAATTCAACAAAATAATAATCAGAGAAGCAGGCAAAATTGCATTTAAAAAAATTCAAAAAACGGGGATAGGTGTTTTGAGGGGAAGGAGCAGATGGCTGCCAATGTTGAAAGTCATTTCAGAGAGATGGTAGGTGGCTTCCTTCCTAGGTGGGAGGACTGTTCATTGCCAATTTTTTGTGGAGAGATCCTTGGATAATCCATTTTCAGAGGAGGAAGGGCAGCAACTCACAACCTTAAAGGGTGTCCCCACTTGGATGATTCCCTATCCTCTAATTACAAGTTTTATTGGAGGTTATATAATCTGATCTGATGAACAAGTTGTGAAATTTTCAAAAGTCTACTAGATGGGTACCTGAAGCAAAGAAAGAGAAGAAGAATCTGCATATTTGTAAAGTAGATTTTGAAGTGTCTTAAGACACATTTAATTAGGGTTTCCTATAGAACGTGCTCAATCAGCATGTGCATGGCTTCAAATATTCAGTCATTAATCAGGGTTTCCTATAAATGAATCCCCATAATGTTGACACTACAATAGGACACTCCATTGCGGTCGAGATCCACCACAAAACATCATATTATCCTATTACTGCTACTTTCTCAAAGCATCTATATAGAACTGCAAGCTGCTTGCCACAAGAAGTCCAAATAATCATCTCCTTTTTCTCAATCATTTCTCTTCTCAATCATTTTTCTCAACCACGAAAGGGCCCATGAAAAGATCTGTTCTCCAAAAAAATTTAAGACTTTTAATGTGGAACCATGGTTAGAGTATACTACTATAATATATTCTCTATCAGACGCATATAAAACCCATTTGTTTTCATCTGTAGAAACTCCATGTCAACCCTAGTAGTGTCCGCTGTGGGCATGACTTGCAACTGTTCTTTGAGGAGTTCAAAACACTGTTCTGAAGAAAGCCAATAATGTCACACACCCATGGTTTAAAGTGCAGCTACACATGCCGGCATGTGCGGCCGCACATGCATTTTGAGCACCCACCATATTTGATATCACATATGCCAAGCATATGTGATCAATATGTGATAGGTGCGGCCAAGTGCGTCGTACATGCAGCATGCCGTACATGAAGTGCACTTCTTTACCAATTTAAAACCATTCGAACGGAAACAATTCTGTTCAAACGGAATAACTATTGTTCGAACAGGGTTCGAACATCCACATAATGAGCGCCTTAGGAATGAACGGCATTCGAATGACAGTTTTATAAAAATAAAATAATGACCATTCTAACGGACATATGGGTCCATTTGAACGATCAATGTGCAACCACATGTTTGGTACATGCGGCACATATACCTTTTGAACCCTGGCCACACATTACAATGAAACATTGAACACACTAATTTTACAGCATAAATATTTATTTGATTTTTTTTCAAATTATCAATGTAAGTTTGAATTATTACCAAAGCAAACTGAATGCTAACTCTTCATACTTAGATGTAATCATTCAAACTACAATAAAATTTCATGTAATCCTATGATACGTTATTCAAGTCTATTTTTTTGATATATGGCATCTATGATTTGGTATGTTTTACTCCTCAACTGATCCATGTTATGCATAAAAAAAAACCTTTTTTGACTTTTTTTTTTGAGGGAATGGTAAACCCTTTATAACTTAAATAGAGTTAATCGATCCGAAATTAAAACAAAGCATGAGAAGTATAAGCCAGGGAAAAGAAAAAAAAAGAGGCACGAGAAGAAAGATCAAATACAAGAGGATACATCCACGCCCACAAAGGAAGCAAAAAGAAAACATCTTCTAGCAGAGGAGGAGTCTACTGAGAAGGTCCTGGAACTGACTACTACTCAATGCAAAAAAAAAAAAAAAAGCTTCACATAATTGAAATTCCTGATCAAATGTACAATTTTTATGAAAAATTGTTATCATTTGAGTTGTTGGAGATGGAGATAGCATGATTTTGGCATGGTGTATGGTGAGGGAGCAGCCACTTAGTGTTAAACCCCCACTTTTATGTGCTGAGGCAGCAGATCAATCAATGCTTATTCAACATTGTCTGGATAAATCTGAATGAGGTTGTATGGAAACCACTGTTTAGAAAGAATCAATAAGTTCTCTTTTTTCTTTCTTTTCTTTTTTTTCCCTTTTTTTTTTTTTGAAAAAATGTAGGTGCTATCTTATTACTCGAAAGCCCCTGAATAAAAAGGAAGACAAGGGATCTCCATACGAAGATTATAAAAGAAAGAAAAGACAATTACAAATCAAACCATCCTTTTAATTGATAAACTCCACTCCAATCTACCTAAACCATGCATTGCCCATAATGATAAAAGGTAGCTCCATGTTAGGAATCACTTGACTCATGATTTAAGAAGACAGGAAATCACCGCCCATGTATTCTCCATGTAAACCCTCTTATGTTGGAATAGGCATTCATTAGGAGTCAACCAAATGCCCCAACAAACCGACTGTGGGATAGCAAAATGTTCATCGTCTATTCTGTATCCTTTTTTGTTTCCTTCTGGATCTGAACCCTGTTTATCTCTTGATAAATTTTTGTGATAGAGTTCATACCTTCTATAAAAAAATCAATGAAAAACTTGGATATTGAAGGGAGAAGCAAATCACAAGGAAACCAGATACCTTACCTAGAGTAATATAGGCATAGCAAGAGTGAATGAGTGAGATGAGAGAGAGAGCGATATTGGATATATTGGATTTTTAATACAACAAAGTAAACATATTTCAAATTTTTGACAATGATAATTTAGTTATCTTTATAAATAAAAAAATCACACCCTCTGTTCTCCTGTAATCTTAGCTTCGAAAGCAATAACTGACCTGTTGCAATGACAAACGAAGATGCTCGACAGGTGATGCAGATTTCGCTATCTGACGAGCCGATGTCTTCTTCAATAGCTACAACAAGATGCAGAAAATATCACAAGTAATTAGCAAGTTTATTTAAAGGCCTTATAGAGATGCATGTGTTTTTTACAAACCCAGGCTGATAACATAAAACTTCTCCATAATGAGCAACAAGTAATTTAGTAACTAAAATGAATGTAGCGCCACGATAAATTAACATAAAAATACAAAAACAAAACCATTTTTTCTGTGCAATTTCAATACAGTCAATAAGCTTGATTTTATTAATCCACTGCACAGATCATTCAAGCACAACTTTTGCCATACTTGTTCCCAAAAACATCAAATAAATAAAGCACAGAAAAAGAAAATCTTTTGTGTAATCTCCATGAAAGAACAGTGTTTGTTTCTTTTCTTCTATCAAAAGAATTTCCATTTTACATGCTAGACAAATAAGATGTTCATAAAATTTATCTTCAATACCCAAAGAAGAATATCTATCTTTAAAGAAATTCATCAATTAACAATACTTCTAAAGTGATACTCTTATTATCCTAATCTACAATACAGCTAGCCCATTCATAATTTCTATTACAACTGACACACAATAGATTCTAACAATAACCCATACCATTGTAGCCTTCCCCTTTCCAACCAGTCCATTGAATAAGCCATGCAAAACCTCCTATTAAATGCCAAAGTGACGTATCTTACGAAGTGCTCAGACCATTACTCCACTCATCTCACACAACAATCAAAACAAAGTCTTACTGAAACCTTATAATACCCGTTCCTAGATTACCCATTGTGCACCAGAATCAAGGTTATTAATATGTACCCTAGATTGAAAAAAAAATTCTTGGTAAAACCCCTCCATCAACTGTTTAGAATTATAACTACCAATTGTCAAACTCCTTGAACAAAAAACATATCCTTTTCCATCTCATTCTTTATGACCACATGTTCCCACAATTTATATTAGCACATGATTTTTACTATCATTGTAGAATGATGTAGTACAGAATAGGCCTATAACCCAATCAGCCATGAACAAAACCCAAGGCCCAAGCCTCGGCGTAGCATGCCCCCATAAGAGGTGACAGTGAAAGGCAAACAGCTGCGTGAAGTTGTTGAATGAAACCACTACGTGGCAGCTAAAGAGTAAAGACCAGGACCATAGGAAGGGAAGCCTTGGAGTCATCATCTTGTTAACCTGCCTGCTAGAGTGTTCTTGGGTTTTTAAGTTAGGCCTTGTGTTTTTCATATTGATTGAACTATACACAAGATAAAGTATACCTCCCATGTGGTGTGTCATCCACCTAGGCACAAATCTCCTCAACTTCATGGCTCCCCTCAGATGGGTCAATGCCATGGTGTATGCCATGTTCGTTTGTGCTAATTTTTTCTTCACCATGATCCCCTCAGCCTCGAATATGTCATTGTCATGGCATGCTTCGTCTTTAGGTCATAGTGTGTATCATGTTTGTTTGTGCTAATTTTTTGTTTCACCATGACCCCCTCAAATATGTCATTATCATGGCATGCTTTGTTTTTAGGGGTTGTCATGACACTCAACTCCAACATACTCCTCAACATGAATAAAATCTTCATTGATGTCAATGACATGTTATTGCCATTCAAAGAGGTCACTTATTCTCAATACTCCCGAAGAATCCGAGTCGAGCCGAAGATACTCATACTCTTTCGTTGTGTTGGCCTCAACGCACAAGCGTATTTCTTCATTCAAAGGATGTTCACTGCACTGGATGGCAAGTTGAGCTGAACATGCAATTGATTGAACAATTGTCCAGACATTCAAGTAGGGTCCTTGCCTTTATGACTAGGGGGCGTTTAGAAACACGATTTGGGTGATTATGCTTTTGTGGGAAGTCAAATCGTGTAAACATGTTTTCAAACACTCAAAACTTTAAATGATTAATTGAAAGTGTGACAATAAATGTCATTTCAAAGTAGGCGCTTTTTGAGAATCATTTTTCCATAGCCAAAAAGATATGATTTCTGGGAATCAAAACTTTTCCCAAATGCTTGTCATATCAAAGCTAATTTTATGACCCACAAGTATCAAACATGTTCCTCAGTTATGCAATGAGGGAGAGTAAGCAGATTACTTGAACGATTTATCCGCCCTACCCAATGACTCTTCAACTCAAGTTGTCTCCTCTAATCAGACAACTCCATGCCTCTAGTCGCAATCATTTCTGTGGTGGTTTCCTCTCTTTTAGGCCTACGTTGCACTTGGACTTGGGCTTTGGACCTATCTTGGGGGCAATTGAGTCACAGGTCAGGACTTGATCTACATTAGATTTTTTTTCTCTTTAAAAGATTTTGAATATATCTCCCATCAACTGAATCAATGGTGTGTAGTTAGGACCTTGTAACTGATTTTGTTTCCACATTCTCTTAAAAAAGAATGGTGTGAAGTTAGGAATAGTTTAAATTAAGAAAAGTTACTGAGAGATTGATGGAATCTACTGAGATTGATAGTTAACTAGATGATTGAAAGATGAGAATCTTCAACAACGAGGCAGCTGCCACATTGTGAACATCGACCCCAACCGACTGGAGGACCGAATCACATAGATTTGGCCAAGCCTTAATGACAGTACGACACTTACAAAGACATCTGGCTAGCAAGAGCTGTCAACCCTTAGATGGTGCAACATCAACCCCTAGATGATCTCACCAAACTAAAATATCTGATGCGATGATCTCACCAAACCAACTCCACCACCGACTATACGCAATTTGAATCCTATAAAGACCCCAAAAATTTGAAAAGGAGGCGTCTCAGAATTTATAACCCTTTTGGGTATTTAAGTAACATCATTACACCTTATTTTGAACTTATATTTTAGTACAAAATCTCCTTTATCTTTATCTTCTTGATTGCAATTCCTTTTTCCTTTCCCATTCAATTTCTAAGAGAGCACCAACCAAGTTTGAAAGCCCTTAGGAATTGGTGCATCATGCAAGCAATTTAGTAAATTACTCAGTCTTATTTATAGCATTCCTATGCTTATATATTCATCACGTGTTGATGCATCTTAGTAAATGATGCAATAATTCACTTGGAACATTATTCTTCCAAAGTATATCAGCATATCAGGCATGCATACCAGATATTGTGCATAATTTTGAACATTTATAGATGTCGCAAAAACTTAATATCATCTATATATTACAATAATTATCCCACCAAATTAAACAATTAAAATATTCAATGGCTTAGATGCAGTTCAACTACATGACATAGAGAGTGACCAGACAAGCAAGGCGCATAATCTCAATTTCATATAATTACATGATTACATCATACCCAAATATATAAAAAAATGCAAATCTCCAAATACAGACTTCTTCAACAAAATCAAGCAATCCTATTTCAGTGATGCAGCTATCAAATGCTCATCTTTATGATGAATCTGTTGAAATTATAAGTTGGACTCTTTAAATTCCTCTCTCATTTACTTGTCTTGGGAACTCTTTTAGCATTTAGGATACATGTGGTTTTCTACGCAAACTCCTTGTATTCCCCTCCCTTACTTATTTTCCTTGAAAAATGTAATAGCTTTTTAGTTTTTTCATGGTATGAATTTACAGAGTATGTAAATTCGGATTGGGTATGTACGCTATATATAGCAACCATGTATAATGTATTCCCTCAATTTGATATAGTATGAATGAAATTTGAAGCCACTAAAAGTTTACTCATACTCTAGCACAATTCTTGTGTGTTTGTCACTCTAGAGAACAATCTTCTTCTCTAGTTTGCATCTTTTATATTTCAAGTGTTGGTTTCTTTTCCAACAGAATCTAGCAATCTAATTTCTACACCGCACAAATTTTATTCTCTTTGCATTCATGAAAGAAAAAAAAAATCACACCTTCTAATTAAAATCGAAGAATCCCAATATCCCCCTCAAATCAACACCAAGAAAACCCATAAAAAAACTGAAATTACAAGAGACCCACAACGAACCTGATTGAGCAAAAAATTGGGGAAGATCTGGCTACTAGTGAGAGAGTGACCACAGCAGGGACAGTCATTCTTGTTGTGCAGATGAGTCACTATGCACATGTAGCAGAAGCTGTGCCCACAGGCCGTCAAGAACGCGTCCTTGATAACCTGCATGCATATGGGGCACAAGAAATCCTTATCATGCTCCACCGCCACCGTCATCTCAGCCGCCAACCCACCTCCACCTCCCTCCGCCGTCATCTCCGCCGCCAGGGCCGATGCTGAGTCGTCCCCGGCCATCGCCAGCTTCCCCTCCGTCTTCACCGACGGAACAAGAGCCCCCGCTGAAACCTCCGCCATTAACGTCTCTGAAACTCTCCTCCAACTGTTCGTTTTTTTTCTTTTTTAGAGATGACGGTGGTGTCCGTTTAAGGGGGCCGTATTTTGTGAGGGCGTCAAAGGTCCACGTTTAGACATTGATCTTCCACTCTTTTGCGTACACAATGCACATCTACCGTGTCCATCCTGACGTGGCAGAGTCCACTTTGAATGTGAGTGTCGGAGCCGTTCAATATGATCTGGATGTTTGTTAACGGTTATCTGATCCGAATAAAATGAATGTACGGTTTGAACCCGGACTTCAGGTTTATTTTGGAAGATGCTACTCCCCCACCTCCAAGATTGTCACATCCACCACTAATTTTTGTTGGTGGTGGGATTGGACAATCTGAGAAGGGAAAAATAATAGAAAAAACGTGAGGGGGCGGGGAGAGAAAGGAGGAGAGGGTGGAGGAGGGTGGTGGCGAGAGGAGGGGATGAGGCAGATACGGCGGTGGCTGGAGAGGTGGTAGGCTGAAAACCATGTAGATTTAGGGAGAAAGAGATAGAGAAAGATAGGGAGAGAAAGAGAGGGGTTGGCGGATTTAGGGTTCCACTTATTGTTCAACATCATCTCAAACACGAACTACGAGATTGATTGGATCCCATCTCTCGATTGAAATTTCAACAACCCCTATCTTTAAAGGTAGTCTCACGCGCGCACTCGCAATTTCTAATTTGTTTTTAATATCTTTTGATATGTGTGGTCTATTATTTAAGTAGTTATTAGTGATGTTTACTAGTGGTGTTGAAGTGAATAGTTCAAGTGTTATGTTGTTTGTTTGTGTGTAATGTGGGTCAAGAGTTATGTGTTAGTGGAATCAATGTTGTGACGTGTTAGTTGCTTGGTCAGTTATTGGTGTTCATTGTCTTTCGGTTGTGATGAATTTATATTATTTGAATGAATGGGAAAGCATCATCAACTAAAAGTGTGTAAACTATCATTAAAAATGAACATGCAAAATTTCAATTTTTTTATTTTTTTCTTCTTTCTGTTCTTAATTGGGTGGTTCCTCCTTTTTTTCGTTTATAACTTTTTATAAAATATCATGAAATTAATTGTGATTTTATTTGTTTTCTAAATTTGTGTTAAATATTTTTTTTTCCTAAATCTCTTTTTAGCATTGTGTGAATACTGTGAAATGTCATGATTTTTTAAAATCAACCAAACAACTATACAAAATGGGATGTACAATTGTGAAATATTTTCATTATACTTTTTTGTATTTGTAACTTTTAAAAATAGAAAGTAAAGCTATATAAAACAATTCAAACATTCTCACATATTGCATTCATTTATAAACTCTGGTGTTTTTTTTTAATGCGATACATTATTAAACAAAACTATTCCCACCTCCCTATTTATTTTACCAAAACCTAATATTACAAAAAAAAACCAGTTTTGTTTTAAGTCCGTTAATCCCACTACCCTGCTCGACAAGACCTAGTCGAAGTCTTCTTCAATGGGAAGATAGAAGGTCCATAGTCTTATATGATTAAGTGTTGACAAGAGCCTGTCGAATGGGTAATGTGGAATTCAACAGGATCTTATTGAATGTGCAATATGGCATTTAACAGGAGCCTATGAAATAGTTCAATATAGCGATTACCTTATAAAAGTCAATCAACAATATTTTAGTATTCACAAAGAACAAAAACATCATTTAAGTCATTTTGAAAATCATTCACTTATATAATCATTTAAGTGCAAGGAACAAAAATGTCAAACAGACAGTCGTTTAAGCCAAATAAGCAATAAGCATTCCACATACAGAAAAACAATCATGAACCGCATGTTCAGAAAACAAAACAATGTTTCTTGTGTATATGGAATGCTTACTGTTTATTTGGCTTAAATGACAGTTTGTTTGACATTTTTGTTCTTTGTACTTAAATAATTATACAGGTTAATAGTTTCCATAAGGACTTAAATGACTGTAAAAAAGCTTAAATTCCTTTCACTGTGAAGCATTGTAATCACTCCTTTGTAAACCAATTTAAGATCATATATACAAGCTTAAGTTTTAAATAATTTGTGTATGTGTGGAAGCTCTTTTATTGAATTTAAACTATCCATTTGGAAATGGATTCACTTGATGGACTGCCTTGCTTGAGGTTGTCGGTCAATTGGAAGAGGAAATGCCGGAAGAGGAACCGGAGGAAGAATCAGAAGAAGGGTCTGAACCAGAAGAAGAAAGGCCAGAAGAAGAAGAACCGGAGGGAGAACTGGAGCCAGAAGAGGAAATGTCGGAAGAAGAAATGCCGGAAGAAGAAGAAGAAGAAATAATTCCCGAAGAGGAATTTGAGGATGATTAGGAGCGAGATTTGTCTGACACGTCAACAATAACCAGCACAATCCCAGATTATGAGGCTGATGTTGCAAATTATCCACGAAATCCCACTGTCACTTCCACATCAACAATGGAGTGATAGATAATGTGATGTCCTCCAACGCATATCAGTTATATCATCACGACTTTGATCTAGAACCATCCAATGAAGTCGAGATCGTATATGATGGAAGAAATTTTGTTGTCTTTGGTACAATCACACTTTCATTCAAATTGGGGCCATTATACTATCAAATACGCTGCAAGATTCTGGAAATGAGAGCAACGCCTGGAGAATGGTCCAAGGAAGAATGGCTCAACAACATCGAAGCAATCCTCTCACTTCAACATCAATGTCTGCACTTCCCATTTTGGGGGAGAGTGGTCACTATATGGGGAGAATCATTAATCTCAAGACAACTCCAGGATAGAAATTAGAGCATCAACACATTTTTCGCCTGCTCAGAAGAGGAGGGAGAGGAAGATACCGCAAGAGAGGAAGCTGAAGGAGATGGCTACTCAGCGTTTGAATCTCCCATTAGCCTCGCACTTGAAGGCATCAGTGACCCCAATTCATCATATCTGCCTCCTATCATATTTTATTCTCATGAGCTTGTTGAACCCGGCTTGCGCACTACTCCTCTTGAAGTCAAAGTGATGATCGGAGGTCAAATCTTCAGGAATGTTCTGATTGATACAGGGGCATACACCAACATAATGACTCTCTCCACCTACTTGCAAGTTTGAAGGCGCTTCCGAAACTCAAGCCTCAGATGAATGCTTGATCAGATTCGACAACTCGAGGCAAGTTGCTCATGGCATGATTTCTTTTAAACTCATAGTAGAACCAGCCTCCTCCAATGTGACATGTCAAGTCATGGAAATTGAGTCATCACATTTTATTATATTGGGGAGATTATGGCTCGATGGCATGGGAGCCATCTCGTTTACGCGGCATCAGTGCGTCCGGTTCCTGAATGTCGAGAAAATTATTTCAATTTGGGGAGAGGCACACTATAGAGGAATGCGAAAAATACTCAACTGGAGTATTAGCACATTGATATTTTATCCATGGAGGTGGGCAGAGTCGGAGGAAGAAACAAAAATATTGACATCTGATCCATGGACATGGGCAAAGTCGGAGGAAGAAACAGAAATATTCGAAGACAGCAATGAGCCCAACAGTCCTGCAACAGAAGATTCATCCGCATTAGAATAACTTGTTATACGCTCGTCAAACCCTCTCTCTGTCATGTTCTCCGCCCATGAGCTGGCAGAACCAAGACTTCGCTCCTAGCCTCTTGAAATCTGAGCCACGGTTGCAGGAAAAGTCATTCGTGACATTTTTAGTGACATAGGTGCTGGAAGAAATGTCATGACCTATGCTCTATACAGGAAATTGTGACGTGGACTTCCCAAACTTGAGCCATCTGAGACGCTACTTCGGGCATATGATGATTCACCGTGAACCTCCCATGGGAGGATCACTTTTGTCTCGAAAGTAGGCCAGTCTGCAGCTTGGCCAGTTGCGAAGTGATGGACATCAAATCACCCAATTCTATCATTCTCGGGAGGCCTTGGCTTGATGAGATTGAAGGTGTCTCTTCCGCTCGACACCAATTTTTACGTTTTCCCAGCAATGGGGAAATTGCATCATATGGGGAGAAGCACTCTTTCGACCAAGGGTGTTGAGCTGCCGCATCAGTGCATTCAGTGCTGCATATGAGTACCAGCCAAAAGATGATCCTCCACCTTAGATCCGACCAGAGGCATTGTCCGCCCTCTTCCAAGAAGTCCCATCAAGCCGTCACCAGGTCAAGCTCTTACCAACCCCAGTCCTATTTGACCACCCTCATGTTTCAAACGTCATGTTCTTGATACAGTGATTCACAATCACTCTACAAGGATTGGATGAATTTTCAACAGCATGCCTGCACAGATCCCTCGGCGAGTCAATGCAGAAGCTAACATGGAGGAAGTGAAATGGGCGACATAGTCGATCTTTTGGAGCAATTGCGCAAGATTCCTGCAAAAATTTCAATCTTGGAGCTGATAGAGGCTTCAGAACATCATAAAAAAGCGCTAAGGGAATTTCTAAAAAAAATAAAAGTTGATCGTCACATTTCTGCTCTCAATATTCCAGCAGCGCTAACATCTGGAGGAGCAAATCCCGCGATATCTTTCTGGCCTAATGAAGACATTACTCTTTGCGTCACTGCCCTAGTCGAAAGGAAGTTGGTCAACCGCATCCTCGTCGATACTGGCGCTGGAGTAAACCTCATGTCCCTCCGGACGTTCCAGCAAGTCAGCAGAGACACTACTTCTTTACAGAAGTCAGACACTCGTATCTTCGCCTATGACCGAACCACCCGATCAGTTATGGGCTTTTGGACATTCGATTTGGAAATAGGTCCTCTAAAAATCACATTTGAGGCCTATGTTCTAGAAATGGACTCCGACTACAACATGATCCTTGGACGGAAATGGCTTGGAACAATTCAGGTGTTTTGTCTCCACTCCATCAGTGTCTTAAGTTCCCTGTGGCAGAGCAAATCATCAAAATTGGTGGGGACGCGGTCAGAAGTATACATTATGAAGCTGAGAGGCAGTCGTGGCAGTGAAGAATCCTCATTGAAGGGAAGGGAAGCAACTAGTAATACACATACATGAAGTACCATTTGACTGGGCACACATCAAAGCAACATAGGTCAATGCTATGGAAAGGAAAGAACAGCGACATTTGAATCATCGTGAGCTAGGCTAGCACATCATGAAGAAGATGGGCTATCAGCAAGGGAAAGGCCTGAGAAAATATAATCAAGGCACCATTGACACCATTCAAACAATTATATGGCCTAACCACCTGGGGATTGGTGCATTCTCTTCCAGCAACCTTCACCAACAAAACTCATTCCCTATTCCTACAACCTGGAACCGCAAAGAACATTTCATCCGAGGCACCCAGAGAACACCAAAAGTGTCAGACCCATCCGTCCCTACTCAACAAACTGAACTTTTCTCTCATAGCTGCACAGAAGCAGACATTGATTTCTTGACTGATTCACTCAGTTAATTATTTTATGAGCCACTTGAACAACTGCCTAGTCAGTACTATGTTGAAGAGTCTGATTCGGCTGATGAGATGCGCCCTCCATGTAGTACGAGCGCATCTGGAGATTGGCATCCTTGAAGAAAAGACTAGATCGGAATAGACCACCGCTTCCGCAACATACTATTTTTTAAAAATTCTTATATAGATTGGAATTGAGGCTGAAAAATGAGCTACACATAACATTACCCATAACAAAAATGGACATCTAAGAATGTTAAATCTTCATGCTTCTTAATGAATAATAGAGTGTCATTGCATGTAATTTGTAGGGATAGTCCAATCAACAATTCATATACCATGATAGATATATACCTCCTTAGTAATTTTTGACATTTTCAATCCAAAGGGTCCATATTCATCATAAAATTATACTTTTTTCATAAAAGCATTTATATTTAAAAATCTAAAGGATCCATATTCATCATAAAATTGTACTTTTTCATAAAAACATATATATTTCATCAAAATGCACACAGACTGCATGCGGGTCAATTCCACGGATTGTCCCTAACAATATTCCCAATAATACCAATCATTTTTTACAAAAATACATACTTATTAGATTATATATACTATTTTTAAAAAGCAAAAAAAATAAATGGTGTGGACTACACATGGGGATGGAATAAATACTCTAATATTTTCCTTTTAATTTTGACTGGGAAATTTAAAGTCCAAATAAAATGGATTTTGAGACTTGAGTGGATTTAAAGAAAATTAATTTTTGACTTTTTATTTATTTTATACTCAATGTGACTAGCATTTGTACTTGCAGTCTTCCTATTAGCACATGGAAATGAAAATGATATGAATAACCACGTATTTTGCCCCATATAAGTATATACTATTATATAGAACGAAGTACACATTATTTTATTTTTTTCTTTGAAAAAAATATCCATACATTATACATTGTGATAGTGTAATGTATAGGTGACTGGGAGATATATATATTTGATTGGTAAGTAGTTTTTCAAAACAGTGGAAAAATGTATTCATTCATATATAACTTCAATGAAAATTTCAAAATATGCTGCCAAAGATAGTACTTTTCTATCTTAGATTGTGTTTGGTTGCGCGATTGCGTAGCGCTTGTGATTGCAGAAGCTGTGTTTATAATCGTGCAACCAAACAATTTTGTAATCGCAGTTTTAAACCCAGCGATTGCAGGCAAATAGTGCCCAAAAGATGCAATTTCAAAAAGTTGAGAAAGTGAGCTTCCTGCAGAATTAGTTTTGCAATTGCAAATTCATGCAGAATTAGTTTTGCAATCGCGCAATCAAACGCACCCTTAGTGAAATGTCCGCCCTATCCACCCATGGTTCTTTTTAAATATTGGGTTTTTTATTTTTACCTCCCCACGAACCATCGTATTTAGCGATTGCTCCCTCACTTCTTCACATTTGGGTTTTACTCCTTATCAGGGACTAAAAAAATTAAATAATTTACAGATAGATCCCTCTCAAGGAATAAAAAAGAATTAACCTTTAAATCTGGAAAGAAACCCAAATATGAAAAAGAGGGAGCGATCTAAATATGGTTTGTGGGGAGGTAAAAATAAAAAACCCTTAAATATTTTAGTACACGGTGTTATAAAAAGTAAAACATAAGCTGAGATACACTAATATATTTTTTTCTAAAAGAAAATAAAAAAAATTCATACACTACACACTATGATAGCATAATGTATACTGGACTATTGCAATGTATAGACAGTTGAAAGACTGCTTCTATTTATGAACTATGGTGAGTGCAGCAAAGTGTACCAGCTCTCAATGGAAAAATACATTCAATCAATTCTTTCCAATATCTACCATGAAAATTTCAAAATATGCTGCCAAACATACCTTAGAACGAGTGTCTCTAACATTATCCATAGCTCATCATCCATTTATTTAATTTTTTTGCAAATATCCTCCTCATAAATCCTTTATGAAATCAACCCCTATGTATGAAAGACCTTGTACTAAACATCCATGGCAAAAAGTCCCACAGTAATGTATACGGAAGCAAAACAGAGTTTTTACACTTTCAAAATACCAGATTAAAACAGCAACAACCAGAGTATTAACTACACACTGGAAATAGGAAATCATAAAATGCAACACTTTGGGCACACACCTAATCTACCGGAAGAACACGGTCTCAGAGGAATCATGATTCTAACTATGCAAGCCACCACGTGATGAAACAAGGCGCAGTGCCTGATTTGCATTGTTTAATGTTGAAGGTGATCTTGAGACCTGCATCTTCCTTTTCATCAGAAAATCCTTGGAATTCTGCAAGCACTGAGGAGGTGGTATATCCTTCAAAATCACAGCTTCAAACCTGACAAGCATTTCCCAGTTAACCTTTGAACAGCACTTAACAATCCAATCTTTTGACAAAATTATAGGATGATAGTTCTCACCTGGAAGAAGTCTTCTTCCTTTTCGTTTTTGAGGGGGGCTGCTCATTGATGACAACTTCCTCAGAATCAGAGAATACTTTTCTGTAAATAATACGTAAGGAAAACATTGTTCAGCATTTTAATCCTTTTTTTTTCAATTAAAGTGTCCACATGGAAATGCTAAATATTTAACCATACACTACCATTCATATTTAAGAATCAAGTCCTGATATGATATTAAAAATCAACCCTAACTAGCACAGTACCTATACATATTGTGTGGAATGCTAACTCAGCTACCCAGAAAAAGAATACCCACAAGCTCGGGAACATATTGGGTGATATGTTACAACACATGGTGTACTGACTCCACTAGGCACTGTAGTGGTACTATTCCTGATGCCAATGACTGGCCAAAAGAAGGCACATTCTGAATGAGATGTCCTGATGAATCCTAGGCGACAAATCGAAAACCATCTTACCCTTAACCTCCATTTTTCATTCCACCTCTGTTTCCATTTTAAACTTATCCTATGTTTTGTAGGATCTCTGATCCGTATTTCAATTTAACCTATTTAAGACTTACTTTATCTATACGCGCGCGCACACACAGTTCACAGAGCTACAGGCCATTTGCAGAAGTTAAATTCTATAATTTTATCATCGGTAACCCATTTCTGCTGTTTTAATACACCTCCTGGACCTGCTAAAGCTTCATGCAGGACAAAATATATCATATGATTCAAATATATCCAACGTATTCTTTTAACACATTCAAAATGAATTTCCATGCTTTCTATTACTTGTGGTAGGTAGGCTTATTGTGTTCACCAGAGTAATAAAATCTAAAGAATCCTAATCAGAACTTAATACACATTTTTAAAGGCGCACATTGGTTGCATCTAACTTGTCAGTATTTTCTATTTTTTAGCTTCAATCGACTTTAAATTGCCTAAAACAATATTCTTCCATGAGTCCAACAACAATTGCATCGTTTCAGGCAACATTCTTATCAAAGAGAAAAAAATTATCTGGCAAGTGAAAAACTTGGTTCTATAACTGAATACAAGTATGGAACAAAACACATAAACAGAAAAGCGTTATATATGCACAGTTCAAGCTTATCAGTTCAGCGAGCCATAATATATGAAAATATTCTACACTACTTTAACTCCTTCAGTCAATTTGAAAATGGTCTATGCTTCTTTTTTTACTAATATAGCACCATGACAAAGAGATGTGATATGACCATAAGAATGTGATATGTTTATAGGAACAATGAGGCAATGCAAGGCGATGGTGGAATCTAGTTAGCATCAGTGACAGAGCCACAAGGCACTCAGTGGAGGCATCTGCCCCACTCATTTTTCTAAAATTAGTTGCTGTGGTTTAGTTTGGCGAAAGATTGGTTGATTTCAATTAGTTAAAAAAAAGTTCATAGTTTTAACTCTACGCTATATTTGTTTAATATTGGTATTTATGAATTATGAGAATACTATGTAGTATTCCACTTTAGTTTATTTTTCCAGACCCCTTTAGGTTCAAGGACAGTTTATTCAGGCACTAATTATACAAGAGTGGAAGAAAAAAAACTGTAACTTTCCAGAGAAGTGACACATGCCCCATCAAGTTTCATTCGAGCCAATGGGAGGAGGAAAACTTATAGGTCACATCAATTGGAGGGACGGGATCAAATTGTGATTATCCCTTGAGAAGCTATTTGATCACCCCAAGCCTCTTCCATAGGAACTTTGGCCTAAAGGGTGTTGCCTCGGTCATTCACAGGCAGACAGGGAAGCCCCAACCTCGGGTCTGTCTTCAGGGTTAACCCCACGACCAGGTCCACAGGGTAGGTCAAGCCCCTCCCTAAGGCCAATAGAAACCTACTGAGGAGTGAGGAGAGTCGAGACCTCCCTAATACAGCAAGAGTCATATGCGAGCAAACCAAATGTCTCTGAGTGAGATTGATGCTCACGAAAGCCTTCCACAGTTTAACCCTTGCCCCTAACTGGATGCCTCTTGAGAGGGCGCAAGAGTCTCTAAAGGCACGTGCATATACCAATGCCATGCGCCAGCTGTAACCAGTCTAACATTAACCATACATTTCAGTCAAAGATTCAGTTATATGAGGGGATCATGTGGCCCGGTCGATGTGGCAAACCCAAGCCATGACACGTGGACTATAAGCATCTAGAAAAAGAGAAGCAGCTCCACATATCAGGTACAAGAAACACTAATCTCGACACATTTCCATTTTGTCTTGTGAAAATTTAGGCGATTTTTGTTTCTCCCTCCAAAAACATGTCTAATCCATTGAGTTGACGCATTAGAGAATTTGTAGTAGGCACCACCCCATGTCAAGACGTGCGTCTCTTCCCACTTTCTCCACCTCAAACACCTCTTAGGCTCAAAACCGCCTGATAGTTGTCCATCTAAAGCGGAATCTTAGACGAAGCGACCATTTTGTAGACCACGTCACCACGCCAATTCTCTCCCACTCATTTGGCTCCATCTATGGGAACGACACAAGAAGCCGCTTTTGGTATCTCTCGCTCCATTCCTTTCTTGTCGAATTCGTAACCACCTGTAGCTCCATATTAATTGGCCAGTCAGGGGATCCACGGTGATCCCGTCAAAAAAGATCATCCGAGGGCACCTGTAGTAGCCAAATCCCATGTCAATGTCGCACCTGAAACCTCACTGAAAGCCAACATGACTCCATCGGATCATGAGATCTAGAATCTCAAGGAGCAGATTGTTGACAAACTGAAGAAGATGCTCTCGCAATTCTCCCCCAGGTGAAAGGCCTGATCAAAATGGTGAATCGTTTGTTGTGGGATAAACAAAGAAGCCACCAAAGGTCAATTGAAATTTCCAAGAACTGATCGAGTGGGGATCCAAGAATCAAAAATTTCAGGAAGGGTTGGAATCCGTCTCATCATTTGATAAGTGGATGGAGGCAGTCACAGAGGTAATCCAGTCTTTACCTCCAGTCCCCTCTCTTCCCCGATGTGTGTTGAGGAAAGGGTCGACCTTAACCCATCTGATCATATCATGAGGCTTCTCCAAAATGATATGAATGGAATCAGGACATGCTGTTCAGGTAAAAATAAAATGAGTTTAATTATTTCGAGCAGCAATGGACAAAGGGAAAAAGTTCAGAAAAGGGGAAGATTGAAGAAAGGATGCATAAGTGTCTTGCCCAGTGGTTCCAGCAGGACCCTGAGAAATTTGGTTAGCAAAAAATGAGGTAGTCTTCAAAATATGTAATCTTTATTTTTGAAAATGTTGGGAACAGTGTGTGTTCTTACGGGATTGGGGTTGCAACTGAACTGGGGCGGGGCATCCTTTGTATCTTTCTCCAGGGAAGGTAAGCAATTGGTAAGTCAAGGCAAGTTATTGATAAGTCGGTGCTCTGCACAAGCCATCACTTCCTGCCTAGCCTTTTTGTAAACTCCTTTTGTTCATTTCAATCAACAGATCTCTCACTTGCTGATTGTGTTTATTTATAGGAGTTTCTTTAAAGAAAAATTCTTGGTGGCAATTAAAAAAATATTAATATATAAATGTCATGGGCCCAATATTTAATGATGTAAGTGCATCACTTAGAGATACAAAAAAGATGTTAAAAAAGCAAAACAAAGATTCGTCATCAACTGAAAGATGCATCTACACTAGCAAAACCAACAGCTACTAAGTACTTTATATTCTTCCAATAAGAAGAAAGTTAGAAAACAACACAACATACTTTTCATGAGCTAAAAGAAGGTTGACGATGTCTTCTGGAAGAGCCTTCTCTTCAGTCTTTGTTTCTAGAAGTGGCTTGACCTGTTTACTGCTATTCACACCCTCATGGCCCAATAGTTGTGTTTTCCTTTGTGCCCATCGCCTCTGCCTTTCTTTTTTTTCTCGAGCAACCCTATACAAATAGAGGACTCTATTTTAATCCTTTCTCACATATGCCAAAAGAAAAATCCACATGCACACACAATTTGTTGGTGGAAAGCAGTATGGCCCTATACATATTACATAACAGAAATTTCAATTGCAAAATTTGAACAATCCAATAAGGTTATAACTGTTGAGAGATACAAAACGACTCAGACAATAACATTATGGGAGAAACAGTTTATTTCCTCTCGATGGGTTGAATAGATAAAAATTACATAATAAAACAAAGGGCATGAAATAATGGATGCCATGGATAAACTACATAAGGAAATAAATAGTAAGTGAGACGATGCAAATCAGCAGCGAAGAAAAACCCAAATCTCAAGGATAAATGTTTACAAAACCTGGGTGGGTGATAAGCAGAAGATGGAGCTTCTGTTTGCAGACCACTTCAAGAGGACCTTCAAAACTAACAAGCAATGGAGGCCAACATGGCTTGATGAAGATCTCAAATGCATGGATGACTCCCTTAGGACGTTTGAAGCTCCTTTTGGGGAAAAAGGGCATTCAAGCTGGCACTGGGGTCAGACAGTGAAAAGGATCCTGGGCCCGACAATTTCCATTAAGGTTTTTCAAGAATTATGGTCCAGACCATCATTTTGGAGATGTTAGATTTTTTTAATAGGGGTGCCCAAGGTTTGGGTTGTCTGAATGTTTCTTTTATTGCCCATCGAAGAAAAACATGGTAAAACTAGTAGAAATACGCAACATTAACAGGTTTGATCAATGGAAGTTGCAAAACAATAGTCAAGGTGTTGGCTAACAGATAAAAATGGTGCTTATTGAAGAAAATCAGTCGAGTTCAACGCACGCAGTGTAGTGTGGACGGGCATTATATCCCACATGTCCAATATGATGATGATATGTTACTGTTTGGCAAGGTCTCGGAGGTGGCGATTGGTAGGGTAAAATTTGTATGCATTTTCTTTGCACTTCTCTCAAGCCTAAAATTTAATTTCTCCAAGAGCTTTATGCTTGGAGTAAATGTGGATCGGATTAAGCTTTAAAGGTTTGCCAATTGCTTCAGTTGTTGTATTGAAATTATTTCAAAAAAAAAAGAAAAAAGACTTGGCCTCTCATTGCATTTGTGTGACAAAACACGATTGGACGTCTCTTATTGACCGACTTGAGAAAAGTTGGAGGGTTGGAAGATTAAATCCTTAAGTCTTGATGGAAATTTGTGTTGCTTCAAGTTGTTCTCACCAATCTTTCACTTTACTTCCTGTCCCTATTCAAAATCTCTGAAGGTATAAAGATTCCCGTCAGGTCTCTTGAGACTACCTTTCATTTAGAGAGGTAATAGTAATATGGTTGGTAGTTTCCCAGAGGATAGAGGATATCTGATAAGGAAACACCTTCTCAAAGAGATGTAACTTTAGAATATGGAAGATAATCCCACCACTCCACTCGGATTGGTCCGACCAAACGTAGAGGATAAGAGGAAGCTCACCACCTCCTACAGATCTTCGATCAACGAGTGAAGATAAGAAAAGTTCTTGCCACTTTGAACTTGCTCACAAGGTGTTCACAAGAAGAAAGATAAGAAGAAAGTTGCTCTTGAAAAAATCCGCCCTAAGGCTCATATTGTAACGAAAATTTAGTATTCAACTTGACTTCTCCATTTCATTCGTCTTGCATGGTTTATATAAGCCATGAAAGAGGACAAGCCTCATAAAGGCAGCAAGTTCTACATTGACTTGCCCACTTCCTGTGCCTTGGAACAACAATCATTTCTATTCCAATACTTGGGAATAAAACAATACAACTTACAAGACATTGACCACAACTTACTAGTCACTACAAGTTACACGGTTTGGAAAAGCCTCCCATAACTAACAAGTCCAATGATAATGCACACCAACTACGAAGTAGACGTTTGAAAAATCAATGCATTTTGGTGGGTTGAGTTGTTCCAATCCAATGCATTTTGGTGGGCTGGTAGAAGACACGTCTGTATCAATCTTAGTTGGAAAGTGGGAGCGAGAGACTCGGTTTACTTTTGGCATGATATGTGGTGTGGTGATTGAGCTCTTAGAAATTTGAAAATTTATTTTAGTTGGCAGTTTGCAAAGATGGGATGGTAAGAGTGGGGAGCGAGAGACTCGGTTTACTTTTGGTGCACGGGTGAGCAAGGGGAACATTGGGAGATAATGATATATGCAACCCTGTTGGTAGATCTTCAGGTCAATGCCAAAGAAGGCTTGCCAGATGAGATTGTGTGGAAGCCTCAGCCGAGATTGGAGATTTCCGTTCGCAGGCTACAGGTGGTGGCAAATGGAGAGACCGAGAATGAGTAAATGGCAAAAGTCGAAGGACATGTGGGGATATAAACCCCCCCCCCCTCAAAGTCAAGGTCGTCATGTAGTTGTTGTACCTAAACAGACTGTTAATGAAGTCCTACGGTGGGTGCATAACAACGATAAGATGTGATGTCTATGTTCTACGGTGGAGGAGACCATAGACCACCTATTCATCTAGTGCCAACATGCCAGGTGGCCCGACAGATGTGGGTGTGGATAGCAACTACGACTATGATGGCGGCAAACTTTTACCACCTTGGAGGAGAAGTGGCTTGCTGGAAAGAGGCTCAGAGTGAAAGGTGATAGAAGTGTGAAGGCAAAAGTGACCCAATCTTTTGTGCCAGAAATGGTGTGAGACACAAAATGATATGATTTTCAAGGGGGGAGTGCCTGATGTAGAAAATGTATGGGAGTGGATCATTTGTTTTATCAAAGATTGGGAGAGATTTTGCATGGGTGCTTCTTTGATAATGTATATGGTGGCATGATTTTGATCGAGGGGTAGTGGTTTTTGTTGTTGGGGGGCTCAGTATAGGGCATCAGTTGATGTCTCTTCTACTCTGCCATAGATCAATGAGCTTTGTGTTGTTTTTGTATTGTATCTCTGCATTCTCATCATTTTATAAAATTGAAAGAGGCATACCATTTTATAAAAAAAAAATCATTTCATTTTTTTTTTAAATTGATGCCCCATGTGCACATTTGACATGGTGGAGTTTGATCCTCTAACCTCCTCTTGGAGACAGGGAGTGCTAACTGGCTAACCAAAGCTCAGTTTGCATTTCATTTAACATGTAAATGATTCTCCTTTAAAACTCGAGTTACTGTGAAATGCTTCTATCTAGTGTTTGCTTGCCCATCCAACTACCATGAGGTAATTTCAAACGCATTATGTTTCTAGGAAAGTAAGAAAATTATTGCAATTAATCTTTTATGAATTTTATCCTTATCCCATTTCAATGAGAATCTATATTTATCTTCATGTACCCATCGTGTACCTTTTTTTTTTTTGAAGAATGGTGCTCCCCGGGATTTGATTCCTTGACCTCTTTCACAAAACTATGAGGTGTTTGCCGACTTAACCAAAGTTCGGTTCACAAAAGGTGGGAGGTGTACTTATTAAACTGACTTCTTCAATCTATAATCGAGCGATAGCAAGAATAGTCCAATTTTTGTTTTGAATCTCCAATAATGATCTGATCAATATCTATAAATCATTGCGATCCCCTAACGTTCAATTAAAAAAAATGATGAGATCAACATTCAAAGGCGAAAACAGGAATATTTTGACAACATAGATTGGGCATCAGAAGTTCTAAATCAAAGGTGAAAACAGGAATATTTTGACAACATAGATACCTTAACAAGCTTTCATTTTGAACCTTCCTGATCTTCTCATCTTGTTTGATGCTCTGCAATGTAACATTAGAGAAAGGTTTGATTTGTTTGCATCAAGCAATAGAACGGAAAAGATATATATATCTGAGCATTATAACTGACATTCAGTTAGCACATAAGGGACATGAGCATTTGCAGTTCAAGTGCATGAAACCCCTTGGCGCTTACTATATGCATCATATATAATAAATAAATAAACTATAGAATGCCCCTATAAAATTACCAAAAATTCCCTAGAAATATATATTTGTACACTATATGGATCACAACTGCAATCTCTTCTTTCTTAAAAAAATTGGGAAACTTTTCATGGCATAAAATGTTTAATTGTGGCAGATCTTCTATTCATCTTCAGAATCTGATTCATAAGGCACAAGGATAACATGAATAAGGGAAGAGTATGCCAAGGGCAGACAAACACTTTCACTGAACAATTTTTTAAGAAAATCATTCCTTTGCCTAACATCATTACTGAGCTAGACCATTAAGAGCTTCTCCAATGGGATAATCCATTAAGAACTAGACCATACCCTTTTTTTCCCCTTTTTCTTGATCTACTTGGTGTTTATGATTTTCAGTTTATTTTGTTTCTGGTTTTCTGTATTTTCCCACACCCAATTGGGACATTGTCTATTTTGATTTTCATATTGAAATTGATATGACCACAATTTCTTCAAAAAAAAAATTCATTGAATTTTTTCCTTAAAGTGCATCAAAAACAGATATATTCTCCATTTCACCATCAAACACAGCCTCCCAAGTCCCAACCATGCTATACAACTTCATCGAATATAACCAGCACCAAGGAATACCAAGTAATGGCTCACAACATATAAATTATTATGACAGAAAGAGGAACAACTCAAACATTAAAAAAAAAATAGGTTTTCGAATTGAAGGATCATTTGTTTAAAATTCCATTTAACGTCTCGTCAATAGAAATTCCACTGATTAGACTTACGTGATTCGTTTAAAAAAAGGGTGAAACAAAAGAAGAAAAAGAACCTGCTCGGCCGTGAACTCTTCGGGGGCGTCGGAATCGCTACCGCTCTCCATGCAACCAAAAACGATGACCTAGAAAAGGTGTAGAGTGGATTAATAGGGCTGCGCCGGTGACCTAAACCTTGTGCCCCCGTTTGGATGCCGGATAAGCCCGGATAACCCCGGATAAAATTTTAAAACCGTTTGGAAAGCCCGGATAAACTCAGATAAAGTGTGTCAGAATAAACAGGTATAAAGTTTTATATGGATTCCAATCAACCCCTAAAATAAAATTTATCCTAGGTTATTCCACTCAAAGAATAAGTGGATCCACTATCAAATCAACTGTCATCACCTCTTATAAATCACATGTCAAATCAACTATCATTATTTTTTTACATTTTATAAATCTTTATCCATACTTTATTCGCATTTTACCAAAAACAACAAAACATTTATTCTTACGATTCCCAACGAGAATAATTCAAAACACAATCAAACACAAAATTAATTTATCCTTATTTATACTCACTTATGCTCGGATAAATAAATACCCAAAAATAAATCTTATCCGGCATCCAAACGGGGGGCTATGGGTTAGTTTTGGCTAGAAGTTAAAGTTTTGAGAATAAGTTATAGTAATTTTAGGGATAAAAAATATATCATTTTGTTCATATTTATATTTATTAAAATTGAAATAAAAAATAAAGATAAATGTTATCACAGTTTTCATATGGAATAAAATATCATCATTTTTATTTTAAATTAAAACAATTGTTCGTAGTTTATTCATTTTTTTATGCTAAACAGGAATAAGTTGTCCTCTCACTTTCTTAACCGTATAATTACCTTTTATCACACTATTTATCATCTTGTCAAACCAGTTATGTGGATGGATAGACAGGAGAATAAATAATGGAATAACGAATAATTATGAGAATAAATGGAGGAGGATAATTAATCTGTTAAGATAAAAAAAAAATCGAGATGAAATGTGGAAAATTGCCTCAAATTTAATATAAAAATAGATATTTTTTGTTCTACCTAAATGTTGGAATAACATTTATCATCATTTTTTTTTAATTTTGACAAATCTAAATAAAGACAAAATTTATTGATTTTTTAAATATTAAAATTATAATAAATTATCTTTAAAATTTTAACCCCTTTCTAAACTAGCTCATTATTGATAGAAGAATACTGGTCTTCTCTACTGACAATGTGCGCGCATAAATGAAAATAAATATTAATAAAATATATGATACGTTAAAAATATTTTTAAAAAATAAATTACATAATATATGATGTTATGTATACATAAACAATATAATAATTTTTTAAATTATCAAATAATTTTTTTGTAAAAATTATTATAAAGTTACAAATAAAAAAACATTTGCAACTAAAAATAGCATTTGTGTACGTATATATCTCTTAACTAACTTTCTATTGTCAAAATCCCTCATTTGAAAATTTTAAAATATCAGTACCCCAATAATAAGTAAAAAAAATGATGTTTATACATAATTTGAACTCTTTTAAGGGGTATTATTGAAAATAATAAATCATCAGTATATTTTGTCAAAATGTGAATTTTTTAAGAGTACACATGCAAAAACACCTATTAAAAGTTTTTGAAATTTTCTCGAGAAGGAATTAATATCATCCCATATATATATATATATATATATATGGGAGCCGATTAGGTGCGGTTTACGGTCGGTGCGGTGCGCGATCACGGGCCGTCGATCACGGGTCCATCGCATCGGACGGTCGGGTGCGATTCACGTCGACCGTTGGATGCGATGGACCCGCGATCGAACGGCCCACGTCGTAAACCGCACCGACCGCACACCGCACGTAATCGCGACCATATATATATATACCTAAAATAATCATAGGAACATTTAATTTTCTTTAAAATCCATAAATGAACATTATCCGAGGACCCTCTGCCAACTGTCCAAGGCTCCAAGCTGTGTGGGACAGCCGTAGTAGGACAATTGAACGTGAGATTATGCCACCAAAAATCATAAGATGTTTAATAAATATTGCTATCGATAAATATCAAATAATAGATATATTTTTTTATTTGATAAATGTAGGGCTACAACTCGGACGGGTTGGGTTCAGGTTGACCCCAACCTGAATCCAACCCGAATTCTAAATTACTCAACCCTAACCCGACCCAACCCAATTTTCAATCCGAATTGGATCAACCTGAACCCAATCCGTAATTAAATAAACCAACCCGACTCAACCCGATCCAACCCAAATTGGACTAACTCAACCCCAATCCGATTTTCAACCCGAATTGGACCAACTCGATCCAATCCAAAATTCTAACATGATGTGCAAATTAAATAAATCAACCCGACCTAACCCATAAGATTAACTATGTTTATCTAAAATTTAGATTACCCATATTAAAAGATACAGAATGAACGGTTATGATCTTTTTTTTTAACTATTAATTTATGGGTTCGGGTTGGGTCGGGTTGTGAGTGAGGCCAACCCGAATCCAACCGGATTTGTGAGTCAACCCGAATTGACCAATCCGAACCTGACCCGATTTGATCAATCCAACCCATGTAAAAATCGGGTTCAACCCGATCCAAGTTGTAGCCCTAGATAAATGTGTGTGCTTGAAAATAAAGTTTATCAAATGTTGAATTTGAGATATATTGATTAGGTAACTGTATCTTACATGAAAAAATAATAATATTTTAGAATAAATTTAAACAAGATGTACATCATGTACATCATTTTTATAGTAAACATGCATGGGACCCATTTAAAAACATCACATATGGCCCAATCTAAATTTTTAAGTTTCAGGCCTGACATAGGTTTATTCGCTTTTTATAGCTATACTGGAATAGATAACAACATGTTGAATAAGTAAATTTTTGTTTGGTTGTCTTTTCTGTTATTTTTATTGAAAAACGTAAAAATAATTTTTTTGTTGTTTGATTCACTTTGGATAAAGTGATGATAAGTGATTGATAAGAGATGTATGAGAGTTTATGAATTTTTAAATGACAACTATACTTTTGAATAAGTGTAAGAGATGTGTAACTTATTTGATAGATGTGACAGATTTTGGAATGTGTGTGTGAGACTTTTAAGTGAGATAATTTTTTAAAAATAACAGAGAAAAACATATTTATTCATTGGCATAGATAAGTCCTGAAAAAATAATTCAAGTATTTCCTTAAAATAATTATCAGGCATTATCTTAACTTATTCAGACACAGCTATCAGAGTTTATCTAGGAAAAATAAAGAATGAATAAAGGCTATTCTCTATCATTCACCCATGTTTTCGATTAATTCTCTACTACAAACGGGGAAAAGATATAAAAATATATAATTCATTATATAAAAAATTAAAACAGACTAAGGAACTACAAAAATGTTTGCTTGATTTTTTTTAGATTTTATTTCTTTTTCTAATATTTGGATGGAGGTATAAGGTGAGTATCAGCAGGAATAAGAATGGATAAGTGGCTTGAACCTGTTTGTTTAATGGGAATAATGAAGAATAACAATACCAGATTAAACTGGTATTAATTGGGTATAACAATTCCAGGACACCTCTAGAATATCCTAATCTCGAGCTAATGACAGGAAATAATGTTTTTGACAACATTTGGTACACTAGTCTGGTATGAGTATGTAAGGTTTAAGTGTAATAATGTCACACTTAATATCCCTCATTTTTCCCCCGCGGTTGATTGCTGATACAAAAAAGATATTTTGGTTACCTTTCATTTTTCAAGTTTATTTTTTACAATTTAAAACAAAAATCAGGTATGTTTTTAATTTTTTAAAAAATAATAACAATCATCTAACAATGTAAATGTTTTGATAAAATATATATATCACTTCATTTTGAGTCGAATGAACCTATTTTCAATGAATATATATATTTTTTTATATAAAATGATGTATATGATTAATTGGATTTCTAACTATATCTATATATAAGATTGCATTTTGAACAAAAAAAAATTGAGCATAACAACACCCAATTATATTTGATTGGTGTAGTGTTCTAACTAAAACTATATGTCCTTCTTTCTTCAGTCCTCCTTGCCTACAATGTGTTTTGATTATCAATTAAGCAGTTGATTCACAATAACAACTTTCTAACTCATGAAAAAAAAAGGTAAATATCCAAATTATATGGAGACCAGATATGTATTGTATGAACAATTCAGTGAAGACTCAAGCGATCATTTTAATTTTTAAATTTGTTCGACTCTTGAGTAGGGGTGATAAACGAGCCGAACGAGCCGAGCTTTGACATGTTCAAGCTCGGCTCGTTTATAAACGAGTCGAGCCGAGCCGAGCTCATGAGCCTCAACGAGCCTAATGTTCTTCTTCATTTAGGATTTTTAGGGATTGAAAATAAAATTTTAGCCTAAATGAGCCAAGTTCATGAGTTTAAACGAGCATAACTTTATATTAATTTAATGTTCTGATTTTATAAAGAAGTTTAGTCAAGCTTCAATTAAGTTTTAATAACACAAACGAGTCATATTTGAACATAAAATGAAACCCGATCCAGGTCTCGAGCTTAACCGAGCTTTTAAACTTGTTCAAACTCGTTTATTTGTCTAAATGAATGAGCCTGAACGAGCTTAAACTGAGACGAGCCCGAGTCGAGTCCGAGCAGATTGATTCGTTTACCAGCCCTACTCTTGAGAGCTGCATGCACGTGACATGCGGTTGAATTTCCCGCCCGCAGGCAACTACCATTTTCGCACCTCGGTCAACGGCAGTCTTAATAAATAAAAAGAAAAACTCTACCAAAGATAGTAAATAACTGCAGTCCGTTGATCTCCAGTTTGATGGTAATGATCCTCTCTTCAGACGGGTCCAAAAGGCTGCAACGACAGAGTTAGGTATTCAACCAGTCATTGCAGGTGATATGAGGGCACGCGCGTCGCCCAGAAATACAAAACAGAACCAGATATAGTAGATCGTTTTCCCTTAACGTATTTCGCGGGTATGCCTACACTAACGTTCTCAACAAAAATCATGCCCATTCAAAATCAAACCAACGGCTGTTATTTCGCATCACTCCAGGGCATCTCGAATGGCCTTCCAAATCTTCAAAATTGGAGGTCATTTTGCTCCAACCATAACTCAAATAGTTTCAAAATATGGAGATGGAGATTTGAATCTGACACTTCACATTTACAATCCTTTTATATCATTTTTATTTTTTACACTAATTACTTTAATATTGTTTATATTTAGATTATTTTTAACAAAAACAGTATCATTGGAAAGGTATCGTCCAGACATTTAAAATAAAGCTAATATTAAATGATTTTAGAATTATAATTTTAAATAGATTCCCATGTGATTCATTATTCAAGGTATGTTAGTTTATTTTATTAAAAATTATTTTTATATGAAAATAACTCTGAAACCATTTAATAGTAGACTCATTTTAAAAATCTCGATCAAATGATATAATGTTTTTATAAAAATGGATTGATAGTAATAATATTTATTAATCAATTTTGATATAATATTAAAAATAATATTAACCATAGAAAGAGAAAAAAAATGGAAGGAAATAATTAGAGTGCAACCCCCCTCTTTGTATTGGAGAAGCTTAGAGCATCTCAAGGGTGCTCTACAAATGCCTTTAATGATGCTCATAAATCTCCTTTATTTGATGGAGCACAACACAAATATCTAGTTAATGAGTCTTAGTTGAGTGTTCACTCCAACAATACTCCATCAATGACTCAAACAATAATATATTATATACATCTCTTGCACCACATGAGAGAAAAGATTATTATTATTATTTTTTATTGTGACCCCCACATTTAGGAGCTCCCAAATGTCTCCCATATGGTGAGTGTCCAAGCTCCCCCACCCGATTTGTTGAGGGATGAAGCCCCTGTTAAAGCTGTTTTTTCTTTCCCACTCTCTCAATTAGTTAAAGGAGTTGAATAAAGTCCTCCCCTTAGAGATGCTTTTAGTCTCATTTTCTCTCATCTATCCCTTTCAGACTCTGTATTTCGATGCCACTCACATTTGTACAATACAATTTCTAACTTATCATAGGGTCCATTTAAAAACACGTTTGAAAAATAAGATTTTGAATAAAATTGCTTAAATATACTTAATTCTTGAAAAATGCATTTTATGTGCTTTTTAAAAAGCAAGTCTTTTATATTAAAAGCTGTAGCATGTAAATAACTCTTTAAATAAGTCTTTTTTTTAAAATGGGTTTAATAACATTTTTCAACTTTAAAATTAAATTTCCAAATTTGCCCCAACAATGAAATGCCCATCATAATATACCCGCATAAAGGACAAAAATAGATGACGTCATTTTCATTCATCCGAACCCTGCAATTCGGCGGAACAAAAAACCAAAGAGGATATACCACAACAGATGACCAAACGTTTTGCCTCTCGAGCAGTCACTTTCTTGTTTTGAAATATTAATTTTAAATAAAAAAAATTCACACACACATATATAGGGCTGCGTCGTTTTTCCGACTTTGCGAGGCCTTGTCTTTCATTTTTTTCTTTTCGCGCTTTTGAGAGAGAGAGAGAGAGAGAGAGAGAGAGAGAGAGAGAACCTTTAGCGGCCTCTCGCCGATTAACACAGTGAAGGTTCTTTCTCGTATTCTCTGTTCCTTTTTTTTTGCAATTTTTAGTTCATCAAAAATCCAGATCGTTTGGACTTCTGGTTTTTATTTTGGCTGCCACGGTTGGTTTCTATTGATTTCCCCGTGTTTTTAATGGTTTGGCATTGGCATTTCAGTGTTCGTGCTTATAGAATTGTTTGGAGTTCATCGTCCTTTTTTTAAAACGTTTTTTTGGTGTTTTTTACGTTCGTGAAGAGGATATGATGTTGAGATTTTGATTTTTCTGTGTTTCTGGGTTTTGGATGGTTTTCTGTTTATGCTTTCTGTTGTAATCGATGTCGAATTTTTGGGTTTTTTTTTGCTTTAATGTGTTTCACGAATGGCATAAGAACTCCTGATTAAATATCTTCTTCTGTTTTTTATTTGATAGGTCTTTTAATTTTGGCTTCCACGTTTGGATTCCATTGATTTAACCTTGTTTTAAATGGTTTGACATTTTTAGGTTCGTCTATGTTGACTTATCCGGAGTTCATCGTCGCTTTTTCACTTGATTTTCTAGTGTTTCTCACGTCGTGAAGAGGCTATGATGTTCAGATTTTGATTTGTTCTGTTTTTCAGTGGTTTTGGATGGTTTTCATGAACGTTTAGTTTCTTTGTTATTTGTTATTTATGATTTCGATTTTTCAGGAGTTCTTTATGGTTAATGGGGTTCATGTTCGTCTCTGTTCGTTATATTATCGCTTTTATGTGAGTAACGAATGGCTATCAGAACTCCCGATCAGACTTCTTCTCCTGTTTTTGATTCGATATACCTTTTTATTTTTTACGGTTTTACATTTCTAGGTTCGTGCTTGTTGAATTATCCGGAATTTATCGTTGTTTTTTTCGATTGGTTTTTTATGGTTTTTTTTATAAGAGCTATGACGTTGAGATTTTGATTTGTTCTGTTTTTTCTGGTGTTTTTTTAATGGTTTTCATGAGCGTTTGATTTCTGTTATTCTTGATTTCTTTATTTTTTTGGCTCTTTATTTCATGGTTGTTAGGGTTTATGTGAGGTTTTAGGGTTTTCTTTTTTGGTTTTCATGAATGTCTCTGTTTGTTATATTTTTGTTTTTTATTTCACGAATGCCTATCAATGGATTTGGCTTTGTTTGTATTAATACATCATACATTACTCTCTTTCTCTTTGTGCTCTGTTTTCATGGTTTTTGAGCATCTTCTAGTTTATTTTCCCTTTTTTGTGTTTTTAGACGGGCTTAGTCATTCAATCTAATTATTTATTTCCTTGTTTTTAGGGATTTTTGGCCGAAATTATGATTTTCAATTTTGCTGAAATCTATCATTTTAGTTGTATTTGTGAAATCTTTTGCTTGCAAGGTGTATTTTCTCACTTATTGATGATGTATTTTTGGTCTTGTGTAATAATTTTTAATTCTTTATTTGTTTATTTTGTGCGAATTCGTATGTCAAACTCATCTTTGGCGTTTTCAATTTTTTTGTGGATTTTGATGCTTTTGACGTGGAGCATATTCATGTTTTAGTTCTACTATGCTACTTGGTGTATTTCATATTTTCATTTTTTTTTCAGATTTAATTTAATTTTATGACTTATTATCTGCAATATTTAGTTGGACCACTCTGTGTGTGTTTTCTGTAAAGTGACTAATGATGTTCAGACAATTCTGTATGTGTTTTGTTTATATGATGATTAATGCAGTTGAATCGCCGTTTTAGTTAATATATGAGCAGACATAGGTTTTCTTGCACGGGTCTCCATTTTTTGATGATTTGTTTTGATGGTTGCTATCCACAGAGGATATATCTTATTCGTGATTGAAGATCAGTGTCATTTTTTTTCTTCTGTTTGTTTATTCCTTACAAGATACGATATGCTTATCATACTCTAGTTTGATTGATTGTTGAATTTCAAAATGTGGCATTATTCTTCATAACTAGTCTATTCTATTAACCTGGAATTTTCTTGTGTATCCTCTTAGGTTTTATGGCAGGCTATAATTTCTTGTTCATTTATATTTTATCCCTTGTCTTCTTTGTTTTTATTTGTATATCTGTACTTTGAGATATTCAAATCATTTCAATATTTTTTGTTTTGTATTTTTAGTCCAGAAGTTATAGAGAATGTGCATACTGACTGGAGTTTTCTGTGATTTATTTTTTGAAAAGTTATTTTTGAAAATGAGTTTTGAATAAAATACTTCCCTTTTTTCATGGAGTTTCATTTAAATTTTGTTTATTGGTTGTTGAATTCTGGTCAATTTGAATTTGATTGCTTAGAAATGGGTGTGTGTGTGTGTTTTTTTTTTAATCTATGCTACACCTTTTGCATCTGGAATTTGTACTTGTATATTTCTACTGTTAGGCTCATTGAGGATTCTTAAGATGGCCCAGGAGACAAGCACTGTTTTCTGTTTTTAATTTGGTTTTTTTTTGTGATATCAATGAAAGCTTTGTTCTACATAATAATGGTGCTATATTTTATCTATGTTTTCTTTCTCAGACGCAGATGATAAATGAAACTTTTGCTTTCCCTTTGTTGTTTTGGTAGATGTGTTCTTTGTGATTTTGAACATCCGGTCACAAAGGTTTGATGGCTGATTTGTCCATCCAGCATCCTCTATGCTGACAAGTTTGCCTTATATTTCTTAACAAAAATATCAAGTTCAAGGATTCTGTCATTATGTCATTCTTAGTCTTTCTATGGAGGGAACTATGTTTTATCTTAAATTCCTTTGAATTTCTCTCTAATCTTTCATTATTACAGTGGAATGGCATCTCCATCTGAGCAATATGGGGAAACAGCCCCTGAAAATTTGCCACCACCACCCCCTTTACCACCAAAAGTGGTTCCAGAAAGAGTGCCTGCTGGATCTATGCCTGAGAGAAAATTCATACCGATGGCTAGGCCTGGAATTGGTTGTGAAGGACGATGCATCTCTTTGCTTTCTAACCACTTCAGGGTTAGGTTTGGTGCTCAGGATGGTTATTTCTACCACTACAGCGTATGCATTTTCCATCTATTTTCTTATTTTAGTTTAGTTTAAATTCACTTTGTTGTGCTTCTCTAATATGTTTTACATGGTGTAGGTTGCAATTAAATCTGAAGAAAAACGAGTTGAAGGCAAGGGAATAGGAAGAAATGTTATTGACAGACTCTACCAAACCTACAAATCAGAGCTGTCAGAAAAGCAGTTTGCATATGATGGAGAGAAGAGTTTGTTTACTGTAGGTCCCCTCCCTCAGAACTATATGGAATTTCAAGTGATTCTGGAGGAGACATCTGCTAGCGCTAGGTATGTGGCTATCCTCTAAGCTGTCCCACTCAATGTGTCACCATGACAGTAAATTCCATACTAGATGGATTCACAGGAATGCCTCATGTGCTTTTTATATACATATACAAAGAACAATGCATGTCCTTGGTTTGAGAAGATTTGAAGAGGTGGTGCATATGGTTATTATAAGATTGTCAAATATAGCGTGTGGTACATGAAGATTTTTCTGATGCACATATAATGCCAAAACAATCATATTGTTACCCGATGTGTGTGACTATATGTAATTATGGTTTTACAGAAATAGTTCCTTCCATCTGAATCAAGAAAAAACGTGTTATTCTTTCCTGAAATATCTTTAGAGGTGTCGTCTCTTTGTTTGTAACTTTGGATGATGTGGACTGCTTCATTTCCTTCAATATTATATCTTGTATTTGTATTCTTTTGTGAAGAGCTGCTGGTGCTGGAAGTCCTGGTGTGAATGGGAGCCCCAACCAGGGGAACATAAAACGATCAAAGCGTCTTCACCTAGAGAAGACCTTTAACATAGAGATTAGCTATGCTGCCAAAATTCCTATGAAGTCTATAGCATTAGCTCTAAATGGAATTGAATCTGAAGGCACACAAGATGCGCTTAGAGTACTTGACATTATACTTCGGCAGCAACAGGCTAGGAGGTATGCCAATTTCCTATTGGATGTGTTGCTCTTAGGTTGAACTGGAACATTAATAGCTCACATGGCTTTCAAATTGTTGTTATTTGAGCACAGGGGATGCCTTCTTGTTAGACAGTCCTTTTTTAAGGATGATGATAGGAACTATACTGATTTGGGAGGTGGAGTCACTGGTTGCCGGGGATTTCACTCAAGCTTCCGTACCACTCAAGGTGGTCTGTCCTTGAATATGGGTATGCTATGTTTTTTCTCATTCGAAACCTAATTGTTATGCAGGAAAGTAGTTTTATTTTGTAAATTGTAATTTTCTTGTTTTTCTCAGATGTGTCCACAACAATGATCTATAGTCCAGGTCCTGTGGAGAAATTTTTATTGGCCAACCAGAATGTAAGGGATGTTAGCCAGATAGACTGGGTAAAGGTATGCACATGCTGTGCTTATGTTGAGGTTAAAGAAGACTTCAAAATCATGCATAGTTCATCTTATGGCTCATGTTCATATATTTGAAGTTGTCCATGTTCCATGATCTATACTTGATGCCATGCAGGCAAAAAGAATGCTGAAGAACATGAGGATCAAAACGCTGCACAACAATATGGAATTCAAAATCATAGGACTGAGTGAACTTCCATGCAATCAGCAAAGGTGTGTGCTTTTTTTCTTCACATCCTTCCCATGATAAGCCCCTCAGTATGATTAGCTCGTGTGCATTTTAGAGCTCCACTTGATGCATCCTTTGTGCAGATTTTCGTTGAAGTCCAAGAATGGAGATGAGGAAGGACAGGCTGCCGAGATTACTGTCTATGATTATTTTATGCGCACCAAAGGAGTACCACTGAAATGGTCAGGCTATGTGCCATGCCTTGATGTTGGGAAACCAAAACGTCCCAATTACCTTCCAATAGAGGTACAAAGAGCTCTCTCCTGTTCTATGGCATGAGAAACATGTTGTGGCATATTCTTCATGTCGCCAGATTTTCACCACTCGTTTTTATTGTACAGCTTTGTTTGCTTCTTCCCCTTCAACGCTATACGAAGGCACTATCTAACATGCAGAGATCTTCCCTTGTGGAAAAGTCAAGGCAAAAGCCTCAGGAACGAATTAGAGTTGTAACTGATGTAAGTTCTTTTTGGCCTTTTGCACTGCCTAGATTAAAAAAAGGTCCTTAGTTCATTTTCTTTCTGTTATGATGCTTTTTTGGTGTGGCAGGCTGTGAAGAGCAACCGATATGATGATGATCCTCTGCTGGCTGCATGTGGTATTAAAATTGAAATGCAACTTACTTCAGTGGATGGCCGTGTCTTAAATGCTCCAACGGTCATTTCTTGACTACTTCCTCTAATAATTTATTTCTTTGTTTTAGTTGACATTATAGCTCATCATATCCCTGAATCATGAGCTTTTTCTCATTAGTTGATTGTAATGTAAATGCAGTTGAAGGTTGGCAATCAGGAAGATTGTATCCCTCGTAATGGACGGTGGAACTTTAACAACAAGGTAGTGACTTGGGTTGTTTCATTGTATTGTGATGTTATTAGACTCAATTCTGTGCCTTTGACATCTGTTTGCAGAGACTCTGGGCTCCTACACAGATAGATCGTTGGGCTATCGTCAATTTTTCTGCCAGATGTGATACAAGCTATCTTTCTCGTGAGCTTATAAACTGTGGGAGGAACAAGGGGATCGTATGTTCTTTCTTTTGTTTGCTAAATTATGGGCCTGTACATTCTCACTCATTAAATTTTTAATGCATTCCTAATACAAGGGGAAGCTTTGGTGAATGAAATATTTTCTGAATCATGTGCAGCATATTGAGCGGCCTTTTACAATTTTTGATGAGGATCCTAAATGGAGGAGATCTGGTCCCATTATAAGAGTTGAACGGATGGTAGAAAGAATAATAGCAACACTGCCTGGTCCTCCACAATTTTTCCTCTGTGTCTTGCCGGAGAGAAAGAATTGTGATATCTATGGTAAGGGGAATATTTTTGTTTGACGATCTATACAATCTAGTACTACAGTTACTTCAGCATCTATTTTCTTTATGTTTTTCTAGGGCCATGGAAAAAGAAAAATCTTCATGAACTGGGAATAGTTACACAATGCATTGCCCCTACTAAAATCAATGATCAATATCTAACAAATGTCCTGTTAAAGATCAATTCTAAGGTATGGTAAATTGTGCAGTGTGTTCTTTTCTTTTGTTGATTTTTTTACTTACATAATTTTATATTAGTTTGATTGGAATTTCTCGCCATTGTAATGCTTGTGGTTCCTATATTTTCTCTAGCTTGGTGGCACCAATTCTTTGCTGTCTGTTGAGCGCACACTTAGCCTTCCGAAGATCAACAAAATTCCTACCATGATTTTGGGGATGGATGTTTCTCATGGCTCTCCTGGTCGATCAGATATTCCCTCTATTGCTGCGGTAACATTTCTCAAAGCTTCTTCATAGTCCTTTATAAGTTGAGGGAATCCAAGAAATTGTTTTCTGCTCTTCGGATGAACCATCCAGTTGACAGTGCTACTGACGATATGAGTATGATAAATCAACTTGTGCTTCTTTTTCATCCTGGTGTCCTATCTTTATATCCCCAGGTAGTTGGTTCCCGATATTGGCCACTGATTTCCCGCTATAGAGCTTCTGTAAGAACTCAGTCTCCCAAGGTGGAGATGATTGATTCTTTGTACAAACCATTGCCAGATGGTGGAGATGATGGCATAATCAGGTAAAAGCTCCTGCAACCAATTATTTTATCATCCACTTATTGATGTATCCTCAACTTTTTTTCCCTTAAGGAACAAATCAACAAATGCTTCTCAATTAATATTAGTTGTTGTGACATTTGACTTGCATAATACTGATTTATACTAAATTTCTTCTTTTAACTTCAGGGAGCTATTGCTGGATTTCTACCGGACTAGCAACCATAAACCTGCCCAAATAATTATTTTCAGGTATGTTGATCTTTAAGTTGATGATTGGCTCATGCATGTATTTCATTCTTCTAATTCTCTAAGTCCCCGTTTGGATAGCGGAATTGAGTTATTCTGGATAGATAACTATACCAGTATAGATAACAAATCTACATAAATAAGAGATTTTCTGTTTGGTTATGTTTTTTTTTATTCTCATTGGAAAATGTAAGAATAAAGGTTGAGTTGTTTGGTTGATAAAGAATAAAATATAAATAAAGTGTAAAAAAGTTGATTTGACATGTGGGCCCTTTGATGTATAAGAGGTGTTGATAGGTGATTTGATGTGATAAGATGTAAAAAGTTGATTTGACATGTGGACCCATGAGAATAAATAAAGTGAGTATAGCTTATCCTAGGGTTTACTTAGAATTGTTATACTCTCTTATACTCGTTTAAACTGGCTTTGTAATACCAAGTTATACTCTGCAAACAAACAATCATTTACCTTATTCATTCTTATGCCACCCTTATACTACCCTTATACCCGCCTATTCCGCTTCCCAAACGGGACATAAAATTTTTGCAGTGTAGCATAAGAGCTCATGACATTTTCTGGGGATGTCTGGTTAGAGATGTTGATATGTGTGGCTTGTTACTGATGTGGTTTTGTGCTTTGTTTCAAATGTTATTCTTCTATATAAAGGACGTCATGTATGCATATTGATGAAGCTTTCATTTGTAACATGCTTGTAGTTATATCATGCTTTTATGATATCATCCTCAAATTAAACATTGATCACATCTTCAGAACTTCCAATTGGCAATATATTTTGACCCACTGCATTCCAGAGGAAATGGAGGATAGGGTCTCTGATGGATCATTCTTAACATTTGGTCTTTTGGGGTGGCATAAGACTATCTTCAGGCAGACTTTTGAAAGCCCAATCTGAGACTAAATTTCTTATCCCATGCCTGTTATAGTTAATGCTTGCTTATATTTAGTGTCAAGCAAGCTAAGCTAAAATGAGCTTTAGTTGGTTTATGAGTTTAGGCTTACTAAAAAAACCAGTCACATGTCCTGTCCACCATGACCCTGGTGTTATTTCTTAGTCAACTGATTCCCACATAAGCATGAAGTGAACAAGAAGAAATACAAACATGTGATGAGGACATTTAATGTCAAGATTTGATGTCTGTTAGACACCATGTGTCGGAATTGGCTTGATATGCTTTTATTTTATTTATATCATACTACAATCCTTGTGTGAGGTGGTCTGTTTTTTTTGTCCTCCAACACCCTGGTATGTCTTTGTTATGGCTCAAGACTCCGTTGTGTCTCATTGTTAAGTATCAAACAATCAGGTTTAAGAAAAGAGTCAGGGGGCATGTCTTAAATCAGCAAGTTCATGTATAATTATCCCTTCTTCGCTTGCCAATTATCCTCTTGAAATTTTCTTTTTCTATTGAAAATCCAGCAGTTATAATCTTGAATGGCTGTGTAGCTTCTCCAACATACTAAATTGGAATTATAAAAAAAATTCTATACTGTTTGGATTGTCCTTACTGAACTGAAGACTGTCAAGGATGAATGACAATTTTTTTCTTCTAATTATTGAAAATTGGCTTAAAAATAGGGTTCAGATGCATGAATTAGTAATTACTGCTTAAACTGCTCAGTATTAATTATAGTTTAGAATCTGAAATATGATGAGTTCAATATAGAGCAGATGCTTATTTGTGGATTTCAGTACCCAAGATTAAATTGCAATTCTCTGATTAAATATCAACATGACCCAGCATTGCTGTTTTTTTTTTTTTTTTTTTTTATATGTTCCAATACCTGGGTACTCTGTTTAACTGAAAGTGCAAAACATTCCAGGGATGGTGTAAGTGAATCTCAGTTCAACCAAGTTCTAAATGTCGAGCTTATTCAAATTTTGAAGGTCTTCCAAATGAGTGCTCTTTTTTTATGATCATTTTCAATAGTTCCCTGTATGGAAACTTAATCGTGAATTATTTTTTAATTAACTCAAGAGGACTTGCTGCTTCACTTCTTTGCAGGCATATCAGCATATGGGTGATTGTGATCCTCCAAAAATCACCTTGATCGTTGCTCAAAAGAACCATCACACGAAGCTTTTCCAGGCTAATAGCCCTGAGAATGTTCCTCCTGGTTAGCTTCTCCTTGAATACTTGTCATTTAAGTGGCAAATATATTAGTTCACCTTTGCAAATGATTTATTCTATTTTTGTATGCAGGAACTGTAGTGGACAGTAAAGTTGTTCATCCAAGAAATTATGATTTCTACATGTGCGCTCATGCTGGCATGATTGTGAGAACTTTTATTTAGGCTAGCTCATGTTCTTTTGCCAGGAATTCAACAGTAAAAGAATCATCACAAATTGAATAATCTGAACATCTCTTGCTCTGATTTCTCTTTGATGCCAATCTGCTCATCAAGATCTGGAAGATTCTATTGCATTTGATCTTCTATTGCAACCCTGTAGAATATCTACCATGAGTTTCTAATTTTTTTTTGTGCTTCGTTTTAGGGTACCTCGCGGCCAGCCCATTATCATGTGTTGATTGATGAGATTGGATTCACTCCTGATGATCTACAGACACTTGTCCATTCTCTTTCCTATGTGTAAGTGAAGAGTCCTTAATGTCTATGTTGATGTCTGGGTTGAATAACTGCTAACATCCTCCTCTTGGTGCAGGTATCAGAGGAGCACCACTGCTGTATCAATTGGTAAATCATTTCCCTCGTCATATGTTACTGTCCCACATTTCAATATTTCCATTAATTACTTGCTATGTCTCTACTTCTTTCATTTAAAACATCACCTAATCAACCTCATTACACCAAGATTGCCTTATAACTTGACACACATTACTGTCTTATTTTTAAATTGGTCTTACTACACCAAATCCTCATATGTAGCCCTACATCTGTCACATTTCACTATTGAGGTATATGCTTCTTCAAATGAAACATGTGATATTTTTCTTGTTTTCCTTTTTCTTCCACGAAGGGACATATCATTAATTGGAGTATATACTTAAGTACATGTTTTGTTACATGAATTGAACATCTTCAAAGAAAAATCAAACATGTGGGGACTGCAAAATGATTTCATATAAAACCGTTCCTCATGTTGATACTTTAAAATTTGACAGTGGCGCCGATATGTTATGCCCATCTGGCTGCGGCCCAGATGTCACAGTTCATGAAGTTTGAAGAAACGTCAGAAACATCTTCCGTGACCAAAGAAGGGTTCCCTAAAGTCCCAGAGCTTCCTAGGCTCCATGAAAATGTGTGTGGTTCCATGTTTTTCTGCTGAGATAGAGTATACAAGAGAGATTTTTTTTGCTTCTCTACACAGATAGTGATTCTTTTTGTTCCCTGTAGATAGCAAAGCACAACAGGGCATTAGTGAATTGAGTGTTTGTTGGATAAGCATTTTGTCAAGGGGTTGAATATAATACTGCCATATAGCTTGATCAGTTCATAGGGCTGGGTTAATGGGTATAGTTTTACTCTTTTTTCTTTTTTCTTTTTTCTTTTTTTTTGGTTTTGGGAAGATTCATTAGCTGGGAAGCTGTAAGTAAAAGTGAGATTGTTGAACATTGTAGTCCTCTTTTTTAAAATGCAGCACCCATGGTCAGATGGGACGCTGTTAAGTACAAGGGACATGCTTTTTTATGTTTGAATTTTTAGAAGATTCATTATGCATCTCTTTGCTATTTTTATTTTATTTTTTGGAACAACAGTCTCCTAAGCCTGTCAATTATCCGAAAAAATATCCGCATCCGATCCGAATCTGTATTCGAAAATGCAGAAAATATCCGATATCCGAAAAATCCGTATCCGTATCTGAAAAAATAATCCGTATCCGAAAATTTTCGGATCGGATACGGATATATCCCTATCCGATCCGAAAAATATCTGTATCCGATGGCATTAAAAAAATGTTAATATTAGCATTTAATATTTACCATTGGATTTTGATCAAGTGGCTCACATTCTTTCTAATAGTTGTAAAGTTAGGACTTGTGTTTGTGAATTTTTAATTTTAAGTCAATTTTTTACCTTTAAATGAAAATTTGTTATGTTTAATTATTTATTTATTCTTTCTAATAGTTGTAAAGTTAGGACTTGTGTTTGTGAATTTTTAATTTTAAGTCAATTTTTGAACTTTAAATGAAAATTTGTTATGTTTAATTATTTATTTATTCTTTCTAATAGTTGTAAAGTTAGGACTTGTATTTGTGAATTTTTAATTTTAAGTTAATTTTTTAACTTTAAATGAAAATTTGTTATGTTTAATTATTTATTTATTCTTTCTAATAGTTGTAAAGTTAGAACTTGTGTTTGTGAATTTTTAATTTTAAGTCAATTTTTAAACTTTAAATGAAAATTTGTTATATTTAATTAATTATTTATTTATTTCGGATATTTCGGATAATTATCCAAATCCGTATCCGAAATTTCGGATTGGATACGGATACACTTTTTAAATATCCGTCGGATACGGATACGGATATATAAAAAAAATTCAGATACGGATACGGATACGATCATATCCGATCCGTTGACAGGCTTACAATCTCCCTTATGGAGGCCTTGAAAACTGATTATATTCATATAAAATATATCAAGTACATGCATTTATGTCTTTAAATCTCAAAATTATTATGTGCATCTGCGATATTCTTAATGCGTATGATTTAAGTAAATTCTTATTTTTTTTTCTTTTTTTGAAATAGAATTTTTTTTTTTACAAGCTTGCATTGTCCCAATTTTTTTTTTCCAAATGTAATCTTAATACCGTGTTAGCCCTCATTACTTATTGTGATGATATTGTTAGCTGATTTTTCATTTTTTTTTTTGTAAAAGTATTGTTAGTTGGTTTTAAAATTTATTTACTTTGCAGCTCGATTGGATAATATTTTTTTGTATATAGAATTGTGAGGCTAAGGTCATTGACCGGAGTTTTTTTTTTTTGTGATGAAAGAACTTTTAGTACAAGTTACACTTATTGGTTTTCTTTGACTTATAATTATTTATAAAACAATTATGTGTGTGAAACTTGTATGAAGTTTGATTTATATTAGAGGAATGAAAGTATGAAATAAATAATACAAAAATACATTCTTGGTCCGAATCAATCACCAAGCGTAATTACATCCATGGGACATGAAAGGGAACGGCTCTCTCTCTCTCTCTCTCTCTCTCTCTCCTTTTTAACTTATAAACTAAATAATTATTTTTACTTAATACATGCTATTTTATTGATTATAATTATACATATATGTTAGTTTTATTTATGTAACATATTAATTTTGAATTATACAAGTAATTTAAACAGAGATAGACAGAACGAGATGAGTTTTTAGCTTGAATCTTAAACCATCTCATATCTTCATCGGGTTGTGTTGGGTTGGGTTGAAATCATCTGTTTATTTTTATATACTTGTATCATTCTTGACTTTCATTATGGGACAAGTCATGTTCTAATTTGATATTTAAGGGACCAAACCCGCCCCAATAGAGTTGGATCAGGTCAGGTGGGTTTTTCATTTATCCCATCTTACTGCCATCCCTATTCGAGTAATGGATTAGCAAAAAAAAATTAGTCTTTCTGTTACAATCCACCATGTAAAAGAAAAAATAGTAAAAAATTCAAATATAAAAGTGAACACAATATCACTCCACTTAAACAAATTTTGACTAATATCAGAAATGTAATGAATCAATTCCGTGCCACTAAGGTGGAGTCAAACAGTGCTTTCGGCGAGTTTGGGATTGGCAGGTACATCGGTACCCATGGCCAACATGCGATTAGTGCAAATTGGAATTATTATAGTAGAGATTAGGGTATACCCATTGATCGACCTTTAAGATAATCATCAACAAAGTCGGCTCTAAGCAAAGGCCACTAAGACAATTATTTAAACTCTCCACCCAAAGAGGGTTACTAAAAACTATTGCTCCGTTTGGAACGAGTACAACCCCCCGGATAATCTCGGATAAGTATTTGAGGGTGTTTGTTTACCCCGGATAACCCCAGATAAATTATGCCAAAATAAACCTGGATAAAGTGGTATAGGAATTCCAATCAACCCCTAGAATAAAAGTTATCCTAGGTTATTCCATCTAAAGAATATGTGAGTCCACTGTCAAATCAACTGTCATCACCTCTTATAAATCACCTGTCAAATCAACTATCATTACTTTTTTACCTTTTATAAATCATTATTCATACTTTATTCACATTTTACCCAAACAACAAAACATTTATTCTTACGTTTACCAATGAGAATAATTCAAAATACAACCAAACACAAAATCACTTTATCCTTATTTATACTCATTTATGCTTGGATAAATCTATACCCTAGAATAAAAACTATCCCCATTCTAAACGGGGGCTATATGTTCAATGGAATAAAAAATGGATGGTAATTGGTAAGGTATGTTAAATTGTTAACTTTATAAATACAGACCTAGTTTGGCGAGACACTGGAGGCTTCCAGGTGTTGTCTCTGACGCAGATGATGGTACGAGGTTTGTTGGAGGGGCTACTTCGGAATGGGCCGGCCTGTCTCTGTATGATAGGTTTTTACTTCGGGGGCTATGGAAGGCTTCTCCAGGGAGGAGGCGTGCAGGAAAGCTTAAGCTATCGGGATTCGATTCTCGGATTGGGTGGAGAAGCAACGTTTCTTGACTTTCCTCCGTAAGGAGGCCCGGTGGATCGTGCTTGAACTGGCTAGATTGGATGTCCTCTCAGGGTCTTACCATTTTCATGTTTAAGGCACTTTGTTGGAACATTCGGGGGCTTCACGGTCATGACCTTTGTCATCTACCATCAGGTGGATCTCTGCTGTCTCTAGGAATCCAAGATGTGCAGGCTACGATTTGGGCCATCAATGGGGGTCGTCTGGATAGTTCTCAAAGCTATCCCCATTCAATACAACCATATTACTACAACGATGAAAGTTTGTGGATTTGGGCATCCTCAGCAATGAACAAATTAAATAAAATAAATCAAAACAAAAAAGAGAAAAATATGACTAGTTTGATATAGTTTATCCAATTTAGGCTACCGCCCACACAGATCTATGCCAGATTCTCAGTATAAAAGAAAATTGAATTGAAAAATCTTATCATAAGGATAACCCAATCTCCTTATACATCAATTTCAATTTCATAAGCATTTACCAAGCAAAAATAAAATAAAATTCATAAACATTTTTTTTCAATCACAAACGCCTCACTTTGAAGTAATGAATTTTCTCTTAAAAGAATTCACCGAAATTGTCATTTTAAATGTGTTAATGGAACCTAATCGATCGTATGGTCAATTTTTTTGACAAATCCATGGATATTATGAACCCATGTAAAATGTTTAGCATCTTGTGCAATCTCATTTACAATCCACACCGTTTTTCTTATTTTAAAAATTGAAAAAATCTATATTATACTTTACACTATTATAATGTATACGGTATAGTGTGTTATACACTACGCTATCATAGTGTATGTGGTTGTAAAATGGACTGTCAAATTGACTGCATGAGTGTATTAATGCTCCTTTTATTTTGAAAAATGTTAGGGACAGTCTCCTGGATAGTCTCACGAAACAATCCCCACCTGTTTTAATTTTTTTAAATAGTACACATCGTTTAATGGGATATATACTTTGATGAAAAGTGTTTATCGTTCTATTTTGAATCGAATGAACACATTTTAGCAAATGTAATTTTTTATATAAAATAACTATGGTTATTTTTATTTCATAACACAAAATAGTGAATGTATGAAGTGAGGATAAAAGGATAAGAGTACATAACGCATGAACGAAAGCGTAGAAAAAAAAACCGAGAACTCAGTAGAAAAGGTTTCTACTAGTTCAAGAAGTCAAAATACACCTACGCCTCTAGTGTTTGCCACCCCTCTTTCTCAAAGTGCACCCCTGCCTTTGTATGTTAAGATATATACTTTCCTTAGGGAGATATATACCTTGAATAATCGTCAAAAAAAAAATAAAAGAATTTTTTCTGGAACAAGAGATAGAGTTGAAATTGCATATTTCTACAGTCCTCCTATAGCCTGTTTATATAGGCGATGGAAGAAGAGAGCCGTTTCGATAAAACGGATAGAATGTTTCGCAAACATTTGCCCCCAATCACGCGTCGCCTTAATAACGGCGGTTACAATCCATGACTGTTACAGATTGGTGAAGATCCTCTCTACCTCTTTCATCACTTCTTGATCAGGTGACCAGCGACCAGACCCAGCGACCTGGGCCAAGGCGACCAGCGACCAATGACCAGAAACCAAAAGTCAAAATGCAAATGCAATCCACAAACTATTGCCCTCTTGGGACCCAATCCAAGTAGCAACTTTCTTCTTTATAAGGAAGTTGTGGTTAAATAATTTAATCAATATGGGACTATGTTTCCAAGCAACAAAAATCAATAAAGGAAATACTTTCCTCTAAGACAAGACATTTTAAAACCTTTGATTCTTTATTTAAAAACATTTAAAATAATATATAGAAAAAACCAAAATATTTAAAATATTTCTAACAGTAATTGGGGCTGGAAATGGGTATAACAACGCCCATTTTTATTTTTATTAGGACTAACTAATCAGACCAAACCTCCTGTAAGAGTGAATGGAACGCGTTACTAGCATGTGAGTCGCTGTCGCTGTAGTGGGGGTTCCATACTGACTCTTTTGTGTGCAAAAACAAGTGAGCAAAAAAGTGAATGTTTGCAAGCAAAATTCATGACTGCTACACATGTCTAACGCAATATATACTTACAACCAATTGAGAAATGGCAGCAAAACATGTAAATGAAAAAGGGCACTAAAGTGGTTGGGACTTCGAAAGCGATGTTGTCAAGTCGGTCATGTTCATAAAGCTCCACATTATTATGATGCAACTGAAGAATTTTATGCCTTTATTGATGGTTGATTGTTCTTTTTGCCCCTGCCAACATGATCAGTGTCTGAAATATTGCGCAAAATAGTGAGAACATTTGGAGATGGCCCTCGGTTTTATGCAGGAGTGGGGAAGATATTGTGTGGGTGCTCAGTCGGTTGCGATTGAGGGGGTGGGGTTGATCATTCCGGGGTGATCGGTTATGTTTTGCTTTGTATTTGCATTTTGATATGTATTTTTTTTTTTTTTTTGTATTTGTTTTTGAGCATAGTTCTTCTAATACAAGAGTGCATACCTACAATTTTTTTTTAAATGGTCAGTGTCAGGGTCATAGAAGTGTTTCACATTCGTTACAATTAGACGTAATAAAAAATGTCTAGCTTGACCACAGGTTATAGAAGTTAGTAAAATTACAATCCGGCTTGAAACATTCGGTACAATCGACATATTGACTGCAAAACATATACATTTTGATGGAATTGAAGATGTTTTGAGTGACCTTGAATTTTGATTCCATTGACTTGAGATTCTTACATTCAAATTCAAAAGGTAAATTATCTTGGATCAGGATTAATTTTTCCTTGTTCCTTAAAATATCTTTCATTCACATAATCTATAGCCCTTTTTGACACCATGTTTGAGATGGATTCCTAGCTTTCTCGAATCTGAAAACTCCAATTGTGCTACCGAACAAGGTAGATTAAATGAAAATCAACCTGTCAATTCGTCCACTTTTTTGCTTTGAAAATCGTGTTTTATAAAGCGTTAAATTAATGCTTTCCACGAATTAGGGTATTTGAAATCAAATCTGGGTATATAAAAGACAATTTTACCCTTACAAAAGATTACTAATTCCAAGTCTTTTAGAACCCACACCTCATACTTCTCTTTCCAGTCCCCCTTTTTTTCTTTTTTCTTTTCTACGTGACCCCTGAGAGGAAAAGGTGTTCCGGCCACCAATACGACGATCCATATATGCTCCTCCCCACCTCACATTTATCACTCTTTTCTCCAATGTGGGAGGAAGATGTGGAGGGATGAAAAACAAAGGGCTGTTGTGGGGGAGAGAAGAGAAATAGAGAGAAGGGTTAAAACCCAATTAAAAATGAAAATGGGGAGGGATGAAATAAAGGGGGGCTGCTGGTGGGGAGAGAGGAGAAATAGAGAAAAGGGTTAAAACCCTAATAACTTGTATTGTGAAGTTGGGGCACTTTCGTAATATACACTTGAACAATTTTTGTTTTTTTTAAATGGTGCTATCAGGATTTGATCATTTGACCTCTTTTAAAAATGTGAGAGGTATTTGTCAACTTAAAAACAAACAAAATTCTTGGATTTTTAAAAGGATAAGAAATGTACATCCTCAAAAAAGGTGTTATAAAGCAGCTTTAACATAAAAACAATTTTTTTCAATACGTGTTTCCAAATGTGGCCTAAAGGAATTTCAGCATTTTAACTTGTTAATTAGAATAATACAATAAATACATAGTCTCAAGCAAAAAAATCAACTGAAATATAAGTGCAATTCATGCAAAAATGAAAGAAACCCAACAAATCTTTTGTAATATATACCATATTTATAGATGATTTACATTAATTACGTTGAAGAATTTGTATGATACTAAAATCTAACTGTTTGAAAAACCTAATATTATTTGTGATAAGAATCTATTTCCATCCAAATAAAAACAAAAACAAAAAATTGTGCTATAACAAGTCAAAGTATACACTTCATACCTACCAGAGTCTTGGTGAGTTGGCTAAACCATGTGTATGCTCCCCATTGGTGCGTGTTCGACTCCCACCCTCGAGAAAGGAAAACTTTCGAGCTGATTGGTGCAAACATGGAAAGGATTAGTACTAAAAGTAAAAATACGTTTCATATCTTCATCATATATAAGTGAGGGCTCAAGTTGCACTCACATTTTGAAAGCATGATGGCACTATGCTCTTGCAGCAAAGAAAACCCCAAAACAGAACAACCCACACCCACCAACAAAATACGCCTCTCATATGACTACAACTACTCCTCCCATCACCAATGCCTAGCCACACTCAAAGGTCACTCCTCCTACATTTCATCCCTCTGTCTAAACAAGACCACCCTCTACAGCGGATCTTCCGACGAAACAATCCGCCTTTGGACCTCCAATAATGGCTTCCAGACTCACATTGTAGTGGTCATCAAAGGCTCCGTGAAGTCACTACTGATCTCCGGCGATTTGTTAATCAGCGCGCACCAAGACCACAAAATCCGTGTCTGGCGAATCAAAAACACAAGTATTATAAATTGAAATTAGGGTTGTTTTGATTATTTTATTTAAATGTTTAGTTTATTTAATTATTTTATAATTTTAGCTTGTGATCATAGATTTTATCTATGTATTTGAAAATAAATATGTTAGGATTTGTTAGATTTATTAGGTATTAGCGTTTGGATGTATGGTGTCAAAGCCTGCATTTGTCTCATATTACTGCTAATATGTAAACACGTTAAGAATGCCACAGAACACATTAAACACTGTGTTTGGCTCCAGTCTTCGCGTTTCAGATGCTATGGGTGCAGATTACCATGATACCCCTATATGCCCCACCCCTCTCCTTGTAAACCCATCATAAGATAATCGGTATACTAATAATTTACATTGATCTTGTGTTCTGTGTTTCAGAAAGCATTGTTTTGTGGCGTTGTGACGCCAATATGGGGCATGGGGTGTGGTGCTGTCAACGCCAAAAAGTGTTTGGATAAGTGTCTTCGCGTTTGAAAGCATCCACACCGCATACACACTCACAACGCATATATAAACAATGCCTTAGAAAAATTCATGCTGTTATGATTAGTTTGTTAGGAATCTATTAATTGTTAAAGGAATTGGATTTAGATAAGTTTTATTCCATCTCAACAAATTTAAATGTCTATAAATAGGCTATATTAGAATTGTAAAAACAATTCAGTTTATTATTGTTGTTATTTCTTTTTAAGTTAGTTCATTTATTTGTCACGTCCATCTCTTTTGCAGCAACAAGACTTGTGGCGACGCTTCCAACTCTTAGAGATAGGTTTTTCGGTCTCCTCCATCCACACAAGCGCGTGCGCATACACCGTCACAAAAAGTCTATGTGGGTAAGCCATGCAGACACGGTATCTGGCCTATCCCTATCGCCTGATAGGTTGCTCCTGTACTCCATCTCGTGGGATCGAACCATCAAGGTTTGGCGGACCTCCGACTTCAAATGCGTGAAGTCTATAGAGGGTGCACATGATGATGCAATCAACGCAATTGTGGTTTCTAAGGACGGCACGGTCTATACGGGCTCTGCAGACGCCAAAATTAAAGTGTGGAAGAAGAATGCATTGGTGATGACACTACAGAAGCATAGGTTGGGGGCCGCTGTTACACTCAGTTTTTTACAATCCAAAATATCCTTATCTATTTACATCATTAAATTATTATTTTTTGCATTTACTAAAAATAGATTTATTTAATTCGAAATAGAGCGATATCTACTTTATATCAAAGCATATATTTCATTAGATGAGACTTATTATTTTGTGTGATCAGAGTTTTAGACAATAAAAATGATTGAGTCTAACTTTTTCTCAGGTTGGGGTTAACGCGTTGGCGTTAGGCCTTGATGGAAATGTATTGTACTCTGGTGGAGGGGATGGTTCGATTTTTGTGTGGGAGATTAGTTGTTTGGACCAGGCGGGGGTGGTTGGGAGGCTGAAGGGGCATGCGAAGGCGGTATTGTGTTTGTGCGTGGTGTTAAATGTGGTTTGCAGTGGGTCCGCCGATAGGACGATTAGAATTTGGAGGAGAGAAGGCGATGGAGTGTACGTTTGTTTTGCGGTGTTGGCGGGGCACTTGGGGCCGATCAAGTGCTTGGTGGCGGTCACAGAGGATCAGACTAATGGTCGGAAAGATGTTGATGATGGGCATTCGTGTTTGTTATATAGTGGCAGTTTGGATTGTGAGATCAGAGTGTGGAGAGTTTTGGTTCCACCTATAGATCTATAGGTGCCGTTTGAATAATTATATAAGTTATTCTAGAATAGATAACTATTCCAACATAAATAAATAATTAATCATTTTTTGTTTGATTGTGTTTTTAGTTTTTTTTTTATTAGAAAATGTAATAATAAAGTTTTTGTTGTTTGGTTGATAATGAAGAATGAGACATGAATAAAGATTTATATAAAATAAAAAAATGATTTGATATGTAGATTCCGTGATTTAATAGAGATGACGACATGTGATTTAACATGTGAGCTCTTTTACATCAGTGGTAGATTATGGAATAACACAATTCAAAAGAACATGAAATATCAATATTAGCTCATTCTCATACATTTTGACATAACTATACCTTATGTTATTATTTACAAATAAACAACTATTTAGTCTTATGCTTCTCTATTTTTTTCTATTCCTCTGTAATTCTACGAGTCAAACGGGGGCTTAGAGTACAGCCTTATGTTTTTTTGTTATTTTATTGGGGGGTACTGGGGATTTTTTTTTTGTTGGGCGCAGTTGTACTGTCTATCAGTTTGTTTTGTTGAGTGCGGTCGGCGCCACTAGACTCACAGCCACGGTTTTTGGAAAGCAACAAATGAGTGAGCATTGTCAGTGACGCGGCATAAAAATTTCTTTTCCGTAGCAGATTTTTCGTTTGCATTTGAGGTACTTTTTTTTTTTTTTATCATTGCATTTGAGGTACTTGTTTGGCAAATCCAATAAAGTTGACTTTTACAAATTGTAAATTATATAAAAGTTAAAACATTTACGTCTAATCCTATATAAATCATTGTTAAAATTAAAATAGTTTTTAAAAATTCATAAAAATTCATATATATCTCTGCAATTAATAGAAGTTTATCCTAATTAATCTATTCTAGTTAACTTTAACATATACAATGAAATGATTAATATATTCTTGCTTTTTTTCTCTCCCGTTGATCTCCGTTATCCTTCCTACCCCCCCTTCAACCATAGTAACAAAGTACTCCGTACTTTTTTGAATATTCGTTAAAGTACTCCGATTATACATCAAATGTACAAAACGTACCGTACCGAACATAATGCATATTAAATTCATTAATACATATTTATGTTTTAATTGTCTAAAAAATAATCTAATTATCTCTTATTTTTATGTATTTATCACGTATGATTTACGAATGTACACGTACCGTATCGAACATGACACCGATCGAATATTTACCGTACACGAACTTTGTTACTATGCCTTCAACCCCTCCATGAGATAAACAAAAATAAAACAGATCAAATAGAAGGTCCTTCCTCTCTATTGAAATCGATCCAAGCGATCGAAGTCGCTCTGTTTTTTATCCCGTGATCCACCACCAATCCTCCATGACAACCCCTTCTACTGCTGATCCCTTCCACGAATCGCCCCATCCACCGCCGGTCCCCTCAACGATAATACTATTTCGTTCAGCGATTAGGTTACATGAGAAGGAAGGTGTGAGTTGCAGTTTGATGAGGAAGAAGAGATCAATGGCAATGGGTGCAAATTTAGTAAAGATTAGGGGTTTTAAAGGATGTTACATATTTACATGGGTTGTCACGTGCGCATGGTTTACTTGGATTTTTATGTGTATTTTAAGAGACCGGAGACCGGATCGGTCAGTTCAGTCAATATCGAACTGGACGATGTGAATATAGAACTGCATCACCTATAAATTGAATTACATAATCAATTGTTGAATATATATTTCACTCTCCTATTTGATACTGATGATATTTAGGAATTCATATTTTATCAAATAATTGATTAAATCAAATAAGAGAGTGAAATATATACCGAACAATTGATTGTGCAGTTCGATTTATAGGTGATGCAGTTCGATTTTCATGTCGTCCAGTTCGATACTGACTGAACTGACCGCTAGATCCGGTCCTGTATTTTAATGAAGGTTGGCTCTAAAAAAAAAAATTGATATGGGTTGCTTCATACAGCTTATTTAGATTGTATGAAAATGGTTTGATGTTTGTTGTATTTAATTAGTTTGATGGTATATTAGTAAACTAGAATAATTATTTGATTTTTTTTAACTATTAATATTCTGGTAATTTGGTTTCATAAAAAAAAAAAATAATGTTACTTCTATCATTTTTCAATCACAATTCCAATTGACACACATTTTGATTTAAAAAAAAATAGTATATCTCATTTAATGAGTTATATTATTTTTCTTTAAAAAAATGAGGTATATATTCCATTACAAAATGTTATATATATATATATATATATATATATATATATATATATATATATCTTGGTTAATGTGTATATGATTGTTGATAGAGATTGTATTGTCTATACAATTAAATGTAAAAATCTTCAGATGCATTTTTATCTTTTATATGAACCACTTTGTCTTTATGATTGTTTTTAGGGATTACAATATCTACACAATTATATATGATAGAATATTCTTTTTTTTTTTTTTGATGAATATGATAGAATATTCTTGAAATATTATGTTAAGTTTGAATGGAAATTGAACTCATGAATAATATTTAGATTTTTGCATGTCTTCAAGGACTGCCCCAACTTTAATAGAGGTTTATATGAAATTATCCATGTTTGTAGAGACTTAAATGTCTTTAACCGATTATATAGATGTTTGCAACCACATCAAGCACTAAAAAATGAGGGAAATCCCTCGAACCCGTATCAAATATTAAAATTTATTAAATAATTACTGAAAAACAATAATTATATTAATTTCCTTTTTTGGCTTATTTTCTTAATTTAATAATCTTTTCTTAAATGTGCATGGCAATGAATAAATAAAATTTGGCTTACTTCCGGCTGCATACGTCTTCAATAATAATCCAAATTAATGAGACAGGCTTCTTGAATGTCCATTAAATTAATCATCTTGATTAATTTAAAATAACTATTTAATAATATAATTATAAAAATATATCTATAAGCAAAAACTGAGACGAATGCATGATTATTTCAAAATTTATGAACAAACAAAATTTATATAATTATAAAAATATATCAAAACTCAAAAACCGTCAACCAAAATCTGAGGGGGGAATTCTCATTTCATTAGTAAAGTATTTTTAAGTGCAAGCAGCAAAAAGAAGAATATTTGACCTTAATGACAGAAAGGGCCTCCGCAACCAATCGATGGCTTGCACAATTTGCGACCAAGCCTGAAATAAACCAGAGGCCTTTCTGGTGCCACAAGAACAAAACTTCAGATAACAATAGACTTCAATGATTGTCAATTCAATCTTAAAATAGACCATGGGTATTAAGTTATTAAAGATAAGCATACCCAGTTATTTGTTTACATCATCAGAATCTCTCAGTATTTGCGCCCGCATAGATGATACCTTATGTGGATGCATGATCCTGTTCCCTTTTACTTGCATGATTGATCCCACACTCAAGTCTGATGGCAGCCATGAGTTCAGAGGAAGCTGCAGTGATGCTGTGACCCCATCTGGATGATTTCATTTGGTCCCCCTTTGCCTTGTTAACACTAGGCCCCTCTCCCCCTCCATAACCCCTATAGAGTATGACTTTGTTGGGCTCCCTTGATACAAGGATAGCTCCTGTTGCTTGCTGGGTGAAGGAAGAATAGATAAAAACATGTTAACAGATTTATATGAATCACATGGAGGATGAAGGCATTACACACTCACCTCCAGTTCAAAAATCAGTTCCTGGACAGAAGTTCCTTTTGCTCGACCTTTAATATTTACAATCGCTAGGGGATACTTCTTGAAGTGTGTCTTGATAGTTTTTCCAACACCAGCAACAATATTGCTCCTCCCTGCCATTAATACAGAAGATTATAAGCACTACTGTGGAATTTATCTTCCTCAAACAATGTTCAGTCACAAAATAGTGCTCACCAACTTGGATGACCAAGTTAGAAATTATTCCAATCAGTGGCGAATCAACTCCACAAAATAATGTTGATATATACATTGCACCAGCAGAGCTTTTCCTTAATAGAGTGGTCTCATTTAGTTCAACGTTCACCAATTGTGTCAAAACCATTGCATTTCAGTGACTGAGCAACAAGTGCATCTAAAAATGGAAAACTTCTTCAGCACTCAATAAATCCTGAGCACCAGAACTCGACTAGGTATATGTTGTTGAGGGACTATAATTATATTATTTTCTCTTGCTTATTTTCATCATTTAATAATCTTTCTTAAATGTGTGCATGTCAATATATAGATAAAATTTGGCTTACTTCCAGCCAAATTCAAATCAAAACATGGCTAAATCATTTTTTCTTTGAAAACTAGTGCCCTCCATCACATTTTTGTCAGGGGTTGGGTTTGAACCCCTGACCTTTAACAAGTCAGGGGGTGCTAACTGGCTAACTGAAGCTCAGTTCACAACACATTTGAATTATTTGTTGATTAAAAGAAGTTTCATGACTTCACTGGAACATATTTATGTTCCATCAACCAGTAAAGAGAGAGAGGTTAGACATCTATGAATTCTAATATATGTTTTTTTTTAAGACTGAATTCTAATATATATTTTAAATCATATAATAATAATGGCATCCAGATCAGTTTGATCAATTGTGAAGAAGTGTGCCTGTGCTAAACTAAGACACACACACACACACACATGTATGTGCATATAGAGGTCAACATTTAATGAGATCAGAGTCTTACATAGCATTCCTAAGAAACCTGACTATCAAAATGATCAGTGAATTTTATGCAAAATTTTAACAATTAACATTAATCAAGAAATCAAATAACTTTCAGGTAAAGAGTTTATTGATGTTGTGTATAACTATTAATTAACATGGATCCTTCGTTTCGAACTGCAAATACTGTTAATTTTCATCTAGACTTTTTTATCCTTTTTTTCTTAAGTTTCTTCATATCTTAAGTGTCTCCGTTAGGGATAATTTCTCATGCAATACATCTTAAATAGTAATCCAAATTAATGAGACAGGTTTCTTGAATGTCAATTAAATTAATCATCTTGATGATCAGGGGAACTATTGAAATCAAGTTGACTCAATTCTCAGGAATCTCTTGATATGTAGATCAGATCTTATTGGAACAAGTTCATTATCCATCTATCTATATATAGGCCAAAAGTACACTGAAATTACCAACAGCAAGCACAGGACGTTTTCTCATCTTCAGAGCTTGCTTTCGTAACATCAATCTTTCTCGGTTGGAAAGAGGTGGAACTCTGAAGGAGGTTTGATCATCAGAAACCTCATGCACCTTGACTTTGCTGATACTAGAAATATTGGATTTGTTCCGTCCTGATTTAAATGTTGAATTGGTCGACTCATAGTCACCAAGAGGAACATCACCAGTGGTAGGATGTGAGGTCAGGACTTGTGCCTGCAGATAATAAAACAAATATAATAAACAAAACATAAACACCAAATGCAGAAAGGCCATTTTCATGGAGTTCACTAATACCACAAAGTTCACCTCATAAGGCCTCGAGTCCTCGGATGTGCAGTCCATTACATTACGGATTTCATTAGCTTGAAGAGCTGGTAAAGACAAAGACTTCTCTTCAGTCAGACTTTGATCTTCATATTTGGAAACAATCTCCTGTTGTACCAATGACCAGAAGAATTTGATTTAGAAAATATTAATACACTGCAAATGGCAACAGCTTAGGTAACACAAAAAAGGTTAGGCAACACCGTACCTGCTGATCATCCGAAAGAATAGTAGACTTCATTACCGAAAATCCCACAACATGGGGCAATATATGCGTGACTTCTTCAGTGTTTCTCAGAGAATGCATGCATGCATCAGATTTCAAGGGACTTGGATCAACTTCATGCCCCTCCTGAACTTAGAATATTATGTAAAAAAAGATGTAAGGCTCAATAGAACAAACCTGGAGAAAGCATGCAAGAATATGGAAATTACATCAATACAAATTTTATTATCCAACTTGACTCTGTGATATGATCATTGGAAGTGAGGAAGGATGTCAGTTAAGAGAGAATGAACCCAATAAACTTACTAATTTATACATTTGGCCACAGAAGCCAACGATTATTATGTGGAAAAGGCCGTATCAATAATTATGATCTTATATATCACCAATTCCTCTATTATTTCTTCATGCACAACAAAATAATCTATTCGTGCATTGGTAAAAAAAAAACATCTTTAATCAATTTATTCACAGATATAAGTGCAAGGAAAGTGGCTGGCTGCTCCATGACAGATCCTCCCCAGTACGTCTCTCACCTGCTATTTTTTGGGAGTTTCTTCCTGTTTTTCTTGACCTGTTTTTTTGTTTATTACGGTTTTAGCATTTTATCTTCCCGGAATGTACCCCAAAACTTTTATCAATATATTTTGTGGAAGCATTCCTACACTTCTCTCAAAAAAACAAAATCACAGGTATCTGACATATGGTTTGATCCTCTCATTTCTCAAACCAAGGATCCCTGGGGGATTGGATTCAAAACAGTGGTAGCCAGGATTTTACATCAATGGGGGCAAAATTTTCTTTGATTTAGAAGCACTAAATTCATGCTGCCCTTGATTTTCATCTAGAAACATTATTTTCTACCCAGTTGGTAGAAGATGGGACAAATAGGTTACTATTACCAAACTTTATCTTAAGAAACTTATAAATTATTGTCTCATTGAATAAAAATAAATAAAAAACAAGTAGATGCATGTATGAACACATAGAATATGTAAATAATTGTAAAAATTGATACAAAATAAAATCTCAAATTGATTGCATACAAAATTTCTAACTGATTGTTTATAAAAGCTTAAACACATACAAAATTTATAGTTTGATATTTCATATTTGCAACTAGAAACAAAATAAAAAAATAAAAAATAATAATTATTGGTTATATCAAAATAAAAAGAAAAAAACCCACAAAATTTGTGATCATTCTTCTTCTGAAAATATAAAGGAAACATTAGAAATCAAAATCAGTATTAAATTTAAAAAATAATAATATCATCTAAACCCTAATAAAGAGGAGAAATGGCATACTCGTGCCATGTAGTTTGTAGTTGTATCATCGCGACAATGAGAGCAAGTTGCTTTCTTCATTCGACTAATGAAATAAATTAACACTAAAAAATGGTTTTATTTTTATTCTTTTGTTTTTTTCTGAGATGCAACTAGACAGGAGAAGGGGAAAACATACATTCGTGGTGGATTTAAGGTTCTGTAATTAGGGTGTTGGGTTGATATGGGAATGAATTATATCGAAATGCATCCTTTTTTTTTTTTTTTTTTTTTTTGATATCGGAGGGACTCCCCGTGGCTGCGAGCTGGGAAAGCTACCTCCGCCTGTTTGCCCCGGTCCCACGGAAAATGCATCCTGGATAGGTAGAGGCATTTTTTTCCTTTTATTTTGGTTGGTGGCTGGGACGGTTTATGATGGTGGTATGATGGAATGGGTTGTCTGATTAGTGGGGATATGTTAAACCTTAAGTCAATTGATCTAAACTTTAGGAACTTAATTTGCTCTGCCAATGACCCAAACATAGTGGTTGACAAAACAATTTGCAACCAAGAGGTCCCGGGTTCAAGTCCCGGCATTTACCAAAAAACCAAGAGATCCATGAATAGGGATTCTAATGCATATAGATACAAATGGTCCAACGGGAGTAGGAATTTCCAGAGACACTAGGAACATTTGAAAAGAACCATTTTCAAATATTGTTTGATCCATTACATATTAATTAACATTTAATAATTGGTGCAAGGATATTGATATTTTAAACAATATTGGAGATGTCTCCACCTTTGTTCAACATAAAAGTTTTTCTGCAGGATAAACAAGGGTTTTATCGGCTAGCGACCCAGTGCAGGTGTTTTTGTTGAACTTGTAAATTGAATCAATGCAAAGAGAAAAAAAGAATATGATGGCGATTATGGGATAAAATATATAAAATAATAATGCTATAAATTTGTCAAACCACGAGAACTACTTCAACATGCAGAAGGATATGCATGCATCAAAGCAGAGGCATCATTATCTGTGTAAAATATAAATGGCACTCCAACATATTGTCCAAGGAAAAACAAATTTCATTGTCAAACAAATTTCAAAAATATTATTAACCAAATACAATATTGATACTTCTCATACAGACCCCGAGACTGATTCAGTGCCAATGAACACCTAACATCATTGTCCATCAACATGTTATTATTTTATGTATATAAAATAGAGAAAACAACAAATGAGAAAAATCATAAGCAAACCTGTAGAAAAATAAATAAAAGAGTGATGTGCCCTACAAGAGTTGTAATGTAAAAATGTACAACCCACAAGTAAATGTCAATATAAATAATAAGGGAATATGATTTGGTGGTTCTAACGAACTAATAATTTTGTGGTAGTCTGTTCCATTTTTGCATATTCCAAGTGGCTTTAATTTCTTTGAACAATCTAACCATATCAATTATGAGCTGGTTTTAAATATATATATATAGAGGAATGATATTATGCGGTCGGTGCGGTCGTGCGGCGTCGACCACGGGCCGTTGATCACGGGTCCATCGCGGGTCCATCGCATCAGACGGTCGGGGGCGATTCACATCGACCGTTGAATGCGATGGACCCGCGATCGGACGACGCATGTCGGATCCGCACGACCGCACCGACCGCATATTATCACTCGCGTGTATATATATGTGTATATATAGTCGAATGATAAGGTGCGGCGTGCGGGCGGGTGCGGACGCGACGTGGGTCGTCCGATCACGGGTCCATCGCATCCGACGGTCGATGAGAATCACACCCGACCGTCCGATGCGATGGACCCGTGATCGACGCCGCACCCGTCTGCACGCCGCACCTAATCATTCCTTTATATATATATATCATATCCATTTTTGCACAATATTTTCTTGAATGTAAAATTCAGATCAACAAAAATATAATGAGAAACTATACACTGCCAGTATAAAGACAATATTATATAGGACGGATACTTACTACCAGATTTTTAGGAGCCAGCTTATAATGGCAAGTAACTTTGTGAAGTGAAACAACCATGCACATGCATTTTATATACATTTCATATATATATGCATAACAAGATTGCATAAGGCAAAGCCTAAGACTAGTGCAACCACTCGTCAGTCTAACCTGAAGTCAAATAGCCTTCAGAGTACTCACCTCCACAAGATCTTGATGGCTGGAAGATTCCTCCAAACTAGAAAAATCCGTTTTTTCAATCCCGGTATTTTGTTGTGCGTATTCAGTTGACTGAATGCAGTCTGCCTCTGCATCATCTCTGGCCTGGAACATCACATTAATGGAGATGTAGACCAGAAAATGATGACAATTCTAACAAGAGTGTAAAACATACCGACAGACGTTTTAGTTGTTCGATGTTTTTGTTAAGTTCCAATACATGAAGTTTCAGAGACTGCATCACCAACCAGAAAGCAAAAGAGATGAGTTAACTTGAGCATTTTAGTAAATATGGTTTTAATATGCGAAGTGAGAAAGAATATCACTTGATAACGCTGAGCCTCCAGGGAACGTTTCATGGCTTCTTTTTTATTTAAAAGAGTTTGAGGCCTCAAATCAGCTGGGCGTCTATAATTTTTTCCTCGATATACAATGATTGCATGACCCTTGTTCACTCTCTCCACAGCCACAAGTACTCCCCCACTCTCAACCTCTAATGTCCGTGCTGTTCTGTGGACATCTTCAATGCACTTATCTTTAGAAATTATCTTCACGAGTTCCCTGTACTTCCAGTGAAGATGCATATTTTCAATTGTTCCATCAAATACTCCACGCCTGCCTGAATACAGAACAAAACAGAATAAGCAAACAACTGGCAGTAAACTAGACATATTTAAGTATACGGATCCTGCGGAAAAGATATCATGAAAATTCGAGGATATTTTTAGGAAATTCAAGATCTCATTTGCAAATACTGTACTGGCACCATATCTTTTGGTGGGCAAAAATTTTATTTTCTGATTACAATTGTGATTGGGAGAGCACAATTCTCTACCTAGAAATACAATGAAACATTTCCTCAAATTTCTGGCACCAATCCATCAGGGATTATCATGAGTTTGAGAACTGATTGCAATAATTATTCTCAAACCACAATGGATCACATCCCCATTCAGAAAGATGAGTTCACCTAGATATCTTGTTGACTATGAATATGATTTTCTTCCCACACCAGTTGAGCATTACATAAAATTACATCCTCTGATAGTGATTAGTGAGTCAATCCAAACCGCTTAACAGCTTTTGGACAATGCAGTAGACTCTCACTATTTCTAAAACATTTATAGCTTCTGTTTTCCCCCACCCATCTCTATCATCAGTTGTTTGAATGGCATGTGAATGTGTTCTAAGGTACAAACAACACATTTTTGCTCTTTCAGACACATGCCATTGACTAACACCCTATAATCAGTTATTCTTTGAACATTAGTGATAGTTTTGATGTCCATATCAACACGAAAGAACATTGCTAGTCAATCGTTGTGGCATTGGGGTGAACATTTCTAACAGGAACCTTTCTCTTGCCTAAAATTTAATAATAATGCAAAATTATACTTGAGCGAAGAAAAAAGATTCCACAGCTCCAGACTGACCCATATTAGGGATATGATTTTGGCCATAACTTATTAGTATCTATAACAGTAGCATGGTTTTTTATAAGTTCCATTGTTATCACTTTAGCATTCATCTCTTGTCGAGTGTCATTAGTCAGCATCTCTGGAGAAGGAAGCGTGAAACGAAAGAAATGTGTCTGAAATATCTTGGAATCAGTCTATATCAGAAAAGAAAATTAATAACTTATATTATCCATTGTCACATTTGCTAACACTATAGAATTAGTTTCACATGCTTTATTGCTTCTTCTACGTGGTTGGTTAGAGATTTCCAAGCAAAGACCAGTGCAGTTGCTCAAAAAGAACACTGCCTAACAAGCTCTCAATGATTACGATTGACCTGTAGGTCATATGATGTAGTAGCAGGTGGCTTTTTCTATTTTGCCACATTATTAGGGAAGTGATCCGTCTTTGGGTTTCAGAAACATGTAAGTCTTTATGGGAAAACCTATATATTAGTTGGACATATGCTCATATATAGACAGCATGAACAAACGGGCATATAACAGATTACCCAGTTTCACTGTTCCAGGTAGGGACCATACAAATTAAATAGCCCATAAGTCAAGATGGAATATTGGAGTTTAAAGCCTTAACTAGCACTGCAGGATGTGCTAAATTTAGGAAATTTATGCGTCTGGGCTTGGCAGAGATATAAAAGAAAAAGGGAGAACTATAAAGAAAGTATTAAACACACATGTATCAAAAGGTACAGTCAATTACTTGGAAGGCAAGCTGAATTAAAGGGAACACCACATATACCTCAAATCACTTCAAATTCAAACTGATGTAAAGAGAAAAATGTATCAATAATCATCTGGACACCTCATCTTAAAAGGAAAACAAAGTAATAATATCTGGAAATATATCAGCATAAATTATAATCATGGATTATATGGCTTAATATTGATTTTATGGACGCAGAACTTACCCATTAGTAAAAATGCGTTCATGCTCAATCCAACCCTCCGTAACATATATCTTTCTTCTTCAGTAATAGCCTCTTTATCAACTTCAAGCCGTTTAGTTAAATCCTTGCTTTCTAGTTCTTCCAGAAGTTTCTCTGCTCTATCCTTCTTTTCTAATGCCTGAAATGAAGAACTTGCAAAAGGTAATAATGAATCAGAGTTCAAACTTGAAGTTAATTTTTCTTTTTTTGGGAGAAATGGCAGTGGCGGCCATGTTTTTAACATGGATCGACTAAAAGGAGGGATACATAAAGGAGAAGAGAGATGGAGGAGAGCCCAAACAAGCCAGGGCACCAGAAATGTCACACCTACCCCACTCAATACATGGCCTCACTCAACATAGAATGGCCCCTCCCCAGAAATCCTCACAGTATCAGCCATAACTAAGGATACCGGTGCTCCAGTCCACGGGGAGCAAATTACAGATATTCATGAAGTTGAAGCATATTGAGCTCCATATGAAAGCAAATATATTGTGTGCATATATTACCAATTGATCTGCGATATATAGATTCTTTCTGATGAGATATAAACATATAAAAGAAATGAAAGTCAATCGGGAATCATTAGAAACATACCAGGGAGAGCTTGAAATCCATAGATTTAACAGCAGATTCATTTGATATTGATTTCCTTTCAGTGGCACGACTTCTTTTCTTGTCATGTGCTCGTGGAGGATTATCTACTGCACAGCCCACCAAAGGCTTATCCAACGGAGCAGAGTCTCTGAACAATCCTACAAACTCGGATCGTGTATCACTCGACACATTCTTTTCCATCCTATGTTCATCTTTGTATAATTCATGGTTTCGCCTGTCTTGTATTGCAGTAGAAACAGCAGGTGGAAGAAAATCCTTCCCTCTATAGAAAACAATGAACTCCTTATCTCTTGATAGGAGAGTTCCTCCAGTTAAACGCTGCAAAATTGAATCTTCTTATGAATAAAAATCTGTTAAAATAAATTGTTGTCTACATGAATTTGTGGAAAAACAGAGAACGCTACGCATTATAACAAATGAATTGTTCTACTGCATCTTTAATGGATTTTCTTTAATCAACTGCAACAGAAACATAGCTTAATTGCAAAAGAATGCCCATTGTTCTTCAATATTGGCTCAGACTGAGATTTCAATGAGCTTGCATGGTTTTGAAGCTGACACTTACATCAAGTTTCATATGAATACCACTTATCAATACATATTCATTTGAACTTTTTTAGTGCAAATTTATAAGCATGAATAGGGTTATTGTTACAATGGTAACCTATAACAACTTACCAAGTGCCATTCACACATTCAGTGTTTCAATATTCCACCGATACCTCAGCCAGTAATGTGTGCACCCTTCACGCAGCTAGTGTTTTTTAAGCAGTCATGTTATTTGTGCCCATGAAATTCCTCCCTTTCCTAGCAAAGAAAGATACCAAGGCATATCATTTGGGTTTGACTTCAAATAAAAGTAGGTTACACTGTGATTTGAAACTGTTTTATGACCAACTCTCAACCTAATTTCCGTCCCTATTATTCACAAACTCTTGGTAGGCTACACGATGAGAAGGAGAGGGACAGCCACAACTAAAACTAAATAAGCATATAATAGAACCCACCTTGTTGTTCGCACAATTAAAGCTCATGCAACCAGGGAGAAATTCCCTGATTCCCATAGATATGAATTTTTTTTCTAAACAAGGAGAACATATGGCCATCTTTCATTATGCAAGGTCTGGATTCAGTTTTAAGGAAATTATATAACAAAAGAACCTAGAAAATGACCAAGATAAAATCATGAAAAATCAATTATATGTCCAATACCCTTATCTCATTACTTTTCTCAAAATCTGCCAAATGAAGAACACGAGACTTTGTAGTCTTTATTTCGAGGCTTGAAAGTACATATGAGTGAATGGTTGAGGAGAATGCAAGGGAGATGACACTAGAAACACACAATATTTCATTTAAATTGAGCATTTGCGAAAGAAAATATGTCAATTTCCTTTGTTTTCCTGGAATATTAAACCCTGATGTTATTGGTACCCCATATCCCGAGTCACAAGTCAACTTAATCACCTTGATGTTTTGTAAAATAGAAACTGAACATGTTGATGAATAATTATCCTTTTGATCAAGCATAATGCACCTTCTTAGTCTCCTTGACTGATAAAGATAAAATTAAAAGAATATCCATGTTATCCATAGTTGCAAATTTTTCTTTCATCATTTCATTTTGTATGAAAGTTTTACCATTTCACAGACGGATTTTATATTCATATGATATGACGGACGTAAGAGCTACTAAATTGCACATTCCATATCAAGCCCTAATAGAATATAATTGCATGATTGGAAAAACAAAGAAAATGGGTGTTCACTGAGCATTTTCTTCTTCTTCTTTTCTTTGAAAAAATTATGGCTTACCATGCATTCTTATATGGTCGGGGAGGAGTTTTGATGCCCACCTACAGTCCTCTCTTTAGCCAAACAACTCCATGAGAAGATAACTATCCAAACTAACTTTGTAGATATTCTTATCAAGTAGAAGTCATATCCTTATCAATAAGATGTATGCGTGTGTGTTTTGAGAAATCAACAATATTTTATTTATTTTTATGGAAGAAACTATTAGCAAAGAAAATTAGGAATGACCCGCAAAGCTTTATGAGATGTAATAAACAAAAGAATCTCAAGAATTATAGTATTTTATATTCTTCTTTATCAAAAATTGCCTGGACAGAAGTTATGTGATGGTGCATTTTAGAAGCCAAAAGCCTTCTTCAAGATTTTAACATTATCTTTTTGGAAGACAAAACAAAGAATTTCAATTATATTTTTGAAAAAGAAAACATAATATGAATCTCAATCATTATCAAATCACTGAATATTAGAGGCACATGAATATAATTTCAGAATATAAAAAATGAAAATTTTGGATGTCTCTTTCACCCAAAAACAATAACAAAATATAAGAAGAATCTAAAAAGAGAAAAAAAGGGAATGTATAATATAATATACTATAAAATGTGATCAGCTTCATATTAAACGCCAATATACATATACAAGACCCATCAATATAAAGATGCATAGGATTTCTGACAAAACAGCAAATCCCTGTGCAATTTCATTCCTACAATATGCATTGGTAGAACGACGATCTCATAACAGATATATGCTAATTGGTGAGAGGGAATGGTACCTACCCACCTTTAGCTCTTCAGCCATGATCTCGCTATTCATGTTCTGAACTCCTCTTTTGACAGCAACCTTGGCAATCTCACATTTTTCCCACAGCTTCAGCATTGACAATGCCAGTCCTTGAAGATTCCTATTTCTACCTAAGGGAAAAGGAAAAGGATCATATTGGAAAAAAATAATAATAAATAAAACCGAAATTTAACTTGCTGGTGTGCAGGAAAATATGCTAAACTTACCTAATGCGAAATGGCATGGTAATGGACGTCCTAGTCTTCTTAATGTGGTCATCTCTGCATCGGTTAATTTTGGTTTTACACCATAAGGGAGAAGACGAAAAGGTTTCCTATATCCATGAACAGTAGGTGGCAATAAATCAGCATCAATTGGTAGAGGATCATATCCCCACCAATCTGTAAACCGTGGACCTAGTCCATCCAATAGAGCATCAGTTTCTTCTTCAACTTGTTGTTCACCTGGAAGCTGGAAACGCACCTTCTTTGGAGCTCCAACACCAAAAACCAATGATGGATGAGAAGAGGTATTGGGTAATTCAACAGATTCATTACCAACAGTGCATAACAATTTGCTCTCCTCTTCACTGTCAACTCCACCATACATGACAGATTCTGATAAAATTCTATCAGGAGCATTCTGATGTTTCGCAGCATTGTCAGACAAAAAGTATGGATACTTGTAATTGGCTCCCCTATAGAGGATGATGATACTTCCAGACCTCCAAACAACCAAGCCTCCAGTTTTTCTCTAAAACAACATTGTGCACAGATAATGAGAACCAATACTCCAAGCCTTTACATAACAGACAATGAAAAACAATGCTATATAGACATGCAGTAGCTTCTTTTTTCTCAAATTAGAAAGAAGTTATTACATTAGGGAGATGAATGAACTTGCAAGCAGAACCAAATATATGTATAATTATGCACCACCTCTAGGTTTGTCTGGCCGCCTAGACAACTATGTTCATTAGTGTAAAAAAACACCAGAGTTACTGCATATTATGTACACGTTTCTCTATCTCCCTCTGACCAAACTATATGAGATGTAAAATACATAATCATGTACAAACATTTTAACATGATTCCAAACCTTCTAAACAAAACCACCACGCTGTGGAATGAGAATGTTCCAATAAAATAAATCCATTGAGCTATATTTCAAGATTCATGTTGTCCTCTGTATAAAAAATTTATAACTAAATCTCTACACTAAATAAAACAACAACAAAAAGAAAGCATAAGCATATAAAGACATAAAAATTCTAATTTCACCTCCAAGATCTCATGAGTCCTCTTCATGTTAAACCTGCAAAGATCATCGCACTTGATCTTCACGAGCTCTGACCGCCTCCATCTCTCATGGATCCCATTAACAATCCCCTCTGTGACCCCCGCCTTCCCCACCTTCATTTTTTCCTCATCTTTATCCCCTCCCCCCTCAGCCTCCTCAGCTCCGTCGCCGGCACAATCAACTCCGCCACCATGGGCACATTCTCCTCTTTCACCTCCTCCTTTCCCACCCTCCTCCCCTTCCGCCCCCTTATCGCTTCCCCCGATCCCACCACGGGGACCGGGTTCTCCGGGGTGCTCCAGCTCTTGTCAATCGTGTGTCCCACCCGATGTGTGGGGAGATCATTCGCTCCCGGGAGGAAGATCTCACCAGGGGACGACGGACCAATCGAAGGGGGTGGTCGTTCTTCCTCCGCCAAGTAGCCGAGGCTGCGGAGCTTGTCAGCGATTCTATGGATGGCAGATTGGGGGAGGGTTTGGGAGGGTTTGGTGGAGGAGGTGCGGAGGGTTTTAGGGTTTCTGTTGGAGGGTTTGGGGTTTTGGAGTGAGAGAGGTATAAGAAGAGGAGGAGGGGTTGATTTTGGGATTTTGGAGGGGAGGAGACGGTGAGGAAGAGAGACGGAGAGGAGCATTTAGGCTGAGAGAGCTGTGTGCGCGCTCTTTGGGTTGAAGAGGACGTTGGGGAATGGAGGATTTTGGATAAGATGGGAGCAGTTCCTGTGGTGGGCTGGTTGCATGGGTGAGTTTGAAATCCAAAATAAAAAATGTTTCAATTTAAATTAAAAATTTTATTTGTATATGGAGACCAACCTTAAATAACTTTTTACCCTGACATGGGTGTGATATTGGGTTATTAGATAGCAATATCAAGATAGATATTGAATAAACAAATTTTTATTTGATTTTTTATTTGCTATTCTCATTGGAAAGTGTATAAAAGATACTTTTGTTGATTTGTTCACTTTGGATGAAGTAATGATAAGTGGTGGGCGGTCAACTCCACTTGGCTCAACATGAGATGGATCCATGAATAGCTGGTGATGAAACTTTAGAATTGTTGATTTTCGCCTTCATTGAACCAATCTTATACTGGTGTGATGTCCATCAAAGAATCTCTGACAATCAAGTCAGTATGAGATCGGAGAGGAATTCAAAAAATTTAGGTATTTAAGTGAATCTCGATGCGTATCTTTAGAATGAGACTACCCCTTTAGTTATATGCAGTAATTGCGTGTCAGGTACCCTCTCCTAATGTAGAAGAATCTTTCACGTGGACCAATGGTCGAGTGGCACGTATGCCTATTCTTTTGCTTTTGACCAAGTTAACTAGGTGATCTAGTTCTTAATATTTATTTGTAATATTTAAAATAATTTGACAAGTTTTCTTATTTTTAATATTTATTCTTTTACATAATGTTATCTAATTGGATAGATTTGATTCTTAATATTTATTTTTAATATTTAAAATAATAAATTAGATTACTTATCTGGTGTTTGTTAACATTATGCATGATTTAGAAAATAGTATTTAGTGTTTTTTTTTACAAGGAAGGTATAAAAATTTTCAAAATTACAATTTGAGTGGGTGTGAATCCCCTCAACCAATGTTGACGGGGTGGAGTTCCTTTGGGGATGGTCCCTCCTATTCGATAGTCAAATATGCAGAAGGAAACCTCTTGACACCGGTGTCGGGCCTGCTAAGGGACTCCGATGCTCAAATTAATAAGGATTTTAAAGTTTTAGATAGGAAAAGTGTTTGTTAACGGATAATAAATGAGATACTTTGTTTGATTGAGATGTCTTTTCTTTTATGGAAGAAGAAAACGAATGAGCACAACATTTACGTTGATCTAGCAGGATGTGGTGGCCTATGGAGGAATATTATGTGGGATATCTTGAGTGGCCACGTGGTGTTATTTCAGGCAGAACACACTGGATCCTATTATTCCTCCTGATGAGTCGTGCATGCACCTTGGCAATGGTATTAGATGAAGAAAGCCCTAGTTGTATGTGGATGAACCCCGTCGACCAGCTTAGCTTGTTCAGAGGTGAGTCCTGTAGTGTTGTCCTCTGGGGGTAGACTTGAGACTAGTATGTGGGCTCCTTTGGACCCGACCAGTTTGGTCTATCTCCTTTCATGGAAGTTTGTATAGGAACTTCTCCTCGTGGTCTGGTTTGCTCGGATTAGTTAGGCGACTTCAACGATCCATTTATAGACGACACATGTTACTCATCTAGGCTAGATGGAATTTTTTCCTCCACATAATTTAAAAATAATTTTTGTTATATATTATACTAATGAATGATTTAAACTTTAAAAATACATGCAATGTGTAATACAATTTTGATATATTTTTCTCAAGAGTGGTTAAAAAAAACATAAAATTTAAAATATGGGAAAAGGGAGAAAGAGAGAAAAAAGAAGGGGGTGAAGGCAGTGAGATGGGGGAGGGCGGCAGCGACCGGCGGAGTTTACCGCCCTCCCCCCTCTCTAGTTCTCTTTCTCTTTCTTCTTTTCTCTCCCCCTCTCCTCCCACCTCCCTCCGCTGCCATCTCCTCCGCTCACCATCGCCGTTGCCCTCCTCCACCCACCACCTCTGCCATTCCCAGCATCCCCTTTTCTCCCTCTTTCTCATTTTCTTCTTTTATTTCCATGGTACAACTCTATCACAATTTTTTTTTGAGGGTGGGGTTGCTTTAACCAACCTTTCTGTTTTCCTCATTCGAGATGCCTGGACTTTAAAAACCTATACCCCCCTAAAAAACAAAGGGGGCTTATATTCTCGGATCATGGCCACATAGCCAAACGCTCACCCAGACATAGCCACTCAGACAACCCACAAGTATACAATATGTCCACCCAACACATTATCAAAACCAATGAAATTGAGTGTGTATGAAATCAAAGCATGAGTCATATCACCACTAAGATGTAATAACCAAGTAAACATGCTCACAAATTTATATTGAAAATACCATGTCATACTTTGCCAAAAATAAAATGTTTTAATGCATGAGTACAATACTATAAGTCTTCAAAACTACATATAAGACTCAAGGCCACTCACATACGGTTCGACAACATGCAAATCAATACAATATCACCCTATTGGTCCTGAAAATATAATATCTAAGCATACAACAAATAAAACACACAAAATCAAGATATCAGAAAAACCAATGACTCACTAATGGGTCGTCCAAAACCCAGACCGACGACTTATGTTTGAACCGTCCAGAAACATCCCGATGGTCTCTATCTGAGCAGTACTCCCATCCCCCTCAATACGCATAACAGTAACATCTCTCTCAAAAACTAAAACATAGACATTTAATCATCTGAAAACAAAGCTTTATTATCTTCAAAGAAAAACATATTTCAATAAAATGATTCGATTTGAAATTAAGTTATTGTAAAGCGATGAAAATATTGATAAAAACGATAAGCACAATTGGTAAATATAAAGATATGAATATACTCGATCAAATCCTTTGAAAACAGTAAGAAATAACATGTTATTATACCTAGCATGATATCTTTATATTCTTAACCCTAGATTTATGTGAATAAAACCATCAAATTCCATTCCTAAATCCTTGAAAACCCTAGATCCAACATATACATACACAATTAATATTGATCTATATTAAAACTTGATAAAACAACAATAAATCATGTGAAAAAAATTAGGATCCATGCATATATGGGTCAAAACAAGACACTAAACAATTCTAAACATGATTTCACACAAATGAACATAGGCATGATATATATATAATCCTATTCATTCGACATGAAAGATTCTTAAATCATTTTGAAAAACATAAAGATTTGAAAATAATTTAAACTACATCAAAATTCATGAAAACCCAAGAAAAAACTTAAGAAATCAATAAATTCAAAAATAAACTTATAAGATCTAAAATCATCATCTAAAAGCATACTATAGGATAAAAAATTACTCACCAATTCCTTCTTTTAAAATCCCTTCACTGATTTTTCACTCACACACACCAAACAAAAAAAACAAGATAGAGAGACTCCACTTTTAGAGTTTGAAAGATGGGTGCTAGTAAACCTAGATCCGTTTCCAGTCCCAATTCCAATCCTATATGAGTCGATAGAAAATTAATGACGCACATGCTCACGTTAACATTACATATGCTTTTTAAGAAATTTTTTACATTTTCTATAAATGTATTAATGCAATTCATTGGAGTATATGCTTTATTTTTTATAAAAGCATGTACCTTATTAAATGAAACATATTATTTTTAAAAAATTCAAAATACATGTAGATTGGAATTGAAGCTGAAAATTGAGTTATACATAACATTATCCTCGAAGGATAAAGCCCATAAAAAGTAATATTCACTTTTTTTTAAGAGCGCTGATACAGCCCGTCACTGCAGCATGTTTTGCAGTCTATACTTATGATAAAGCAGTATATGATTATAATATAGTATATGACATAATTTTTTTTTTAATTTTTTCAACGTGAAAAAAAAATACTAATATATCTCAGTATATACATCATTTTATAAAAAATAAAAACAAGGTGGACGGAAAAAAAAAGGAGCTACGTGTATTTTTTTTTTTTAATGGCATCAAATAATTGACATCCCCACAGGGAACCCAAACGGCTTGAACACCCCCTTAACCTCATTCGAGGAGCCTGGACTCCAAAAACCCACATCCCCCCGAAAAACAAAACCCCTCCTCCTCGACTCCCACTCCCCTCCATGATCAATGGCTCGCGGAAAGACCACCGTCGCAGTCTCCAACATCCCCAAAACCGCCATCGCATCCGAACTCTCCGACTTCTTCGAATCCCTAGTGGGCCCTGTCTACGCTTGCGAGATCTCCACCTTCCACAAGAACTGGGGCTCCCGAGGCCACGGCAGGGTCCAGTTCGATTCCGCCGACTCGGCCGCCCTCGCCTGCCGCCTCTCTGACTCTCACCGCCTCTTGTTCCTCGGATCCTCGCTAACGGTGACGCCTTCGATCGAGGACATTGTGATCCGTCCGGTTGAGGTGATATGCAGATTGGAGAGTGGGAAGCTCCACATTGGCTGTCAGATTGAGGAGAGGAGGATGGAGGTGGTGGAGGAGTGGGGTGGGGTGAGGGCGGCAGTGATGCCTGAGAGGAAGAAGCTGGAGTTTTGGGTGAGTGAGATGGGGGGTAAGGAGTATAAGTTGGAGGTCTTTTTCAGGGATATCATGGAGGCGTTTGCTTGCGGTTTGGGAGGTCAGAAGGAGAATGCTGTGCTCTTGAGGGTAATTAAAAATAAGTTTTTTTTTCTTTTACATTTATGATTTGTATTTGGGTGTTGTTATAATCCGTCTTTTTTACAGTCCGATGTATGTGTCTTGTTAAATTTTTTCTTACCCTTGTTAAAAATGAGTTCATTTGATTTGAAATGGAGTGATATACACATTTTTTTATATATTAAAGTATGTGTCTCATTAGATGATGTTTACTATTTTTGAAAAATGAGAACATATATGGTCTACCTTTTGAACTGTAAAAGGACCGAGTGTAACATTTTCCGTTGTATTTATCTCCTGTTGGGTTGTTGGGTTATGAGTCCTTTTTACAGTCACAAATGCAGTCATATATATCTCGTTAGCCACTCACTATCGAAGAGTATAGCTCATTGAAATTTTTTCACATTTTTTATAAATGACACCATTCAATTTATTGGATTATTATATTTCACATTTTATAAAAGTACATACCTCTTTATATTAGGTACATGATTTAAAAAAAAAATGAACACATGCGCGTGTTTTGAATTGTAAAATGGACTGAGTGCAACATTTTTCTTTTAAAATATGAACAATTTTGATGAAATTGGCTTATATTTGTTCGTTGGATTCTATTTGATTTTTGTGGATAGGGGCTTTTTGGGTTTCTGAGATGATATGGACAGCAGTGTTTTGGTTTTCTTTGATTGCAGTTGTCATCGTTGGATTTTTTTTTGTTGCATTGTCTGATTAGGAAATAAAGTAGAATTCATTTTATATTCGTCGAGTCCTACATTGGTTGTTCTAAATCTAGTAAGTTTAGGTTACTGGATTTGAACTACTGCCACACTGTTTCATTCTCTGTTTGGACATTAGATTTTCCCAGATAGAGTGTTTCTTCTCTTATAATTAGATCATCCAAAAAAAATGAAGATATTTTTACCTGGCTTTCTGTTTCTTCTCTTTTTGAAATATGAATTGTCTTTATGTTGCCTTGGGGTTATGAGATTTGCAGTGTTAATCTACAAACAGTTTTCAGAAATGGGTCTCTATCTGTGTGTTGGACGTAGTCGTCTCACCAAATTACACGTGTATTTTTTAAGTTGGGTCATTTTATTAATGTTAATTCTTGGGGTAATCCATGAGGATCAATTGGAGAAAGTGGTAGTGAACTGGGAGATTATTCTCTCTCAGTCATATTTCCGAGGATCTATGAGATCGCGTGCAACAAAGAGGGGTTCATTGATCAGTTCTAGTCAATGAGGGGGAAGACTGGTTATTAGAGATTTAGGTTAGGCGTAATCTGAATGATGAAGAGGTGGATATTTATCTAAAGATTCTGAAAGAAGCACTGCAAGGGACTTTTGTGGCCCATGGTAGGGATGTCCTCCTCACAACTCAGAAGTATAAGGAAGTGTGGGGTTTAGGTTCCCACTCAAAGTTAAAGCTATCATTTGGACAACTTATCTTCACAGGATCTTGACAAAGGCCTATAGAGCCTGATGGGCTACAGGGGGGTATCTACTGGGTGTCTTGTGTGTAGGGAGGAGAAGACGGTGGAGCATCTAATGATTCTTTGTCCTATGGTGAGGCATACATGGGGGCGGTTGTGTCTAGCTACAGGGATGGATTACAATTTCTCGTCTTTAAGAGGAGCTATGGGAGCTGGGAAAGAGACTGAGGAAGCTAGGGTATAGGGGCACTCGCACGAAGATCTCTGTCCTTGCTATGTTATGGTCGTTTGGCTCATTCGCAACCATTCTTTATTCTAAGAGCACCCCCTATGTGGAGAACATATGGGAGACAACAGTCAGATGTATCCTGGACTGTGGTACATTTTGCATGGTGGTGAGTTCCAGTTTGTTTTTGAGGGTCGGTTTTGGATTGAGGAGTAGGGTGGTGGTTTTATTCTTGTAAGTTACCCATGTAGAGCTCTCTTCCACAGGGTACACTTATAAGGTCTTTATGTTTTTTCAGTTCCGTGTAACCCCTGTTTGGGTCTTCTCCCTCTTCAATAGAAGGGCGTCTGCCCATGGTTTTCATAAAAAAGGTTGAGGGATGTCCTCTAAAGCACCGACACCGGCGGAACTGGAGCCGTACACACACTAGACACCTGTTGGACAAAAGCACATGCCACGTATCGGACATCTTCAGCACATGTCTAGAAAACATTTGGGGAGAAATGGGCTTGGACACTACTCGAATACGACCAAGACACTTCTTGAATACTGCCTGAACACGATGTAGGACATGACATACCGATTATCCAATTCAAATCTTTAACAGTATTGCTGTCCCTCGCCCTCCCTCCCTCCCTCTCTGTCTTTCGCTCTCAGAGAAGCCATCACTTTCAGCCATGATTTGAAGGGGAAAACAGAAGAGATGAAGAGGGGTGAAGGAGAAGAAGGCAAAGACTACGTCAAAAGCCCTAGCAAGAGATAATTTCCTCTTTATTATTTTTAATTCTTCATCTACTCCGGTTATGCTCCACCTCTTCTTCTTCTTCTTCAATTTTTTTTGGAGTGTGAACCGAGCTTTGATTAAGTTAGCTAATACCCCCCCTCCCCGTAAAGGAGGTCAGGGGATTATACCCTGTAAAGGAGGTCAGCGGATTATACCCAAGGGGGCAGCCTCTTCTTCTTCTTCTACTCGCTCAACCTCCTCCTCTTTGAAGTTTTACTTGTTCGTTGACTCTTTTGTTCAACATGTTCTTCTCTCATTTTTTCTTCTTCTCTGCTTGTTTTATGTTTTGTGTTCTTGGGTTCTGTTTTTCTTTAATTTCCCAAGTTATGAAAAGTAAATCCTGTGATATCATGGGTTTGCTGAAAGTTGAAATTAGAATGCATTAGAATACTGGATTTTCAATATGAGTAGTCAACCACTGCTGCCGTACAAATTGTAAACATTATATGTTATTAAATTGATACATTAAATTTAAATCTTTTATCAATGACACTGTTACTAAAGCATACGATTCATTCATAGGGTTATTATGCTTAGACATGCATGTTTATGGGTTATGTTTTATTTGATATATATGATTGTTTAATTATTCCAATATTATAGGAAAATGAAGTGCTCCAGGAGTGCACTTGTTGTTTCATGTTTTTTTTTTCTTTCATATTGATGTATAGCATATAAATATATAATATGTTTAATTTTTTTGCCGTGTTCTTGCCGTCAGTGTCCTGTTTTTCAAATTTTGCTGTCTCAACGTTTTCGTATTGTTTTCCGTTTTGCATAAGTGACATCTGGATGCTTATATATGCCCAGGCCCATTTAGTTAACAGGCCCGTTGAGTGGACAGGCACCTAGGCCATATGGACCGCATACCAGCTTAGGCATCACTCAGACAACTATAGTGTGGATTTCATTGGGTTGTTGGGAAATGGGGTTTATTTTGGTTTGTAGATCAAGATGACCAGAAAATCTAATTCCTGATCAGAGTTAATCTTTCATTGTGATGTCTCTTGTTGTTTGTTGAAATGCCTGATTAGGAGGGGGAGCGGAATTCATTTTATATATGTTGGAACCCACATTGGTGGTTGGTAATTTTTTCTTTGTTGGAAAATCTTGAGTATGCCTATGGTGGGAATGTTGGATTTCTATGTATCCGTGTGTTTTTCAATCTTTCTAACTTTAACATGTTAGGCTTTACTCCATACGTGATCTGTTATTCTACATATAGAAAAGGGGATATGTACAAGGCAATGCAAGTGAATATAAGACTGTTAAGCCCTTTAGTTCCATCACCAAATTTGGAAAATATATAACATGATGAGATCAGATACTGTTGGGAAATAAGAATCACATTTACAAATTAACTTGAGACTTTGAGTGCAAGGTATATCTTCTCAGCTGTTAATTTACTCTCTAAATTATCCATATTTTGCATTTTTGTTACTAATTGGAAGTTTGTTGTTGGTTGGAAGTTTTATTCTTGTTCGACAGCTTACATATATTTGATAGAAAAATTTGTCATTCATACAATTTATGTCTTCACCTGGGGTTGAAGTACTGGTACACTGATTCATTCTTGCTGCTGACCTGATAAGCTTTTTTGGTTAGAATTTAAGGTTTCCAAATATTAAAGTCTCTCTCTTATAATCAAACTTTCCAGTAAGTAATAACAGCTGAGGCAGCATTTGGGGAGATTCTGTGCGGTTTCGGGGGTCATATTGTGATTGAGGAATATTTTTGTGTCTTTTGATTTTGGTGCTGGGTCGTCTGGTACGTATCTCTTCTACGTGTTCAAGCCTTGGTGTTTTGTTTTTGCATTCCTCTGTTTTGGGACCTTTCTTCACTTTCATAAAATTGGGGTAGGTTGATCATTCCATTCAGAAAAATAGGACTGATATATCATATGCTGCTCACCATTTATGGGAAGATCTGTTCTTTAATTGATGGTTCATTTTACATGGTCATGCTAATGTGAAGTCTGATGATGTCACCATTGATAGTTGTCTTCTTTATGGGAAAAAATGAGCAGCCACCATATATAGTAGATTACATAGAAAATTGAATTTGTTTATATGGAGAGGCAAATAACTTTGGTTATGTTGAGGAAATTGCAGCCCTATGGATAAGATCCCTTTTTGATGTTTTGGCCTTTTAGAGATCACCTTGATTTTTGCACCTCCAATCTGCAGGCTAGAAATTCGAGTATTCTATGAATAGACTCTGTAAAAACATTTATGGGAGTGCAACATATCATCGTTGTAAATATTATATTGATCATGCTTGTTGATTAACATAAATAATTATAGTTATTAATTTAATTTCAATGTTATAACTCTCATGTGTACCTGTATTGCAATAGCTCAAGTATGCGCCAAGAATATACATGAGAGTTTGTGGACCCAAAGTAACTCCAAAATTCAACAAGGACCGGTATCATGTATGCAAAGAAGAGTTGGACCATATGTGGGTTCGAACTACTGACTTCTCACCATTGAAATCCATTGGGCAGTCATTTTCTTTTTGTTTTGAGCTTTCAGAAGGGCTAAATGCATCAGACATTTTCTGGAGTCTACCTCATTATGAAGAGTTTGAGAATTTGACTCTGACACAAGGGAAATCCTTATATTCAACGTCTGAACTTCAACCAATCATAAATTGCCCATCTCAATGTATGCTGACATATAAAATTCTCTTCCAGCTCAATGCTCTAATTCACTCTCAGAAACTTATTGGCAGTCAAGTAAATCCTGATTTATTTGACTCTCTTAGTGGCTTATCTGAAGATGTTGCCCTTACCATCCTTCTCAAGTTGCATAAATTGAAGACCACCTGTCATGAACCAGTGCTTTCATTCAGTCTCAGTTGGAGAGGATGGAAAGACAGAAAAAACTATCATCAGCATCTCATAATACGTCAAGAGAGAACTTAATGTCCTGTCATAGAGTTCTTGTGACCCCATCAAGAGTTTACTTTATGGGTCCTGAGCTCGAGACATCCAACTACATAGTAAAACATTATGCAGCATATGAATCTGATTTCCTTAGAGTCTCCTTTGTTGATGAAGATTGGAGTAAGCTTCCATCTGATTCTCTTTCGACATTGGTGGAGCAGGGTCCTTTCTCCAAGCCCCATCGTACAAGGATTCATAATAGGATATTATCTGTCCTAAGGGATGGGATCACAGTTGGGCAAAAAAGATTTGAATTTCTTGCTTTCTCTGCTAGCCAGCTACGTGCAAACTCCGTTTGGATGTTTGCTTCCAATGACAATGTAAATGCAGAGAGCATCAGAGAATGGATGGGTAACTTCGGCAAGATCCGCAGTGTCTCCATGTGTGCTGCAAGGATGGGCCAGCTATTTAGTTCATCTTTGAGAACACTTAGTGTCCCGTTGCATGAAGTTGATATTATTCCAGATGTTGAGGTTGTTACAGATGGTATTAAATATTGTTTTTCAGATGGGATAGGGAAGATCTCTCTATCCTTTGCCGAGCAAGTTGCCAAAAAGTGTGATCTCACTCATATTCCATCCGCATTTCAAATTAGATATGGGGGTTATAAAGGTGTTATAGCGGTTGATCGCACTTCTTCACAGAAACTATCATTGCGTCAAAGTATGTTAAAGTTTGACTCTAATGTTACGATGCTTTGTGTCACTAAATGGAGTGAATCTCTTCCGTGCTATTTAAACCGTGAAATTGTTTGTCTGTTATCTACATTGGGAATAAAGGATGAAGTATTCGAGGCCATGCAGGACAAACAGGTTCGCCTCTTAGATCAGATGTTAATTGACAGACAAGTTGCTCTGGATGTTCTGGAGAGCATGGTTGGAAGTGATACTAGAACGCTTATGAAGATGTTGCTGCATGGTTATGAACCAAGTACAGAACCATACCTCTCTGTAATGCTCAGAGCTTATCGTGAATATGGATTGTCTGATCTGAGAAGCAAATGCCGTATATTTGTTCCACAAGGCAGGGTCCTCATAGGGTGTTTGGATGAAAGTGGCACATTAGATTATGGTCAAGTGTACATCAGAGTGACTATGACAAAGGCGGAACTACAAGATAGGGGCTCTTCTCTCCAGTTGAACCCCGATGGCAAAACAGTTATAGTGCTTGGAAAAGTGGTAGTTACCAAAAACCCCTGCCTCCATCCAGGTGACATCAGAGTACTAGATGCTATCTGTGATCCAGGTCTAGTGGATGCAGGATTGGTTGACTGTATTGTGTTCCCTAATAAGGGAGAAAGGTGCGAGTTCTAAACTTTGTTCACTAAATTTTGTTACTCTGCTTTGTAGACATTATCCTCTTCTTAGATATTGTAGCGGTTAAATTACTTTTATATTGTACAATAGGAAGGATTGTTTCTTTTTGGAATGCCATTTCCATTTGGATAGGTTATGTATTCAAACAACATGGCAGGCTTCTGTTTTCTAGAGTGTCTTGTGCTTTTACATTTAGTTTTACTTGTCTTTTTACATAATATTTCTTTCCTTCTTTCTTAATTTTGATAATAGTTCAGGATGCATTCTTTTTAATCAAATGAAATTATGCTCCACGATCATACGGAGTTAGAGATCTCCACCGTTATACTATTCAACACAGGGAAAAAGATTTGACACCTAGCCAAATATAATATTTCTCATATTGGAAAAATGTTATCAATGATGAAGATTTAATGTAACTGGATGAAACTATTGTATAGATTTCATGCATGTCAGGCATTATTTTCCTGTAAATATTTTGCTGCTATTTTGGTAAAGTGAGCTTTTATTAAAGAAGGCAAAACAATACATATGGAGTACAAAGGAATACCAAACTGATATATAAATGGGAGGAAAAACAGCTGAGCTATCTGTACCCCATTCAGATATAGTTGGGATCATTTAATCAACCATACCAGAACAGAGAAATCTTTCCTTTTTCCTAGCAAAAGAGCAGCAGTGCAATGGAATACACAGATTTGAAGGAGACTTGACAGGTATATACTGCAATCCATATATATCTTGTTCTGAGCCGACAATCCCTCTGAGATCCCGAACCCTAAGGGAGTGAATCTGGGGGAAGGACGTTAAGTCAAGAATATGGACTCCCAGGTGTACTCTTGTAGTTTGTACACTGATAAATATCTTAGACCACATGATGGACTTTCTAATCCTGAAATTTGTCTGATAGAGTGAATATGATGCTTCATTGCCCAAGGAACTTTAGTGCCAGCTAATATCCAATTAAAAACCAGTTGTAAATCAGATTCATTTATTCAGGGAATAGCTACTTGAACCCCCCTATGAACAGCCATGGCCTCAAGAACATGAATTGAATAATCAGAGGAAAGAACAGAGTGAACAACAACTAGGGAGCCTTTACATTCTCTGACCAGACTCCCGATGCTTGATCTGTTAGAAGTTTGGAACCATCTGAATTTAATTTAGCATAGCCCACAGCTGGGGGGGGGGGGGGGGGGGAGAGGAAGGAACCAGGCATGCTTTGACCTTTAGGGGTTTTAGTGAGGAGAGGACAGTCAATTTTGCAAGATTTGATGCTATTTAGAGCCATCCACTTCTTTAAAGCTTAAAGGGACTTACTTCAGAAACATAAGCTAGAATCCATTGTAATATCTTACATTTGGGATCTTTTTTTTCTTTGAACATTCTCGAATTCCTCTCCTTCCAGATGTACCATACAGAGGCAGTAAAACAAACTCTGCCTTTAGTATGGAAAGAAGCTGACCATCATTTTTCTTCATCAACCAACAATTTGCTTTGTTTTCTAAAACAGTCCAATTTAAGGATAATTATTTTTAAATCCAGGCAGTATATAGAACAGATGATTGATTAGCTCAGGGGCATCATTGGAAAGAACACGATTCAGGTCAACAATCTTATGAAAAGGATATCCTTTGTGGCAATTTGTGAAGTAGATTCTCCAAGGAGCAGAAGACATATTTAGGAACAATACCAGGAGGTCCAGGATCCCTGGTGAGTTTGGACTATTGGCACTTTGCACCTTTAACTCTAATAAGCTCCCAGGCAGAATGCAGAGCACAGATACTATGCAGAAGGGTACTTTTATGAAGGAGGATATCCTTAGTTGGCAATTTGTTAAGTGGAGTCTCCAAAGAGCAGAAGGCATATTTAGGAACAATACCAGAATCCCAGATGAGTCTGGACTATTGGCACCATGCACCATTAACTCTGATAAGCTCCCAGGCAGAATTCAGAGTACATATACTATAAGTCCTCATTTCTTTCATTATAAAGATCAATCTCCTCTAGCTGGTTTTAAAGATCCAACATAGAAGGTCCAGAATGAGGGGTATTTTCCAATTACCATCTTTGATCAAATAACTGACACTGTCTGAAATAGGAAATTTGTGCAGAAAACTGGAGCCAGACCAATTAACTAATCTTCTCTGAGGAAGCCACTATTTAAACCACAGGCTTCAAACCACAGACTGACCATTGCTAATCAGATGTTCATGAGGCATATCAATAATTCTGAGCTGCATCATATGGACTGACAGTTTCCAAACTGAACACTTTTTAAATATTTTTGATCGATCCACTTGGTCCAAAGGTGTCTTTTTTGGAATCTACATCCCAAAGCTGTTTTAAAAGACAATCTTTATTCAAATATTTTAAGTAATTCCTGATACCAAGTTCCTTTTCTTATTTTGGCTGGCATATGTTGGCCTAGCTGATAGGATGATTTTTTTTTGAGTGATAGCTCCGTTCCACAAGAAATCAGTTGTAATATTCTAAATGGAGATTAAGGTAGCTCTGGGAGAGAAAATGCCCTACACCTATAGAGTTGCATACTATTGATTACATTTTTAATTAATTCAGCTCCAGCAGCACAAGGAGGGAAATTTGCTTTCCAGTCTCACGCTCTACCTATGATTATTTGGATTATAGATATGACATGTGAGTAAGTTTAGAACTGAATAGGGGCAGACATATATATTTGCTGCTTTTGCTGGCTCAATTTTAATGTGGTTCGGCCTTCACAATGTGGCACACCTTTGCAAATACATGTTAGTGGTTGATTTGATATATGGTCTCTGGAACTTGCTGACAGAGCATGGAAGCTCAACCATAGTGTCCTGGTGTGCTGGGAAGGTGATGGCCTTCCTGAGTGATGGGGGGATGATGAATCTTTTGAGGTCAAAGTGGAAGGGTATCAAATTCTCGAACTCCTGGAGGTTGTGTAGGGGAAAAGTGATGGTTAGACTTTCTCACTGGCTGCCAGAGAGTTCCTCCTTTGATAGGCCATTCTCGTAGTTAAGGGTGGGAAGTTGGTTCTCCGGGCTTGCACCATCACTCTAGGTGTGGAGTCTACTGAAGGGGAACTGGTGGAGCTCCTCCTGAAGGGCCTATCACTAATATGACATCGGAAGGAAGTCATTCGAAGAGTCATATAAGGATGATGGGCTGTTTGCAGTCTTACGAAGAGTTTGAGGTAGAACAGGAGGCATTCCCTCTTATCCGAGCCTTCGTTTGGGTTAGAAAGGGCCTGCTTATACCACCTTCAATAGTGGGGCATCTGGAAGGGTGTCGATGAGAGTGGAGGTGTTGAGGGGTGGCTGTGGCCGGAAGAGGTCTTTTCGTTGAAGTGGTGAAGGAGAGGTGTGGGAGATGCCATTGATACTATGGAGAAGTATCTATATGAGGCTTCATCAGGGTCGTGCTCAAGGAAGGAGGAAGGTTAGCTTTTGGAGTCCGGCAAGGTGTGTAGAGTGGTTGACCATTCGTGTTTGACCAGGCCGTCTAGACCGGTGCATCGGTGGGGATTGGAGGTGGTTGTTGGGGAAGAGACCAGGCCAGCTGGCAATCTGGGAGTAGAGGTACAAGGTGTCAGAGGGGTGAGTGAAGCTTGCATACCTGTTAGGAATTAGATGAGCATTCCATGCATGGGTGTCTGTCTGTGTCTTCATTTTGTCCATCTATGGTATGGGCAGAGACAGATGGCGGTCTCCCTGTTGATGGTGGGATGACGATGCACAGGTGGGTGGGGTTTTTGCCAGTTTTGCAGAGTGAAAAAAGGCTGAAAAAGAGGGGAAGTTGGGTCCTCTTAAGCAATCTATTCTGGTGATGGAAAGGGGCCAGCTGTCTGTTGATGGGATACATCGTTCGCCAGTTTATTGTAGGAGATTGGGCCATGCTGAGGTCCACCAGCCAAAGGTTATTGGGTTGGGCTCCATTTCTAGGTCCTCATCAGGTCTTGGTATCTCTTTTAAGTGAACTAAGCATTCATGTGTCATTGGGCCCTGATTCATGGGCCAATTATTTTGATGAGGAAGGCCAGCTGAACTGGCAGTGGTTTGCAGACGCTGGGGCTAGTGAAGCTGTTTGGCAACCCAATTCCCACTCCTACCCGCCTCTCTCCCAGGTGCAGCGGAAGATCCAATGGTGAAGCACATTCTCTGGTTTGGGTCAGCAAAAAATTAGTGGTGGGAAGGATAGATCATTTCGATCCTCAGAAGATTCATGCAGTAGTGAAGGCTCTGTGTTCTCAAGAGGTGTCCTGTGCCTTGAAGAGGGTACATTGTCAGCATGTGGTCTGCCATCTGATGTTCAGACATTTTCACTTAACATATGACCATATTTTATTGCGGTGATTTTTTTCACCAATAGACATTCATTTTTGGTATTAATTATTACACATCAGAGTCCATATCTATATTATATTTATATATATATATATATTTTTTTTTTTTGTGTGAGTTTTTTTTAATGAGGATGCTAGAGTGAACAAATGAGAAATTAACAAGGTCACTTTTTTTCCCCCCCTGGAACAAGGTCACTCATTCATTCACAGAAAATTTATCTTCAACATGAGCTTATAATATCACCCTTCATGAATCTGTTGATTAATTTATTGTACTCTCCTCAGAGATGATTACATCCTTCTCTCATCAATTGTGAATCTTCTTATGCTTCTCATGATCATGATTCCAGAAATCTTCTGTTCTTATAGTGTTCTTCATTGTACTTCTGATGAATTACTTTTATATCCTTCATCCTTCAATTTTAACCCTTTATTTATTTATTTTTCCCCAATCTTTCCAATCTGTTTATTTCATTGGCTAAAAGTTTAATAACTAAGATTGTTTGGCTTGTCTCCTCTTTATGTAGTGTATTGCAGAATCCAGAACATATCTAATCCTAATATTAGTTGTTGCGTGATTTTCTATTTAAATATGTTTGACCACGATGAAATTACTTCATAAATTCATGGTACCATCCTTTTTACTATATATTTTTTCGAAGTAGTTCTCACCGTCTCTTTATGGAAGTAGGAAAAATTTTCGGATTCTGATTGAATGGATTTTTTCCCCTTCACTCAGACCTCATCCAAATGAATGCTCTGGTGGTGATTTGGATGGTGATTTATACTTTGCAAGTTGGAATCAGGTTCTTATCCCATCAGAGACCGATGCACCGATGGACTACATTGGTCGAAGAGCTCGTCTTATGGATCATACAGTAACTTTGAAGGTATGCCTGACTAATTAGTTTATTCTTTACCATATATTTATTTTTCTTTATTTATTTTAATTTTATTTATGACAAATTGGGATGAATGTTTGGAAGGTCAAGGTCATTGTGAAGATAATGAACAAGCATATGTTTTTTTGTTAGTAAACTATAGCCACTAAAATTACATAACAAAGAAAACTAAAGAAAGTGTTTCGAGTTCAGCACATAATAATTTGTCGGGGGTGGGGGTGGGAATAGTTAGCTTAGGAGACTGATATAAAAAAATATACCTTGGGTATTAGTTAACATGATATCCTTTTAGAAATAGTATAAGTAACAGAATAAGTATTCCGTCAACATGAACATGTGAAGCGAGAATGATAGTAGTGAAAGGAAAACTGATTGCTTTGGTTTTGCTTCTCACATATTCCTCAGATGTGTTTTCTTGTTATCTGCCATATCTCGGAAGTGACAGCTTTCTTCCCTCTTTCTCCACTTCATTTAAAAAAAACTGCAGGAAATCCACAAGTACTTTGTTGATTATATGATCAATGATACCCTAGGCGCCATATCTACTGCACATTTGGTCTATGCAGACCGCGAACCAGCTAAAGCCCGGAGTCCCAAATGTCTTCAGCTTGCCAACCTTCATTCCATGGCAGTCGATTTTGCAAAGTCAGGGGCACCTGCCGAGATGCCAAGAAATTTAAGACCAAGAGAATACCCAGATTTTATGGAGAGAGGAGAGAGATTCACATACAGATCGACTGGCGTATTAGGGAAACTCTATCGTGCCACAATCTACCCAACTGGAAAGAAAAGCCACGAACCTCTGTGGTCTGAAGAAATCGCTCGTTCATCTTATGATCCCGATCTTGAAGTCCAAGGTTTTGAGGATTTTCTTGAAGTCGCTGATGATTACAAGAGGCAATATGCTGAGAAGCTTAGTTTTCTAATGAACTATTATGGATCACAAAGCGAGGATGAGATATTGACTGGTAATTTGAGGGACCGATCAATATATTTGGTGAAGGATAAGAAGAGATACGGAGAAATGAAGGATCGGATTCTTATAGCTGTAAAGAGTTTGCATAGGGAGGTCGAGGTGTGGTTTAAATCGAGCTGCAAAGAGCCTGAATTTCCAAGAATGGCTTCTGCTTGGTATCATGTAACCTACCACCCAAATTATTATTCGAGTACAAGATTTCTCAGCTTCCCATGGATTAAATGTGATGTTTTGCTGCAGATAAAGGCAATGAGATGTCAAAAGTAGAAAAGAAAGTTGTTCAAATGTACATGTTATATCTAAATCTAAGATGCTTTTTTAGCTTTTGTTATGCATAATGAAGTCTATATGTTTAAGTTGTCTTCTTTCTATTGTCAATTGGTATGCAACAGGATTACATTTTTTCAACATTCAAGTCAAAAATAAAAATTGAAAATGAATTATGTAACAATACTAATTTACTGATTCTCAAAAATAAAATTAGATTTAATTCATGTATATTAAATTATCGTACATTGTATACTTGGCATTAACCAGTTGCCAAAGAGGACTTGAAGATATATATAGGCTGCATCAGTTATCAAAGAAAGCCTCCTCCAACTCCCAAGATATTTAAGCAAAATCCATGATTTGCCATCTTTTTGTGGTATCCAAGCCATGTTTTTTTGTTATTTTGAATCTCAAATTGAAAACAAGCAAAAGGAAACATTGGACGAATTGAACTTTTAATCCAATTGTAGTCAAAAGATGGCTTATAGAATGATTGACAATAAGGACGTAACCATATATTAGCATCAACCTTCAACTAAACAAAATGCCACCACGGTCTAGCTCTGTGTTTAATCTTGTTTGAGTTTTCTTTTTTTAAATATACACTCGCTCATTAAAGTACAAACAAACTGTTATAAAAATAAAGTATACATTCAGAAATACAAGTGCATTTTTAAAAATATAAATAAATAAATTAATTTTCATACAGTAGGATGGCATAATATACAATGTGAGAGCGGTATATGCGACATTAAATAAGTAAAAAAAGTTGTTTGTTTGTAATGAATAAATGAGTATAACGATGCTAGAAAAGATAAGAAAAGGCTGATATTTATATTTCAGGTTTTTTTTTGGAATCGTGTTTTTTCATGTAATTAATTTCACTGATATAAAGGGAACTCATATGTCAAATCAATTGTCATTACCTTTTACAAATCATGGGTTCACATGTCAAAATATTTTTTCATCTTTTAAAAATAATTATCCACTTATTCACATCCATGGTCATCCAAACAACCAAACTTCATTGTTATATTTTCCAATGAGAATAACTAAAAACACAACCAAATAAAAAATCACTTATTCCACTTGTATAATAATAGATTCCTACAATACTTATAAACCCCAGAAAAATTTATGTTTCTATCCAAATGGTACCTAAATTATTTTTTAAATGCATTCCTAAAAAATCCAAGTGATGATATGTCCAATTTTTTATTTAATTTAAAAGCGATCCGAGGGACTAAAAACATCATCTTTTTTTTTTTTGAGTAAAATGTAAACGATGTTACCTTTAATTAAACTCCCATTTGGATCAGGGTAAATTCTGCTTTTGAAAAGTTAAAAATGTGCTAGTTAAAAATTTTCAAACGTGGATCTAAACACATTTTTAACTTTCCAAACAACTATATTTCTTTTTTAAACAAAAAAATCTTGCGGTTCACATATCCAAACACAGTCTAAAAAGTTAAATTATAGAATCTGAGTTAGAGATGAGAAAATATAGAAAATGATACAATGTATCAAACTAACAAAATAAACCCCTCCTCAGGTGTATTAACTGGGTAGGGAAGAAGAGCAGAAGAGTTATCTTTCCTAACCCGCTGCATTCATCCCTCCCCTACATTTCTCTACATCATCTTCTTTCTTTCTTTCTTTCTTTCTTTCTTTTTTTCCCTTTTTGTACTTTTTTTGGGGGTCTGTTCTACATCATCTCTTGCTTGATCTAATTCTTGCTATAATTAATCCATTTCTCTTCCCCAAAAGAAATCACTAACTAAAAAGGGCACCTAACCACAATAGAAGATTCCATGAAAAGAGAAAGCGTTTGCCATCTCTGACAAGGAAGTAAACCCGAATTAAGCACCAACAAGAACTAAATTAATGGCCCAAGTTAATACAATATTGTATTTTAAGATAAGATTCTTATTCATTGTGCAGTAGTGGAGCTCCCACACAATGAAAATTCCTTCTACTATGGTGATCTCTAACGTAACATGCAATAAATAGAAAAGACAAAAGTAATAAAAAAAAAGAAGCAAATCTTCTAATCCATCTTCTTTAGCTTCTAACACTCATGGATGTGCACCTTTGCATAATTGATTAATGTTATGTACTATATCAGATATTTTCTATTTAACCTCATCCACATAAGATGCTCCTCGGATAAAAAACACAAAAGAAAATGTTATATGCCCCTCATCATAAAAGATGATCAAAGATTTTGAGGGTTTCTGTATCTAAACTGAATATTCGAAAAAAAAAATCTATCCAACGGATGTCCAGAAGAAGTATTTGTATGTGATTAGAAAATCCAGATTTGGATAATTATTTGAAACATCTAAAAAACCTAAATAGATATGAATATATGATTCAAGTATTCACAAGTGAAAAAATCATATATTTAATATTTAAAATATGTAAAAAAATATATAATAATTACATAGTATAAAATATAAAATTATATGTAAATACACAAAATATTACATGTTTTAAAGTAAAAAAAAAATTATACTAACACTAAAATATTAATATATGAATATAATAAATAATATTACAATGTTATTTCATGTACATATTTTTTCATATCAAATACCATCATATCTAATCTAAAATATTTCGGATACGAATTTTTAGATATCGGATAATTGATAGGCTTAGCTAGGGTTGCATGCTTCTCCACATTGTCTTCAAGTTGGAGTTTAGCCTCCTTATTCCCCTTCCCTTGGACCTTCCCCTCCCTCGCTGTGGACCACATCATCAACATGTAAGTCATGATTATCTGAGAATAATAATCAGGCTATGCTGAACCCTAATTTGTGTTTATGTTGTCTTGGCAATATCGGTGAACATTATAACATTATCAGTCAGTTCTAAGTGTCAACATTAGTAAGTTCCCCTAAGTAAACCAATTCATATCAATGAATGTTCGATTTGAATCTTACAAGGAAGATAAGTTCCCCAATGAATATTTGATTTCAATAAATGAGGAAGATAAGTTCCACCAATCGTGCCAATTCATATGAATAATGTATGATTTGAACATATACAAAAGATAAGTTGCTCCAATTGAACTAATTAGTATAAATGAATGTTCAATTTGAACTAATATGGAAGATAAATTCCCGCAATTGAACCTATTCATTCACTTATTTGATTTGAACTTGTAAGGAGGATAAGTTCCTCTGATTGAACCACTTAGTACCAATGAATGTTCGAACAAATAAGGTAAATTCCCCAAATGGAACCAATTCATGTTAATGAATGTTGGAAGAAGAACTATTGAAGAATCCACACATTCAATTATAATCGATCTCACTCATTCAATTAAACACATTTGTGCTTTAGACCAAAAGGATTTTAAAAATGACAGAGAATGGTTTTGAAACTATTTCAAGGTGTCAGAAGTTAATTTGAAATGATTTTGAGTTAACAAGTTTTTTAGAAGAATGAGATCCTTAAGTTAATTTTTTATTTGAACCTTCCTGGCCATCAAGAAATTTGTTTTTTTATTTTAAAAATCATATGTCTCCTTTAATGAGTAATGTACTTTTATAAAATGTGAAATATATAAATTAAAATCTCTACAATGTATTAAATTAAAATACGAAAAATCATCTATAAATGATAATTTTAGTAAAATCGTTATTTACAAATAGTTTTCGCAAACAAATTGTAGGGTTTTTTTAGTATACTGTGTTTTCAGTGAGGGTTAACAACGGAGTTTTACATAATATTCATCATCTGTTAACGAAAATTTAACTTAAAGAATTATTTAGATTTACATAGATGTTTTCAAAAGGTCATAGGAAAAGTCAGGGGTTTATATGATTTTTTTTCGTATAAAAAATATGAATTTTTTTATCTAAAGATATATATCATACAGCGAATAGATAGGCTAGTGAGATGTATAAAACTCTATCATCTAAGAGTGTAACATGTAGATGTTGTGGACAGGCTGTCTGCGCGCGTCGTAGAAGCTTTCTTGTTAGCATCTGCCACAAACGGCACAGCAGACAAAAGCATGTCTCGCGTGTATCTTTCTTTGGCTTGTCTAAATTAATAAAGTGTGTATTTTTCATCAATTCATTCTCTTTTAAAAATCTATAATACGTTACACTACCATGACGACACCTCCAACTGACTGTTTACATCCAACCCCTTCTCTCAACAATGATGCATTTTGATTCAATATAAGTTGGTCCCACTCAACTGCACTATATATCATATATTACCACAAGGTTTTAAGTATCTTTTCTTCAAAGTTCTTTCCCATAATGTGATGATTCGACAATCCATCTTCTTGGGATTTAATAGGATGATTCAGCAATCCATCTTGTTGGGGACTACCAGATGAGAAAATACAGAAAACAAAATAAAAAATGCTCTGTTCATTTCGGTTTGTCTAAGGCTTGCTTTACTGGGAACAAATGCTGTGCAATTTTGTTTTTAAATCTTGTCTACAACAAACAAATCAATGGGTCTAAGCAAGCCATGTATTCTTGTCATTGGTAAGCTTTGTTCTTCTTGATTTCATTGCATGTAAATTTGTTACACTACTGACCAGAATCCTTGTCCATGCACTAATTCATTAGTGGTTGCGAGCGTGGAGAGGTTCGCATACAAGGGAGTGGCGGCGAACCTAGTGACTTATCTGACAGACGTTGCAAAGATGAGCACAACCTCGGCGGCGAAGAGCGTCAACAACTGGTGCGGGTTCACGTCCATGCTCCCTCTGTTGGTTGCCCTACTCACGGATTCTTACTGGGATCGGTTCTCTACCATCCTCGTCTCTTCGTTGCTCTACGTCATGGTTAATACATAGTTCTTCTTGTTAATTCAAACCCAAGATTAACACACCAAAACAATTAAAAGTTGCATGTACAAACCTCCTAAAACCTCCTCAAACAATTAATTGCATTGCAAGTCCATATTAAATGCGTCACTTCTGATTTATATCATTAATGCGCCAAATAATGAGATGATAAAATAGGAATATATGCGGGTTTGAATACTTCAATATAGTGGGATCTAAAGATTTATGCTATTCCTGAATTAGGGGCTTGTGGCACTGACCACAACATCAATATTGTGGCCATGGAATGGAGTGGACAAACCAGCTGGCTCCATGTTATCTTTGTTCATTTCTCTCTACTTGATATCTGTAGCCCAAGGTGGATACAACCCATCTTTACAAGCTTTTGGGGCTGATCAGTTGGATATTGAAGAATCTCCCACAAACAAGGAGGATGAGAAGAACACAAAGAAGAAGAACCTATTTTTCCAGTGGTGGTACTTTGGTATCTGCACAGGCAGTCTCTTGGGTGTCTCAGTGATGTCTTACATCCAAGACACACATGGCTGGGGATTGGGATTTGCAATCCCTGCCATTGCCATGGGGATTTCAGTCATGTGTTTCACGTGCGGCGCTCGTTTTTACATATATAAGCAGTCCAAAGTTGCGAGCAACAAGCCCGTCGGTGATATAATCCAAACAGTTAAGGAAATCGTAGCGAAAATCGTGACCGGAAGAATTCGCTTGCCACCAAGAGAAGTAGACCTTGTTGAGATTGAGTATTACTTTATCTATCTTAATATCCATCTATCTATCTATCTATCTATATATATATATATATATATATATATATATATATATATATATCTTTATTATGGTGTTGCTTTGAATCTTTTAAAATCTAACACAAGGCTGATTTTTGGTTGTAGAATGCAAGATAAACCACTTAAAGATGACACCCATGGTGGAGCTAGTTTGGATTTGACAGACATAAACACTAAATTGGAAGATCCACCTTGTCTTTCAAAAGTAATATTGAGGCTTCTTCCAACATGGATCTCACTTCTATTGTTCGCCGTCGTGTTTCAACAACCAGCGACGTTCTTCACAAAGCAAGGGGCATCGATGAAGCGAAATATAGGCAACTTTGTCATCCCTCCTGCAATGCTACAAGGCGCGATAACTATCTCTATTATATCTTTGATGCCATTGTATGATAAGCTAGTGATCCCAATCGCACGAATAATAACTCGAAGTGACAAGGGATTACTGTGGTCCAAAGGATGGCAATAGGTATGTTCCTTTCGATCATAGCCATGATTGTGTCTGCCATAGTCGAATCGCAGAGGCTCAAAATTAGTAGACAACAAACCTTGATGAAATATCAATTGAGCATTTTTTGGTTGTTACCACAATACATATTGCTGGGGGTATCTGATGTATTCACAGTGGTTGGGATGCAAGAATTCTTCTACACTCAAGTGCCTTCAACAATGAGGACCATTGGCATTGCTCTTTACCTTAGTGTGTTTGGAGTGGGCAGCTTCATTAGTGCCTTCCTCATCACAGTCATTGAGAAGGTTACAGGTCCATGTGGGAGACAACATAGTTGGTTCTCTGATGACATGAAGGAAGCTAGGCTAGACAATTATTACTGGTTCTTGGCTCTGTCTAGCACTGGAAGCTTGATTTTGTTTCTTTACTCTTGCAAGAAGCTGCAATAAAAAGGAAAATTAGTGCTCTTATTAGAGTCGATTGTATATAAACTTTCTTATCTATATGAATTGATAAGGTACAAATCAGTAAAATAAATGAAAAAGAACTATTGATCAGGCATACTTCAAGTAAACACATGCATGCATAGATGTAGTAAATTATCATTTGTTTCAATATGATGATCAACTGATTGTACTAATGGTATCATTTTGTATAATTTTATAACATTATAATAAATTGTACGATCGTTAATGATATTACAAAATAACATAATGAAATGAAATTTTATCATTTCTAATCTTTCTTATCAAATGAATGGTACAATTTTGTATACCATTTCAAATCGTTCAATTGGTCTATCTTATTGTTACAATATTACTTTCATTGTTATTATTGTTACCTTATTATAGTATCAATAATATGTATAATATATGAAGGCCACATTTTTGTGGCCTAAACAGGGGTTACCATGTGTTCCCACAAGACCGATTGAATCACACCATGTGTCATAGTCTAAACTAGTTGCATGCTTGATCTGATCAAACGGACTGTTAGAATCAGAAATAAGAGAATGGATTAAGATCGCATTCGGGCTTACATCCAATATAGATATTACAAAATAGAATAAATAAAATGACTAATCTACTTTTAATGATAAGAAATACTAAAATACCCTTAATAATACATGTTAATATATTTAACACGGAGAAACTGACCAACTCCAGGCCCATTAAATCCTCCATTGTGTGTTGAGTTAAAAGAAAGACATCATATCCCATCGTATCCCACCTAAGGCAGTATGGATGGGAGCATCTCCCATCGAATAACGCACGGTATGGCGGAACCACCCCAGATGGTACTGAGAGAATTTTATAGGGATTCCTTAGTATCTGAGAAAATCACCACCACAGCTTGGTTCCATCTATGAGTGAGCGCACAGAAAGCCTTAATCATGTCGGTGCACTTCATAATCCTTTTGAGTTACGCGTTGCTATGAGGAGACCAAACACATTGAGGATGATACCAATAAGCGATTCGAGGAATTCTTGTGGGCCTTCGAAAGGGTGTAGTGCCAGAACACCACTGTCCCCGGTCTGGATCTAACAGACTTAAAGAGTCTGTAAAATCACCCCCTAAAATATTTAAAAACCTGCAAATAAATTATTTAAAAAATAAAAAATTAAGAATAACAAAAACACAAACTGTCTGTTTGGCAAAAGACTCAGGGACGATGGCATCGGTGAGGCGAGGAAAAATACATGTAAAATGCGTTAGAAATTATTTTATTTTATTTTATGAGATAGTTAAATTAATATTGTTGCATGGATTTTATTTGCATGGGTTCACTGTTTTGGTTGTTTTAATATTAAAACCGTTAGTAACTGGTTTTTGCGTAGACCCCGCCATCTCCATTGGTCTCTGAAGGGATCAAAGGTGAGGCGGCTCTCAAGCTTTTGTGTAGACCCGTATGTAGTTAATTAAGTTGCAAATGTACTATAAAAAACCATTTAACATAATGTATACTCTACTATGTTAGTATATACTATATTTTGAATGTCAAATTATATGCATTCCATTCATATGAATATCCATTAACCAAGCATATAACTAAAAAGGATTAAAGCATATGCGACCTGTAACAAGAACAAAAAAACACACTCTATAACGTAGCGAGTTTGTGTGTTATAACTTCACACCATACCCTCCTTGTATCATACTTGTTGCTTTTAAGTTCTTTCAAAGCGCGTGATTCCATGAGTCGGGTAATGTTTGATCAATTACGTAGTAATCAATATTCGATTAATTGATCTCAATTTCAATTATGTAATTTTGGTGTGTTTATAAAAGAACAACTCCACCAGTCCATCCTCCCACAATGCACGTGGTTCGTAAAAAAATTCTACAATTCATAATTCCATATTCACTACTATTGTACATGGAAAGTATCCTTTTCCATGAAAAGAAATTTTTTTTAGGAAAACTATTTAGGAGGATATTTGTTTCTTGCGATGCCTTATAATCTAGTGATTTTAGGAGAAAATCACTTACACAAACAAAATTTAGAAAAACAATGTGTGGCATAATTATGCATATTCATTCCAAAACACATACACTGCATCAATTAAAACAATAGAAGTTACTTATCGCAATATATACTCTATTAAGTTAGTATATATTATATTATAATTAATGTATATATAAGCATTCAATTCATTCAAATATTTATTTTATTATTTATAAAAATATATATTTTATTAGATAATAATTATTTCAAAAGAAAATTCAAACAGAGATGGATACAGTAAATAGCAAGCATAACATATTCCTTTCTTCTTGTACTGCTTGATAGTATGCTGCCATATCTGTGTACACCACACACGAGCCCACCATAATTTCACACTTACAAAGCAAAAACCAACTAGCGACCCCAAGCTTTTTTCAACCAACATAGACTTTTCAATCATCGATAGGAGAACAAAAAATTCAATTAATGGAACAAATATCATGTGTCTTCAGTATCAAACTGCATAATCTATTAATCAAATTACACAATCTATGAATCAAACTGTAACATACTGATCAAAGTTAAATCTGACTAGATCCAAACCAGACAAACCATGTGAGTCTCTTCAAACCCAAATCACACATACATACAACGACCCGTCCCCATCTATAAAATCCCCACCAAACCCAAACCCCACACAAACACAAAGGGAGAGAAAATAAAGAAAGCCTTCAATGGCCCTCACAAGCCGCCTCCACCTCCTCCTGTCCGTCCTCATCATCACCGCCATCCAAGCCTCCTCGGCCGTCCCATTTCCACCGTCCGATCCACACCCCCGCGCCCACACGTGCGCGCACGATGCGAGCGCGTGCTGGGCAATGTCCCCCAACCACGCCTGTTGCTTCAACCGCGCATGCAAGGACCTCTCCACCAACCCTTTCAACTGCGGCGCGTGCGGGCGCGCCTGCCCGATGGAGCAGAGGTGCTGCGGAGGGGAGTGCGTGGACCTGTCCACCGACGCCAACCACTGCGGCAAGTGCTCCCTCTCTTGCCTGCCCGGCGTGCTCTGTTCCTCCGGCATGTGTGGCTATGCTTGATCAGTAGATCATGATACACACACACACATATATGTGACATATTGAGGGAAGAATAAAGAATGGCCATTGGCATTATACCATTATATTTATAATTACTTATATATATATATGTATGTATGAATGGTTACATAATTAATGGTATGGTTTTATGTAATGATTTTTTAAATGTGGGATTCTTCAAGAGATGCATGATTAAATAATGTTGGAGAGTTATTAATGTATATGATATAACAAAATATTGTTGGGTACTTGGACTCTTGTTATATTCTCTTCATGAGATTTATGAGATTTGAGAGTCCCATCTTTGCTTAAACTGCTTTGGCTCACATTTGTACATGATATGCAATGGTGAGGATATCGGTTGTATTAAAGGTATAGAGAATTCTTGTGTGAACTGATAACCCAATTTATATGACTCAATACTGTTTAATATGAGATTATGAGAGCAGTGTTATTCCTATCAAAAGAGGAATTTTACAACTTATATTGCATTTATTTATGGGTCCACATATGAATTATGTTTGACACAGGAAAAAACAGTTATCATGGTTTAATGGGCTTCAATAACTTCTAAACATCCAAACAACACCCACCACTGCATTAGAAACTTCACACAACTTGTATTCTTATGAACCTGAGGACGGGTGAAGAATCTTGGGTTTGGTTCGGGAGTGAAGGAAAAATGATAGAGTAATAAAAAATTTAATTAGTTTTATGAACCACTAAAAAAATAATGTCATCTTATCAAAAAGTAATAAAATGACATGTCATCTAGTAATTGGTCTAGATCATCGAACTTGTTAATTTTTTATTTTAAGGTCAATATTCTTAGTGAAAAGTCATGCAAAGAGATGGACAAGGTCGAATTGGAGGGGATGGGGAGACACAAGGTTTGACTAGTTTGTGAATTGTGACCTGGATCCTCACATGCATGGTCCTTGACTTAAAAAGGTATGTAACATGATATATTATATCGCTTGTAAATGGGTTGAAAAAAATAAGGGTGTTAATTTAGGACAATTTTTTCAAAATATTTTTTTTAATTCACATGTAAATCGTGCATGGATGAAGATCAGTTATGGTAGTTTTTTTCAAATAATTTTTTTATTCATGTGCAAATCATGCATGGATAAAGACTAGTTCTATCCTGTACGCAACATTCAATTTTAGGTTTTTGAAAATATTTGTCATCATGTAAGAGAGTCAATACTCCACCTTAACCTTACTCTCGATACACATTCTACTCTATGTACACCTGAAATATATGTGGATATTTTCTTATTCTAGTATACTAGTTCTAAGTACCCGTGCTTCCTCTTTATATTTTCTCTTTGTTGTTTCTGGGTGGGGAAAAGTTTGCTGCAGGACCTGTTCATGCACTTAAATTAGTCATCCAATTATATTGTTGGCTGCAATCTTGCCTTTTATAATCACAGCATTTAGTACTGAAATTCTCATAATGTGTTACACATACATTCATTTAATTTTGCCTATTATTTTCTAGAACATTAGGCATCTTCAGTTTTTCAAGTGTATATTTTGTTGCAGTATGTGCATTCTACTTCTCTTAGGCATTGGAACAGATGGTTGGGCTTGTTGCTCGCACAGAGCCCAAGTCGGCTTTGCCACGACTTGTGTTAACTATATTAGAGTTTGTAAGATTACTTTTGATCTGTATTTTTCAAGTTATTATCAAAAACCATGATGATTCTCTGGGGAATGTTTTGTCTGCGAGTTTGTGATGCAGATTTATGATATTTAGAAATGCAAACATGAATCAGGTTGTGCTTGATTTATATTTATAAGGTACAAGAGATGTCTGGTCATTTGGATAAATCTCCCTTCTATGCCATTTATGTTAGATTGATAATGAGTTAAGGTTTTGAAGATAAATTGCTCTAATTATAGAAGATACAAATATATCAATTTTTTCATATGTCAAAATTGAGAATAAAAATGAGAATAATTTTTTTACAAACTTTTGATGGAATAAAAAATATCTATTTTCATTTCAAAATTGAAACAATTGTTCATACTTTATTCCGATTATTTTTTATATCAAATGGGATAAGTTTTCATCCCTCTCACTTATTTTCACAATTATTTCTTATCTCATCATTTATCTCCTTGTTAAACTAAAATTTCAAACTTACACCATGATGGAAGTCTTTTAAAGATATATGAGAGGTAAAAAAGGAAAAATGTTTGATCACCTATTATGTGGTTTTGTGGACCCTGATTTGAAAGAATAGTAATAGATAATATGGTAAGGAAGTTCAAGTAGAGCTACAAAATAGATTGTCCTGGTGTTGATGTTGAAAACATTTGAATGTGTAAGCTTTTGCCAAAAATGCATCCATTACTACACGTTACCGACGCTTTAAAGAGCTTCAATTTCAGACAATGTAATGAATAAAATTGTTTATCCGACATTATTTATTTTAACAAATAACGATATTTTTTGTCATTTTAAAAAGTTATTTTATTTAACAGTTTCACACACACATTAAAATAACTGTCATATCCATCAAATTAATTATATATTTCTTACACTTATTGAATGATATAATTGTCATTTAAAAAATCATAAACTCTTATTCATCCCTTATCCAACACTTATCATCACTTTTATCCATGATAAAACAAGTTTTCAATAAAAATAACAGAAAATGCAACAAAAAAATGTCACTTTTCAGCATAGATTGTTATCACTCCCAGTATAACCATCAAAGATTAATAAACCTATGTTACACCGGGCTCTAATACCATAAAACATCACAACAGGAACAAAAGTTTCCACTTAACATGGCATACTTGTAGTTTCACCACTCTAAAATCATATAACAACGCAATGAAAACAAAAGTTTTCACCTAATATGGCATACTCTTATATGGGAAATTTTTTAAAATAACCCATTGAAAAAAAAAAAAGTATTTCAGTTTTAGCTCCAGGACCAGTTTAATTGCAAAACAGGTAACAGGTCTTGAGGCTTGGTTTACCCGGTTAGCGCGTCAAAAATTACGATGGGCAGAGACGTGATTACCAATCACGTCTCCGCCCTTTCACCCCCACACCCCCCACCCCCGCGCGCCGACTTGTGTGCGCACACGGGGTGAATACTTGATATTTTCCAGTTTTCTTAAGTGGACATTTTACTATTTACAATAGCGGGGTGAATATTTGATTTTTTCCATTTTTTCTTAAGAGGACATTGTACTATTTATAATAGGGATTGAAAAAATTAAAAACACCCAAAAAAAATTCACGCCAATTTATGATTTTTTAAAATAAAACTATAATATAGATTCGGCGATGATTAAACCCTTTTATAAAAAAGTCACGTTAAAAAAAATATTACTTTGAAAAGGAGAAAAAACTATGATGAGCATTATTTATATTTGGGAATGGATCCTCTGCTTATATTTTCATGTTTGTTTTTTATTTTTCTAACCTTTAATAGGATTTATTTATCTCATCTCCACAAATAATATATTAAAATAAAAATGTAAATAGTACAATATCTCGTTAAGAAAAAAAATCAAGTCTTCACCTCTCGTGCATGCTAACCACATCTCCCCTGTGACGTGTTCCTCACGTGCGCACGGGTCGCAACGCGTGGGGGGAGGGGCGGGGGGAGGTAGGGTGAAAGGGCAGAGACATGATTGGTAATCACGTCTCCGTCCATGGCAATTTTTGGACTGCTCAGTATGCCACGTGGGAGCATTATTGATCTTTTTTTTTAATTTATTTTTGTAAATGAATAATGGTGTGTGGTGGTGATTTTCATGGGTGCATATTGTTTATTGACTTATTTGTCATAATCTGTGTGTTCTTGATTTTTGAAAAGGAAATGATTTTTGTTGTATAAAAGTGAAATCAACTCTTCTCCTGGGTTTGGGTAATAGGGAGTTGTTAAATAAAATTATGACCCAGTTAGAATATCTTGTTTTTCAATAAAGAAAACCATTCAAGAACTCTTTTTTAGGATTAATTTTTCTTGAAGATTGACCAACATATGACTCAGTTGTTGTTCATGATGCATTATGTTCATTTTTTTTAATTTGTTTGTCTGAATGAATAATGTTGTGTGATGGTAATATTCATGGGTGCATATTGCTTATTCAACTTATTTGTCCAAATCTGTTTGTTCTGGATGTTTTAAAAGGATTTGATTTTTGTTGAATAAAAGTGAAACCAACTCTACACTTGGGTTTGATTGATAGAGTTGTTAATTAAAATTAGGACTCAATTAAAGTAGATATTGTATATGTGAATATTTGTGATCATGTTGTGACAAGAGCAAATCTATGCTGTGTATAACTGTTATGACCACCTTAAGTTCAGCATTTGTACCTTTTTTTGGCATCTTCTTAGGCCTAGACAATGTAATGCATTCACATGAACTCTTTACCAATAAATCTCTTCTTAGTATGTTGAAACTAATGAGATAGGAAGGTTTAGTGTTATGATTCATTTGTCTTCATTTTCCTTGCATTACATTGGAATAATTGTCTTTGTAATTGTCCATTTTTTCTGTGTTCGGATGTTGCATTGTATTTGATTGAATACTTATGATCACGTTGTTTCACCTGCAGCCCATAGTTGTGTATAACCACATCCCACCGTAAATATAACATATATTGATATGTATCTTAAGTTGTATGTCTTTCACAAAATTCCATAGTAAAAAACCAATGTATATATGTATTGTAGGAGGCAAATCTGACCAGGACAGAAAATATGAAATAAAATATAGCATGGCATAGGAAATAATCTAAATACGACCCATCTCACAACCCCCAGGCCCATCGGACAACACCGAGATGAGGTACCTATGCCCGCATAGCGTGTAGACCTGACAAGCCCAGATGTGAGCAAATAAGAAAGATGAGGGAAAGTCAGATCGGACAAGTCATGTGCCCAACCATAGCTTAACAGGGATAAATGTGTCCGACCAATGTAACGAAGCCATTTCGCGAAACTATGAGAACGGTTAAGACCGTAGCAACTCACCCCGGTCGAAGGACACATCGGGATCTATGATTAAACGACAGGTCGGTCATGAGCCTCTTCCCCAAGGCGAGACGGTTAACAAAGGGAGTATCATCTGACACCAAAAAGGACAGTGCGTCAGGGAAACCGTTATAGGATGATGATGATTCCTAGACGCTACATGTTCGAAATCCGTAGGCCACGTAGGAGATTCCATATCGTGTTATGGCCACTCCCTAAGGCCTTGATCTGCGCGCCCCAGTCCACTATAAAAGGGAGGCTATCCCTCCCTCTTGAGGTATGCGAAAAACCCGAGATTCTACCTCCTCTTAAAAGTTCAAGTATTCCAAGTTCTTCTTCTTCTTCTTCTTTTCTTTGGAGAAGTGGTACTGACTTGAGTGTCGGATGGGCGTTAGTCGGCACCACACTGGTGTGAGTGGCAGGTATATGAAGGCCAGGACCCATAAGGAGCGGAGGATCCCGACGAAGGAGATGAGAAGCGGACGGTTTGACCGGATCAACTCAGAAAAAAAGCTCAAGCCCACACCATATCTCCGGACCCAGTTCAAAAGCCCGGATCGATCAGGATCCGGCCTAGGAGGGGATTATCAAAAAATCCACCCCCCACATGTATAAAAACATGTTTGTGAGTGTTTTAGCTTGTGTATAGATATTTATTTTGTTTCTTAATTGAAGCATGATGTTTTTTGTATGGTGTTATTTCATTCTTGTACATTACAGAGAGGCAAAGAATGAACTATTTTAATGGATTTCCCTGATCTAATGAAAATTGATTGGATAAAGAAGTAAGTAATGAACTACCAACCTCCAGCCTGTGTCTTACAAGCCCTCTAGGATGGACCCATGTCTATTGCTTTATATATTCGATTTTTTGAGCCACCTATAATAGAAGGCTAGTAATGTAATATTGTATGGACATGTTATCTGTGTTAGCATTCTTCTTTTGTATGTAGTAACTAGAATGCTACTAAATAACCCATGTTTATGTCTTTAGAAAACATCAAGCTTTGTAAATACTTGTAACCCCATGGATGCTTTATATTAATCTACTTGTCTTGATGGTGAGGAAGTATGTGAATCTTTGCGTATCATTATGTGTGATTTGATTTAAATTTGTGAGTTTGTTCACAGCAATTAGGTGTAGATGTGCTTATTGTAGAGTAGCTTTGTGATTCTGCAATTCACTTCACAATAATATTTGACTTTCATTCTGTTAATTATTGCTAACTTATTAAATTAGTTGTGTAGAACAAATAGTAATTTATACAATTACATTGTGTATTTAAATATAAAATACTCAACGTATTATATTTTTATAAATGAGTCTAATATAAGTTACATGCAAATGCATATAACACATATAAGCAATTTAAATGAAGCAATGTATAACAAGGCTATGAATATTTGGTACAAGTATGAGATTGCCAATGTATATGATTTTATTAAAATTATTAAATTTTATAACCAATATATGATTCATTAATTTATTACTATTTATGACTAATGGAATGTGTGGATTTAATTAAATTGACCAGTAATTTGAATCACCATTAACCATATATAGGCTTAGTTTAATTGATTAGTTGTAAAATATATGTAAATGGCCATTATAAAATATTACATAAGAGAACGGTCCAGATCCAATTACACTTATTATGGATTGATTTATATCTATCAACTACACTAAACATAAACTTATATTTCATGGGCAAAGTTGATATTTTAAAAATAATAACTCTTTATTCATCTCTTATTAACCATTTATTCACAGTTTATCCTGGGTGAACCAAACAACAAAATTCTGCAGTTTAAGTTTCCCAATGAAAATAACAGAAAATACAACCAAATACAGTTAGACTTATTTTATCAAAAAATCTATCCTAGTATAATCATTTAGGCTCCGTTTGGAAACACATATTGAAAAGTAGCTTTTGGAATAAAGCTGTTTTTTAAGATGATTTTAGACCTTGATTTTTTTAGGATGCTTTTTTTTTTAATTTAGGAATCAATATTTGGAATGAGTTTAATGTTTGGCAGAGAAAGTTGCTTTTCAATTCAAAAAATCGATTCCGATAAAAAATCGTTGTTTTTGAGCTTTTTAAAGCACGGATTTCGAGAGAGAAATTAAAAAGAATCCAGCTTTTGATTCTGTCGGAATCCACACCGTTTGGCTGCAAGATTTTGAGATTTTAACTTTTCAAAAAGCGAAATCCGTCCAAATCTTGTTACCAAACAGAGCCTAAAGGCTGACAATTCCACTTTTCAAAATTTTGAGATTTTAACTTTTTAAAATGCGGAATCCGTCCAAATCTTGTTATCAAACAGAGCCTAAAGGCTGACAATTCCACTTCCTCAACCTTGGGGGGATAAGGAGACGGCAGGAGCAAAGCGAGAAAAGCGTAAGCGGAGGCAGCGAGCAGAACTATTTTAGTGTCCGCACTCACGCTTTACTCCGATCAGTCAACGGAGGCAAAAAAATGTCGTCTTCGTCGTCGATCTGGACCGTCCCTCACCGACAGCTCTACATCGACGGTGATTGGAAGGACCCCATCCTCAACAAGCGTCTCCCTGTCATCAACCCTTCCACCGAAGACACCATCGGTTTCTCTCTCTCTCTCTCTCGCTCACCCCCAATTCAGTGGAGTTCGTTTTTAAGTCTTGTAATATATGATGAGTAGGGGGCATACCTGCGGCGACATCGGAGGATGTGGAGTTGGCAGTGAAGGCTGCTCGAAGGGCTCTTGTTCGGAACAAAGGGAAGGACTGGGCGCGTGCTTCTGGTGCTCACCGTGCCAAGTACTTGCGTTCTATCGCTGCCAAAGTATTGGATCTTACTCTCTCTCTCTCTCTCTCTCTCTCTCTCTCTCTCTCTCGGTATTTTGAGCTTCCTTGAGTAGACTGATTTCTTGATCTTGAACTTTTATTTGTTACCCACTTTCTCTCTGTTTTTTTTTATTTCCTGTTTCTCCCATCACAGGCTCCAAATTTTTTTTTTATATGGGTTTTACTTATTAAGCCTACTATTGCAATTCCCATCTCCCATAAATGAAAAAGAAAAATGTTAGACCCAATCATTTTTATGGTTCAAAACTCAGATCACACATGTTTTTTTTTTTTTTAAATAGTAAACATCATCTAATGAGGTATATGTTTTGATAAAAAGTATATTTCGCTCCATTTCAAATGGAAATAATCCATTTTTAGGAAGTGTAAGAAAATTTTTAATAAGATATATGCATCGTCTAATGATGTATATGCTTCACTAAATTTCTAACGAGGCATATAAAACTGCATTTTGGACCGTTAAAAAATTGAGTGTAACAACGTCTAATGAAAAATGGAGCAAGGAATCTATCGTTAGGCCATATTTATTCTCATCTCCCTTTACCTCTGAAAACCCTTCTTTTCATAGGGTCTTTTAGTGAGACAACTGACAAGGTGGATACATATTTTATTGTTTAAATCTTTTTATACTTTTATGTGTTCTTGTTGCTTGCTTTTTCGACTTTTGGGTTGTTCAATGGCTAGGATATTTATGTATATGTACATTAGGTTTTGGTCCGAAAGGGTGTGGTTTCAAATCCCACTCTCAACAAATTTACTTTTCCTTTTTCAATAAAAAAAAATGTATATGTGTGCATATATATTATGAAATAGGTGTTATCCCTGTCCAATGCATGCTGCCAAGTTTGGGATTTGAACCGTCATCTATGTATATGGTCCTTAGTGGACGGGAGATATGCCACCGAAACAAGTAAAGTGTGAAAATCGATATTTAGTCTTGATAAACATTAGTTACTTGAATTTAATGTTGATATTGTAATACTGCAGTCTGCAGGATGTGATGTTCTATCTCTTTGTCCCAGATTTCGATTTTAGCTTGCTATCTAGGTTACGTCTAAGTCGTATTTTGTCTTTAATCTTTCCTCTTCCATTGCTTACATACTAGAGTGTGGGTAGTGTGGATAATCACCTGATCAATATATCAAATGGTGTGGATTAAGGAGCATGTGAAACGAAAGGAGGACAAGGGATTATGGTAGTTGATTTTGTCGTCATCGTCTTCTCTAGAAACTAGAGGGACAGAGGTTGGTTGGCAATTAGCTGGATCCATGAAAAGGGGTTATAACAATTAATAAGGGCAAAAGTCCAAGAAATAGGATGATATGCAATAGGTCAAACACAACCTTCTATTTCTTGGTTTAGTACTTTTTGTTTTTTGAATAAATAGTTTAGTACTTGGCTCACTGTTTTCCAATGGGTTTGTAGATAGTGGAAAGGAAGTCTGAACTTGCCAAGCTTGAAGCACTGGATTGTGGGAAGCCATTGGATGAAGCAGCATGGGACATGGTAGGTGTATGGTGACCTTTCTTTTTTAGTTGAATGATGTTTAACAGTACATGCTTCATATTCATCTTATGTTTGTTCTCCAGGATGATGTTGCTGGTTGCTTTGAGTACTATGCAGATCTTGCTGAAGCCTTGGATAAAAAACAAAAGATTCCCATTTCTCTTCCTATGGATACGTTTAAATGTCATGCCCTCAAGGAACCCATTGGAGTTGTCGGGCTAATTACACCTTGGTAAGTTGATGTGAGATTCACTTACAAGTTTACTTGAATTATGCATGAGCTGTTTGCATGCAATTGAAGTTATCTGTATTGAAAACCTTCCTGATATGGTTTAGATAAGCTCTGATTCAGAAATTTATGATATCCTGGTTATCTATGATTGGTTGCAAATTTTGTTGTCAACCATTAAGCTATGGTGCAACCCGAATAACAAGAAGTTTCTGATGTATAGATGTTGATGTTGTGATAACGTGCATATTTTCCCATAAAATATATGATATTGTTTCCTTCAATTATTAATAGATGTTTTTATCAAAAAAAATATTAATAGATGTAGATGTATGGAGATTCAGTGTCCTCTTCAACTCCATTTTCTTAATCAATATATGATAGAGATATTGAATTGGCCTATTACATTTGTGGAAAGCAGAAGGATTCTTATGTTACATGCTAAATGGCTAGAAAGGACATTGTAACTCCTTTTGTTTGGTCCCAAGGTAGTTTGTGGATGTGTTACGGGAATTGGCGAAGGTTATCTTCGTTCTTTGCTTGCCAAGTAACTTAAACATGCATAATCAAGTAAAGACTTTAATAGGTCAGTATGTACTTTTACATCTATTATGGGATCTTCTATTTTTTTAGTTGTAATATCAGGGACATTATCAATTAGTTAAAATCAGGGTTGTGTTTGGTAAACTTGAAATATAGCCAAGTCTCAAGTTAAGTGCCACAAATTCATTGCTATTATCAAGAGTTGTTTGGTAAATTACTTTATATGGAACTTCAAAAATTAATTCATAACTAGAAAGAACTTGTTCAATAAAACACTCTTGGTGGTATTTGGAAACCACTTCTTTTAACTGATAAGTAGTGTTTGGTAAATCAATCATTACTAAATCTTATAGCGGCTTTTTAAGCGACATTTTATAAGTGAAGATTTCTATTCTAGAGGTAGACATTCTACCACAATTTATTGTAAACATAGGACAATGTCAAGTGAAATTGAAGAAACAAAGGAAAATCAACATTGTAAGGTAACCAAAAAAAAAGGACTTAAGCATGTAGAAGAGATATCAACAGGCTCCAACAGGCTGTAATTCCCCTAATTACTTGTTGATCATTAATTTACCATCCACAAATCCCACCTTGTCACCCCCGCACAACAATGTCCCCCTTGATGAATTTTTATATTGAATCCTAGATGTTCTCAAACTACACTTTGGCGCCCTTGAAAACTACTTGGTTCCAAGTCAGCCACATTGCCCAGGCTCCAAACTTGAAAACTACTTGAATATGATCTTGGCTTCTTTACCTTCGTCATGCTTTTTTCCTTGATTCCCATTCGGTTGCATATGCTGGGCCAAAGACTAGACTTAAAATTTGATTTTATGATATGGCTTTATGAATTTTTTTATTTAGCTGTATCATTTTTGTGAGACTTTATTGAGTGAGAGGGATAAATGCGTTATTTTGCTACTTTTAAAGTAATTGATCACTGTGTGTGTTATTAAACTAATTGTGTACATGTTTGTTAAAACTTATAAGTTGCATATTATAACTTTTAGCTTAAAATAAACAGTTATTGCATGTTTGTTTAAACTTATTGAAACTTATTTAAGCTAAAAACAACTTAAAAAAGTCATAATCTCTAAGTTGGGTTAGGGGTGCTTTTCAGATTATAACTTATGGATTAATGTTTAAAAAAATATGTTGGACATTTAATACCCTTCACTTTATTTAACAAAGACAAATCTTTTCATCTTCTCTAAATATTTCTTTCATCTACTAAAAATTTGAAATAACTCATATAAGATATTTTTTTTGAAACTTTTTTTTTGAGTGTTGATATTTTTAATGAAACTTAACTCATTTAAGATTAAAACTTTGGATTGTGATTTTTTTTAATGAAATAAAATTTAGATTACAACTAGAATATTTTAGTTGTGTTTTTTTATTAATAGAGATCAAATTTCATGTCTTTGTCTCTTAAGTTCTACTTTTTTAATTAATGTGGAATCCAATATTTCATTAAATTTTTTACATTTTATTTAATGTTAATGGACGATGAGTTAGATATCATAATTTTATAAGTAAAACCACATTATTTTATTAAAGAGAAATTAAATTTAACTTATACACATGGAAGGGTTTTTTTGACAATTTCACAGCAGAAGCTATTTTACAACTTATTCTAACAAACATCCACAACTGCTTATTCTCTGCTTTTCAACGGCTACAACAAACATGTTAACTGTTTATCAAAAAAGTTATAATCTATAATCTATAATAAGTTATAATCTATAATTTGTAAATTTAAACTACAACAAACATGGCATGTGAAATGCTTAAATAAGTGAATTGAAATAATATATGGCATTGACATGACACTTGACTCGTTATGTTGTGTTAACTCTATGTCAATTGAGTGGAGTTGGCATCCATTATCATGAGTGCTTATAAACTAAGGTTAATAGCCAAATGCACTTAGATGACATGTGATGTTTTGGTATATGACATATTATGTCTAGTCCATCGAGTGAACATGACACATTTTGAGGTGTACTAGTAAACTACTGGTAAATTGCACAACGAACTTCACTTAGATAATTTGACATTAAGATGATGTGGCACATGAAACATCATGTCATGTCAACTCTACATCAATCGAAGGCATTTAACAATAATTATTAAATTCAAAATTCAAATTCAAATCCTAACTAAAAAAACAAAAAAATCATATCTGAATTATATCTAAACATTAGCTAATCCTAATTATCCAAAAAAGATATGATAAATCTAATAAATAAAAATAGAATACTAAGAAATGCAAATCATCTATAATCCTCCATTTGGTGGTCCCCAACATTGATCGAATGGTCCATGATTGTGCTACATCAATTGCGCATACTGATGACCTCCCTTTTTGTCTCCTTTTTCTTTCACATTATCAAAACCCTTGCTTATTTGGGACTTTGTCAGGAGGATGCGTATGCTTCACACAATGTTGGTAGCCAATTCAATCAACTACTTATATAATTAAACTTTCCTTGGGAACTGATATCATCTTGTGAGTTGAAAATATTTTATTCACTAGAACTGCATGTACATGTTCTATCGCTTTCTTTGGGTTGTTTTATGTGGATCATAGTCGTTTTTGCGTCTATTTGTTATAATTCCCATATCATGCAAAATGATTCATCGTCTTTTTACAATTGTTGTATATCTCCTATTTCTTCATCTTATAGTTATGAATGAGCTTTATATATAGAGAGAGAGAGAAAAAAAAATTATTTATAATTTTAATGTCTTTATGTGGTTGTTTTGATATAACATAAATATGTATAATATATTGGCGGTCTTTATGACATATCACTAAATCCCCCTCGAGGAGTGACCCGATGTACGTGGAGAACATTTGGGAGAAGTTGTAGCTGGTTCTGTGCCTGTGCTAGCCATGTGTTGTATATAAGGGGGAAGTTGACTATTGAGGAGTAGGGTGTGTTTCTTTATTCTGGGTCCCTGTCGGCTGTAGATCACTGTTCTACTGCAACATGGTTTGGACTTACTTTTTTTTTTGTTATGTTATTTTGCCTTGGGCATTCCCTCTATTTCTATAAAACCGCGGTAGAATGCCTACCATTTTATGCATATATCACATATTTAAGTTACATAACACTGGACTATCAAGTTGAGGTTAAAGTAATCCTTGCTTTTTCATTAATATCTCACGGGCAGAATTTGATTTTTTTGGGGGTATATTTGGGCTTCTGGTCTCCAATTCTCCATTGCTTGTTATGATATTATTCTTTTGATAAAGTATATGAATTTTATTAATGTTTATTTTAGGAACTATCCTCTCCTGATGGCTGTATGGAAGGTTGCTCCTGCCCTGGCTGCTGGGTGCACAGCAATATTAAAGCCTTCTGAATTGGCATCAGTGTAAGTCTTGGTATATTTTCTTTTTTTGCTCTTCCCCTCTTTAATGAAACTTGACTTTTGTTGACAAATACGAAGAATGGAAGAACTTGTTGAAGAATTCTTCTTAGAATTCCAAATTAATTCCTTCTCTTCTGTGTCTGTGTGTTGGCTTTCTGCTTTATATTTATGTAAATTTAATGGTTTTAATTTCAGGACTTGTTTGGAATTGGCTGACATTTGTAAAGAAGTAGGACTTCCTCCTGGTGTCTTAAATATTCTAACTGGTCTAGGTTCTGAAGCTGGTGCTCCTTTGGCATCTCATCCTCTCATTGACAAGGTTCATTGTTAATCATTTTGCTTTTTTAAAGAGGTGTGACAAAGTTAATTGTCAAGGAAGAATATGCCCCAGACAAATACAAAGTAGTTTCTCTTTAAATTCAAAATAAATAATAGTCAGAACATAGTTGAAGGCCACCAATTTCTGATTTTTTTCATTAGCTATTTCTCTGTAGATTGTTATTTAGAATATGCACTGTTGACTTATGTGGTTCTGGACCTGGTAGTTGGCTTCCTTGGAGATCCCTTTGTCTTTACATTTATATGTGCATTATATTCTCTTTTCAGATTGCATTTACTGGAAGCACTGAAACTGGTAGAAAAATCATGACTGCAGCAGCTCAAGTGGTCAAGGTATTAAAAAAGTTACCTTGTAATTTGTAAATCTCTCTTTCTGATCTGTCTCTTCCTTTGGTCCTGCTTACTAATGCTGGTCTAAAATTTAATTAACTTTTCCAATAAATACTAGTATCATGATTTATTGTACCAGTTAGCTTCTTCCTTCCTGCAACCATTTTCAAATTTAATTTACACGTTATGCTTTTGTTTATTGCAGCCTGTTTCATTGGAACTTGGTGGAAAAAGTCCTATCATTGTATTTGAGGATGTGGACCTCGATAAAGGTCTGGTTTTTTGTAAATGTCTCTTTGTCTTCATGATTACTTCATATATGGTCTGAAGCATATATACATGGAACAACCACTAATTAAACCAAAACATAATTTAGCCAGGTGACTTGTATGTATTGATAATTTTATGGCATCAAAAGAACTGTTCAACAGCAGGCAGATAAAATTCAGTGTATGGTTTCATTTTATTGAGAGAGAGAGTGCAGTGCATGAGAAATTAGATGTATGTAGTTAATCTGCCTTGCAAAATTAGCTAAGGAATTAGCTACATGCAATACTTCAAATTGGCATGTTAAGGAAATTTCTGTATATTGTGTATGTTCTGGTTTCTCTTACTCTACTAATAGAGGACGAATCTATTCACATACTCAATACTTTAGCTGGTTTGAACCTTAGGATGCTGTATGATTGTTGCACCTCCAAATTTGAGATGAGTCTGGGTCTCGTGAGCATGACATGACATCTTTACCAATTGAGTGAATGATTTTTAAATTTCAACCAAGACATGAAACATAAGAGAGATGGGCGCGCGTTTGATATGTTTATATTAGTTATCAATTATCAATTTCATTGAGATTGTAATGTCATCTGGCTTCATGTGAGTATAAACATTACTGTAGTTTTCATGCCATTTTTTTGTGTGTCCTGTGATGAGAGAAGTATGGGTGTGCGTCATACTTCAGTGGTTTGCCCTGTGAATGTTGACGAACTATGGCAGGAGGGAAAGAAGCTCAAACCATAAGGGGATAGAAGCAACAAAGCAAGAGAGAAAAGGTATCGAAAATTTTGGTGTTGGTGGTATGGGCTTTGTGGCCAGCAAGGAATCAAGCGGTCTTCAAGGGAGTGATTTCTCTTGTGGAGGGAATTTGGGAATGGTGCCAAATCTTCATCTCGGATTGGGGAACATATATAGCCAAGGCGTTGAGATTGGAGTCCATAGATGGTGTTTTTTGTATGGAGGAGTGAGCTGGTGACGGGTTTTTTGCCATGGGGGGTAGTGCTCTCAACTGTCCTGGCCTGGGTTTTTTTATTTTTTCAGTTTTGCAATAATTGACTGCCTCCCAATTTAATGTATTGCGGTAGATAGTCTACCATTTTTTCTCCCAAAAACAAAACATTACTATAGTTCTTAATAAAAAATTATAATGTCATGCCACGTATGTCTCTGTCTTCGCCATGTCCTCACGTGAAACACAATGTTTCAAAGTAATATGCATGTCAGGGTCCAAAACGCACGTGCAACCACACATGCTGTATATGCGATCGCACATTGACTGTTCAAACAAACGCATAGGTTTGTTCGAATGGTCACTATTTTATTTTTTACACTATCGAATGCCGTTCGAACTGATTTCAAACGTTTGAATACCCTTCGAACGGATTTCAAACATTTGAATGCCGTTCGAACAGAGTTCATTTCCATAGCGTTCATTTTTTAGACATTTGAACTACCGTTTGAATCCGGTTCAAACGGCGGTTATGCAGTTCGAACAAAATCTGCGGCATTCAAACGGTCACTGCAAAAAACGCACATGTTAGATCATATGCCCCTGGCCTCAAAAAAAGCACATGCGGCACATGTTGCACTTAAATATCTGGAAACATGGGTTTCGAAATTATGAAAATTAATTTTGAATTATGGGCACTTAATGCGTCTCACATGTGTCCATAGGTGTCTGTCATGTTGTCCTCTGCCTCATACGTGTACATAGGCACAATACGTTCATCAAATCTAGCTTAATATTTGGACTGCAATAAATTTTAGCCAATACACATTTTTGGACCTACATTGAGATGGTGAAGGATATGAGTCTAAAGTATAGGAGGGAAGGGAAATAGTGTATAATGGTAGTGAATGAGTTTGCTTCCTGACTAATAACCATGGTTATATTTACATATTACCACCTGAAGCAATTAGCTACTTCTACCAGATATATGGAGGTATTAGAGCTCCAAATTTCATTGTTCCATTTCTTAATACATGTTTGTGATAGCTATGGGGCATGAGAGTTTGCATCTCTTCATCAGTTGTAAACTTATAATTATAACAACCAGTTTTAAGCTTGGTGATGACAAATTTTCCGCATTCATGTGAAGTTGTAAATTTTTGAACAGCGGCGGAATGGACGAATTTTGGTTGCTTTTGGACAAATGGTCAAATATGCAGTGCAACGTCACGTCTTCTTGTGCATGTAAGTTTTTCTCTCATTTCATGTCCTTTGTCATTTTTAAAATCTATCAATGAGGGTGAGGTCTCTCAAAGATCAGAAATCTGTATTATTCTCCTGATGCAAAAATGTCAATACATGTTCTTCCATCATTTTTTATAAATATTGTATCAATTATTGCTGCTCACTGTACCTTATCTGTGCATGCGTTTGCATGTTGAATATCATATTTGATGTACTGCAGTGTATTCCTTTGTTTTAAATCAGTAATTGAATATTAGACCACTAGTGTTTTTTTTAAACCACTTTTTATAAGAAGATTACACATTTTTGAAAAAATAGTTAGTCTCTCGGAAAGCTACCAATTTTAAATGCCAACATCCAGGGTGTGCTTAATAGAGATGGGAACTAAAAAATGTCAGGCAAACAAAAACTGTAGATTCTAGCTAAACCTTACTCACGGAAAACCCTTGGTGACCCTGGTCACCACTGCCGAAGGTTCCAATGGAACCTCCTTCCCTCAAATTCCTATGTAAATATTGATGAACTATGTGCTTTCTGTAAGGTGAAGTCGACTGCTTATGATGTATAGGATGGGACAGCATATGCCACTTAGGGAGAATGGAACTGCATGGTGTTGGAAAATAGGAAGGATCTGAATGAAGGAAAATGATGGTGATTGAAGAGTAGTTGTGACATATTGTATCGAACTCATATCTATTTAAATGAGGATGAAAAAGCCATTTGGAGTTAAGGGTGGTAAACAAGTCGAGTGAACTGAGCTTTGACATGTATAAGCTTGGCTCATTTATACTCGGGCTTGGTTCGGTTTGGGACCGAGCTTAATTTTGTGTTCTAGTTCGGCTCGTGAAAAGTTCGGTTAAAGCTCGGCTTGGCTTGAACCAAGGCTCGAGCTCGGGCTCGTTTAGCTCAAAAAAGCTCGTTTAACAATTAAAACATGTCCCCAGTGTCCATAGCACAACGGTTCAGGGTTTAGCGGTGTTACCGATAGGTCCTGAGTTCGAGTCTTGGCGCTGACTTACCCACCTGTTTGTTGGCGATTATTCGAAAGAATTTTCCGTGGGACCGGGACAAACAGGCGGAGGTAGCTTTCCCAGCTCGACCGTAAGGACAGCCACGGGGAGTCCCTCCGATATCAAAAAAAAAAAAATAATAATTAAAACATGCAAAAAACAGATAACATGCCAAAAATAGACAATCATATTCGAAAATCATTACTAAACAATTATAATCGAAACAAGCTTGTATAAGCTCGGGCTCTGCTTGGGCTCGGCTCGTTTACAATTGAGCTTTAAAAATTGTTCAAGCTTGGCTCATTTACCACCCCTATTTGGAGTCATCTGAGTTCTGTTAGATCATTTTATTCAGTCTTCAATATATATCTGGAAAGGAATCTTGTTAGAGCACATAGATGTAAATAAATCTGGGATGTGAAAAATCCTCTTAAAGACAAATGCATTCATGTGGCTACATTGTATGAACATTGTCCTCACCATAGAGAATAGGAGCAAATGGGCTGATGTTAGCATTTAATGTCAGCTGTGCCATCTAGAAGGTGAAACTCTACACTACTTGTGTTCCTTAATTGTAATCATTCCAAGGTATGTCTAGGGAAAGCATCTATCGTCCTCGAATTCCCATCATATGTGGGAATTATTCAAAAGGGCAAATAAGAAGTGTGATAGAAGCAAATACGCATAGTTCTGACAAATGATCCCTCATTCGGTGTTTAGTGCATCTAGCTTTTGAGAAATGGACAAAATTTTCAGCAACAAACTGTACAACAGAATCTATGGTTTTGCATAATGGCTCCTTTGAGTGACTGAGGAAAGTTCATTCTCATTGCTGATTTGATTAATCCTAAATCTGTTACACTCGGTCATTTTTATAGCCCAAATGCCGTCCCATATACCTTGTTAGCCCCCTTCACGCACTGTATCGAGGTATATACCCCGTTGAAAATATTTCACATTTTCTATAAATTATGCCATTCAATTAATTGGCGTATATATTCTACCTTTTATGAAAGTACATAACTCATTAGATGAGGTATATGATTTTAAAAAAGATGAAAATGTGTCGTTTGCCTTTTGGACGGTAAAATGGATTGAACATTTTCGGGACTGGAGGTTCCCGCATCGAGCGGGCATTGCCACGCTGGCCCCGGAATGTGGCCCTCAACGCAGCAGGCGCGCGCACATCTCGCGGGGCGTGGGATGACCTGGCGCACATGTCAGCAAGACATGCACGGATCTCACGAGGTGGGGTGCCAGTCGTAGCGTGACGTGGCGCACATGCCCGAAGCAGATCCAGAATGCACACAGATGGTTAACACGTTCAGGGATGCGGGCACGCAGCAATGTTGAACGGTTAAGAACATGCACACATCTCGCGGGGCGTGGGACGACCTGGCGCACGTGTCAGCAAGACATGCACGGATCTCACGGGTGGGATGCCAGTCGTGGCATGACATGGCGCATACGCCCAGGGCAGATCCGGAATGCGCACATATGACCAGCACGTCCGGGGACGCAGTCATCCAGCGAGGCGGAATGGTTACGTACGTGTGCGGATCTCACGGGGCAGGAACTGATCGTGGGACGACATGGCACGTTCGTGGGCACTCGGTGTGCCCACGATGCGGGCAACTCTGTACCCATGTGCAGAGTGGGGGAGTTGCCGAGATAGTACAAGTCACACTCCATGTAACTGCTTGGTCAGGGGATTGATCAGGTAAGGGTAGTGGGGTTCTATATAAGTCCCAAGCCGAAGGACATAAGTTGTAATCGTTGATTGAATACAATATAAGGGTTCTGCCCAACTCTCCTTGTGTGTTTTGTGTGTTGAGCGACAATAGAGAGATAAGACATGTGGGTACCTTTTGCTTTTTTACCAATTCTGTTTGACTCTGTCATTCTAGTTTTCTATTGGAGATGCCTTATCTCTTCTTAGTCTTGTTTTGTTGGTGGTTGGACTATTTGTATCCCCTTCCTCTTGTAGAGTTTACCGCTGTTAATTAATATAATTACAGGTGGTGTGCCTCACCATTTCTCCCAAAAATAATATATTGATGTACAAAAGCTGCTTCTTCAAACAGATTTTCAAAGTGGTCAGATGTACAAAAGTTCTGAAACTTAGAGTGCTCTGTTGGTGAATCATATGCATATCATTAGTTAAATCGCATTGTCTGTCAAAGGTAAATTAACTAAGTGAACCTTATATAACAATATATTGACTTCGGGGAATGGGATGGTAAGTCAAATACTTCTATTCAAAATGTTGAGTTTCTCATATTATGTACTGTAAAAACTAGAAAATAACTGTGCAACTATAAATTGCTGACTCAGACAACAATGGAAGGGAGTGAGATCCATAAGCTTGGGCCATACCAGGTACTTTAGTGTTGCATACTCTCGATTTACGGAGTTTATATACCGGGAGCATTTGAATATTGACAGTGAAACAGAGTTGGCATATGTGTGGGTTGATCATTGACAAGCTAAACTCAACATCGATCATCATTCATCTCTTATGCAAATTGAATGAGTGTAGAACAATTATTGGGCCCATACAAAATCGATTATCATTTTGATTTGGAGATCCTCATCTCCTTTTGCACGGGGAATAATTCTCTTTAATATAATTGTTCGTATTCATGTGTTTTGGGATAGCCATCCATGTGTTTGTTATTTCATTTAAGTTGTTTATTGATGGTTACCTGGTTGTGGCCATCAAGACTGTCGCTCATCTCCTCATCGCCTGCATTATTTTGCAACAATCACTTGTTGAAGCTGCACTGCATTGTTGACTCGTTCATAATGGTTTAAATTTAATTTACAAGATCTATGGCATCATTTGTGTCACTTTTCTCTATGTCATATCAGAGTTTTTTAGGATCTTAGTAAATGAAAGCCGAATTTTGTTTCTTTTTGTGAACCATTACTTATTATGCAGATCCCCAGTGGTATTATTAAGCTAGTCGTTGAGCATTGCCTATCCATATCTTTTAAGCCACTCTCAAAACGAAACTCTATAGAATATTGTCTTCAGTGTAGCAATCATTTTTCTTTTACATTACTTGTAGATGTTACAAATTTTTTTTTGTGTTATTACGTGCTATGAGATTATATCTGCCACTTAAACATGTTTCATGTGGCTTATGTGAAATATAGTACAACATTTAATAATTTTTCCTAATTCATTTTTTTTCACTCTGTGCTTATAGTTTTATGACCTTATAATGATAATTAAACATGTCCTATTTTCTTTGTAAATGATATGGATGGATATTGAATTGAGTTTGTTGGAATTTTGAATGTAAATTTGTTGAGAGGATTATTATTCATACGGTTGGTTTGGTTTGCCATCTCTTTTTTATTTTGATCTTAGAAAATTATTGTAATGTTGCAGGAAAGCATTTCAGTAGAATTCCTTGATAAGCTTGTTGCTTGGATCAAAGGCATGAAGATTTCAGATCCATTGGAAGAAGGCTGCAGGCTTGGCCCTGTTGTCAGTGAAGGACAAGTATGTGATATTTTGCTCAAAGGCCCTTTTTATTTCTATCAGTATCCAACATTTGCTTTACATGTTCAATGTTTGTGAAACAAACAAGAAATCTTATGTCCTTGTGTTTATGTTAATCTTGCAAGACATTTATTTACATTTTTCATCTGCAATCTGATGACTAGTTTTTTTTTAAATAAAATCAGTCAGAATATATGTAGTGCAGAAAAGAAAAGCCAATATTTGGACCCTGCTCAGTTGATTTTCGGACAGAGGAGCTCTTTTTAAAGGTTCCGTAGATGATCTGGACCAAAGTGGATTTCCGGACAGTTGTTCTTGATCGTTCAGAGTATTGCAAAACAGTTATCTGAAACCTCTAAAACCTTTTCAAAAGCCTTTTCGAACCTCATTTCAAATATGTTCAAAAGAATCAAAACGCATCAAAATATCCTTAAACGTATTTTTAAAACCATTCTAAACTCTTTAAAAAACAATGAATTTTATAAACCAAAATTTCTTTGAAATTAATGTAACAAATTAATTAGAATATATGCTATTCATGTTTTGACCTTAGGGGATACCTAGAGAGAAATTCTTAAAGTGGAGGACGAACCTGAGTCCTCAGTCACTGTCGATCTTCAGTTTTCTTTATAGATTGACCTACATTACTTAAAACATTACTTTGACTGGTCATCTGTTTTGTCTCAGAAATATGCCAACGTAAACATTAATTTGGACAAACACACAAGACAGGGAGCCCCACTAGGCTTCCAAAGCAAATATAGTCTTTCTGTAATTAAGTACACAATCCTTAAAGTTTCCGTCTCCTGTTTCATTAGTGTGGTGTCTGAGGATGTTTCAGATCACAATTGCTAAGTATTGCAATAAAGTTTTTTGCTTTGTTTCAGAAAGAATTATTCTACTCACACCTTGCATGTCATATCTCTAATGTAATTTCTAGTCTTATATCCTTCCATTTTATTGGACAGAGATATCATTATGTTATTCATGGTGTTTGTATATATACTTGTATGACTTAATCTGGACTGAATATGAAGCTACTGATATATTTGAAATCTGATATCACATTTATTTGTTACAGTATAACAAGATAAAGAAATTCATTTCTACCGCTGAGACTGAAGGTGCAAGGGTTCTATGCGGCGGTGGCCGACCTGAGGTAAAATGATCGCTACTGGTGGTCCCATTTATTCAATCCTAACATTTGTATGTGATGATCAGTAACTCATGTCATCATATTGCAGCATTTGAAAAAAGGTTTCTTCATTGAACCAACCATCATCACAAATGTGGACACCTCCATGCAAATATGGAGAGAGGAGGTTTTTGGACCTGTACTCTGCGTCAAAACATTTAGAACTGAAGATGAAGCAGTTGAACTTGCAAATGACACACAGTGAGCCACTTTCATTTAAGCAAATATCATCTGAGACATGAAATCACATCTTATAGATTAATGAGACATCTGATGTTGGATGCTTTAACAGATATGGCTTGGCTGCTGCTGTGATTTCCAACGATCGTGAACGCTGCAATCGCATTGCTGAGGTGGATTAACATTTCTTCTGGCATTTTTACACTTCTTAACCATGAAATTACATGTCATCATGTTATATTATTTTTTATCTTATTTAATTCTCAAACTGTAGGAATTCCAAGCTGGGATTGTATGGGTGAACTGTTCTCAACCGTGCTTCTGCCAGGCTCCTTGGGGTGGAACCAAACGTAGTGGTTTTGGTCGTGAACTTGGGGAATGGTGAGAAGACAATTTAGATTTCCTGGTCAATAAACCTTTCGAACTAAAACTTACCATGCCTGTCTCAATTTTTTTTTTTTCCAGGGGCCTCGACAATTACCTGAGTGTGAAGCAGGTGACGGAGTATATCTCAAATGAACCATGGGGCTGGTATACCTCTCCATCAAAGCTATGAAGGTGACTACATACCAGCAACACCGATGCATTGCCCATAGTATGAATCATCTCTCGGACTATTAATGGAGACGGTAGCAAAATGTCTTGACGACCTTCTTAACCCATTGATATTGGAGACGAGAGTTCAAATAATAAATTTAGTCTGCATTGGATTAAAATATAAAGAGGAATTGTTAAAGGACAGAGATTTGTCTACTATATGTATGATGCTATTCTATGTGCCTGGTTCTTGAGCACCAACTGTTTATGTGGGATCCAGACTTCAAATAAAATTTGACAGTAAAATTACCTCTACTGGTTCTTGGTCATACACTCGAATTACAGTTCATCATTATTTCTCAATTTAGAGAAAAATTTCAAAGATAGGGCACTGTTTTTTGTTGACTGCTCATTGTTAGTTTCTCCATGACATTTTATGGGCAATGCATATAGCAAGGAAAGAAGCTGCTTGTTGGAATGCCATTTTTGTCCGCATCACGAGTTATTAGGCACACTGGACATGTGCATGTGTGCATGTGTAACAACCACAACACTTTAATATATATTTACCAGATTACACACAAAAAAATAGTTACAATCTGAAACATGCAATAAGATAGGGAACAGATAGATCCACCACCCAATTCACTGTCTTCACTCCCTTTCAGAACTCACGATGTGCATTTTTTATTTTTTTTCAACCCACCACCATGCAATATTAAACATCAAACCCACCACCCTATCTCTTTCTCACAAATCTTTTTATCTTGGGAAGAATCTTTTTTAACTCCCTAAATCTTCCTAAAATCAGAAAAAGTTTTTGTAAAATCAGAAAATTGTCTTAAGTCCCCATAAAGTATATATAGCTAACGAATTTAGTCCCCTGGTAAAAAATATATCGAAATAAGTCTCCAGAAGCTTATTACAATCGAATTCAGTCTCTACAAATTTTATAAAATCAGATTTATTTTTTGACTGAAAATACCCCTGTCGTTTTTCAACATTTCCATCTCCTGAAATGTCATTCTCAATTTTAAGAAAATCGAGTTATTTTTCAATTTTCACCTCCTCAATCTCATCATTACAAACTCCATTACAAACTGAGTCGTGAACTGCTGTACTAGTAGCGATACGAGCTCACATGGAGTGTTATTATTTATAAATATTATATTTGTTATTATTTATAAATATTATAACAGATGATAATGTTGTTTGTAGGTTTTTGATGCATGTAGTTCGCATCGTCCACAATCTCCTTGATCGGCCAAGCTAGAATTGTAATGATTTTGAGATAGTAAGTTTTTTTGTTATCCTTTTTGTCTCTCTATCTTAATGTAGTTCTTATTATAATTTACAGTATCACAAATCTACTCAGAGGAGTTGATAAAGAAATTAAAAAAGAGAGCCAATTTAATGGTGTCACTCAAAACATGTGATAAAAAGCTTGTTCATGACTGATAGAATTGTATTTCATGCAGAAGGAAAAATGGTTTTTCATTTTGAGTACTTATTTTTTATTATTTGTAAGTGAAAAAAAGAAGTAGGGATTGATGGATTGATGTTTAGATTTAGCAGGGAGTTAGAGCCATATGTGGTGATTCAATACAGAGGTCAGGAGCGCAAGAGAAGCATTGCGTTAGTTTCTCTTCTTCTCTCTCTTCTTTGTTAGAAATTAATTGTAACACCATGGGAGATGTGAGCATGGGAAGTGCCTGTAGTATGTGTTATTTAAATCAATGATGATTAGCATACTTTTGTTTGAAGATCAATACTTGTATCAATGGAACTGTTATTCACCTAATTATCCTTCACTGAACCTGTGAGAAAACTGTTTTTACTTGAATAAAATTATCTTGTTGGAGTGTCTGGTTAATCCAAGTAGGGAAGAATGCATGTTTGATCATTGAATTACATTGTCATTATCAAAATAAGTTTTGGATTATTGAGATGGACTTAGCTAATGTAGTACTGTTGATGAAGTATAGGTGTGTGTTTTCTATGATATAAAACTTGACAAACTTTAGTGTATTCTTATATTGCATTTCTGAATTAATTTACTCTTGATGGCAGCTCTCTGGAATTTAGGTTATTGCAGAAATCACACATGGAGAAGAAAGAAGCCTTCCATTTGCTGGTTTTATTTTTTTCAACCTTTTTATGTGCTACAATATGAGCATGTATGTTTAGTCTTATAGTTGTAAAGTTGAAAACTTTCATTTGCTTGTTTTTTTCTTCAGCCCTTTTATGTGCTACAATTTTAGCATATATGGTTGGTCTTATAGTTGTGAAATAGAAGTCTTCCATTTGTTCATATAGTTGTAAAGTTGTTGAAGTCTTCCATTTGTTTTTTTTAATAATGAATCAAGTGGTTATTGTCATGAATCAGGTGGATGGAATTGGCATGGGTAAATATTACTCTTTAAGTATTTTTCATATATCATTTTACAGGTTATATACGAAAGTTTTCTAAAATCTAAATGAAGCAACAATGAAAAGATGAAAACAAATTATTTGCGGCGGTTTAGGCCCATGTCGCAAAAGTAAAAAAACCCAAAAAAAAAGTTTTTGCGACGGCTAACTTATCCGTTGCAAAATATGTAGCTTGCACGGTTATAGTAAAAAGTAAGCTTTTGCAATGAATTATTTGCGACGGTAGAAAAACCGCTACAACAGGTATTTGCGACGGCTAAAAACTGCTGCTAATCTTTTGTGACGCCATTTGGTATGACGGAACCCAAACCGTCGCAGAAAGGTATTTGCGACAGTTACAGTGACTATTTGCGACGGTTTGAAACCGTTGCAAATGCATATTTTTCTTGTTGTGACACTTCATCATCATCATCTGTCTTCGTAGATCCAAGCGGTTTTCACCACCTACGAGTGAGTGTAACCCCTTGTTTAGCTCTCCTCGTAGTAGATCTGAAGCTATGTTCGACCTTCGCCACCACCATCCGCCGAACTCAAGCCTGTATCACCTCCATCACCACCCTTTGTCGTACTCACATCCTTGGAAACCTCTCCCCGATGAGTTATTTCTAACTTTTTCATGGAATACATAGTTTTTTTATGTTCTTTCTCTTTTATGGGTTATTTTTTGTAATAGATCAATCGGTTGATTGGGATATTGGGGAGGTGCAAATATAGTCAGATCTGGTCTTTCTTTTATTAAAGTTGTTTTCAGATACAAGGTAGGGTGTGTTTATGTGTTGTTTTAGGGATGAGTATGTTTATGTTTAAGTTCATGTGTGGATGATTATGTTGATGTTTATTGTCATGCAGAGATGATTATGTTTATGTTTATTTTCATGTATGAATGATTATGTTTATGTTCATGTGGGGATGATTATATTTATGGCTTTGTTTGACTCTGAACAGTTATATTAGTGTTTATGAAAAATCTAATGGACATTTGTACTCTAATTTTGTTTAGGTCTGTTTTAGAAATGAGTCCAGAATATGAGGTCCTTGTTATTATGATGATGTATTTAATATAGGATTGACGTTGAGCACGAAGAATAGTTCATAATTCCAGTTTATGTGATGTTGAATATATGAGTCAGATATTTGATGGATACCCACGCCTGTGTCTTGATTTATTTCACATGGAACAGGAGGTGTTCACACATTTGGTACGTTAATTCTGAAATGAAGGATGATTGAATAATACAACTCACATGATGGTCGGAGAACAAGTCACTATATTCCTCCTCATTGTTGGACATAACACGAGAAATGGATTTTGCCAGGATCGATTCCAACACTCCAGGGACCAGGGAGATCATATTCCAATACTTTAGGAAGGTTCTAACTACTTGCTTCAAATTGAGCGAACGAATTATCCAACCACTCAATTTGTCCCAAACACCCAACCAAAATTTGTCAAATTCTCGATTTTAACTCGCATTCAAGATACGTTGAAATTCTTAACATTGTCGCAATAATTTGACAATGTTACATTACACCTCTTCATCATTTGTGAAAGAGAACTCCATTGGTTAATAACATGTTTTTATAGGATTGCATCGGGGCGCTAGATGGAACTCTTGTGCATGCAATCATAAATAAGGAGAACTAAGTGCCATACTAGGACCGAAAGGGGGATTACATGCAAAATGTGCTTGCTGTCTGCTCTTTTAACATGCCATTCACTTATCTAATGACCGAGTGGAGAGGAACCACCTATGACTCACGCATCCTTTTCGAGACCATCCGAGACCCTTCCAAACTGTTTCCAATGCCCCCCCAAGAAAATATTATCTAGTGGATGCTGAATATACAAACAAAAGAGGATTTTTTGCACATTACTGTAACGTAAGGAATTGTTTAGAGGACTATATGGGGCGTTCAACACCCGAAACAAAGAGGAGATGTTCAATTAGTTTCACCTCATTTGGTGTGTGGAAGGTGTGCTTCCCCATCTTGAAGAAGATGGCATCTTATCCATTCGATATCTAAGTACGGATAGTTGTTGCAACTATGGCTATTCACAATTTTATTAGAATGGAAAATCTACTTGATTCCTCGTTCGAGCAATTTCATAATACCACTGTTGATGAGGATCATGCCACTGAGTAGCAATACCCCATTGTGTGGTTTGAGAACGATCAACTAAAAATGAATCGAACGCGGGATGAGATTGCCAATATATTTATGTCTAGGCATTGATGAACATTTTTCTTGTTAACTAAAAATATGGTGATTGTTACCTTTTTCTTGTTTATACACCTAGCTATCAAGTGATTGTAGCAGTTCAATTAACCCATGTTTGTCTGTACATATTCAGTGCCTATGGAAAATAAATTTATGGATTGGAAAATGCTGTAACATTATTAGGACCTTTATGGTAAACAAAGTTTTTAGGAGACCCCATGTTTGGGAGTGTTGAAATCCCTAGGTCATGTTATAATGTTTCCCTAGGTCGGAATGACATTATTTAGCTCTTTTTTGTCTATGTGGACTCTCTTCTTCTTAGATGAATCTTTTCATGGGTGCACTTTGTAGTTGTTTCTGCAACAGTTAACCTCTTACAAGTGATGCATTTTATTTTTTTGCACTCCATGTTATTCATAAAGGGCTCCAGATATGTTTATGCAGTCCATATGAGTCTGTGCAATCATATGAGATAGATGAAAGTTTATAATTATCAGAGTTCTCGACATGTTTGATTCCAAATTATTGATTAATATGTGTAGGCTTCCACATAATTATTTCATTATTCGAGGTTGCATTAGTATTTGATGTATTTCATGGAAAAAATCTGATTTTTTTTTGCAATGGGAAAAATAAGCATGTTTTCAGGTTTTCAACCAAACATAAAAAATAACATTCACACTTATAAAATAGATCAAAATACCCTTCTAATAAGTACATATGTTAAGTGGTCAACCAAACACACTAATTTGAATAACTGCTTAATATTTTCTGCTAAACCAAATTATCCTTGTAAGACTTTTTATGTTTCTTTATTTTAATTGAGGTATTGTTTGAAAATGATTAAAAATTTGAGGATAATTTAATCATTTCATGGTTATAAGTTAAAGTTTAGTATGGTAGGTTGAGTTATGATTAATTTTTGTTGAAATAAAAAATGTATATGGGTTTTTGTGAATTTTCAAGAATTTGTATGTCTGCCCAAATTTTGATAAAGACTTACTTATATGGGATTATCCATGTTTACGAGGTTAGATGTCTTTAACACTTAATAAATAGAGGGTTTTATTTATTTATTTTTCAGTTCTTGTAAACTATATAATTTAGTGATCGATCTCTCACCTCTTTATATTTCAGTTTAAGTCCCTATATTTAAATAATATGTTTCTTATTAGTCCCTGTGAGGGACATTCACTAAATTATTTGATTTTTTTTAGTCCCTGGGAGAGTCTAAAATGAACATATCATGTAAACCTGGGTACTTAAATTGAAATATGAAGAAGTGATTGATCGATCACTAAATCATATAGTTTATGGGGGCTTAAAAATAAAAAACCCTAACCCCCGTTCATTTTGGGTTTAAGCCTCTAGATAACCTTGGATAACCACGGATAAGAATTTTGGTGTGTTTGTTTGCCCCGGATAACCCCTGAGAAAGTATGTCAGAATAAACTGGTATAAAACGGTATATGAATTCCAATAAACCCCTGTAATTAAAGTTATCATAGGTTATTCCACTCAAATAATTTGTAGGCCCACTGTAAAAAATCAACTGTCAAATCAACTATCATCATTTTTTTTACCTTTTTAAATCTTTCTCCATACTTTATTCATATTTTACTCAAATAACAAAACATTTATTCTTACGTTTACCAGCGAAAATAATTCAAAACACAGAAAAACACAAAATCACTTTATATTTATTTATATTCATTTATGCTCGAATAAATATATACCCAAAAATAAAATTTATCCATGTTTCAACGGTGAAACGGGGGCAATATAAATAAAAATGGGTACACACTGGATAAACGGCGATGGATGCACTGCATAAACGTGATCCCGATCTAAAATCTAAAAATTCTTCCTACAGTCAAGTCATTCATTTTCCTTTGAATTTAAAAAAAGAATATGCCCGTACATAAAATCCAAAAGAGGGGGGAGTACGACATCTGACGCCCTCAGGTCCCTCTCTCTCTCTCTCTCTCTAACAAAAACCCCACTTGTGTAGTCCCTCTCCCCCTCCCACCATCTGAGCCGCCATTGATTCAATCAGAGAAGCTTTGGGAAGTACGTCAAACATGGGGATCTCGCAAGATAGGTCCGTTGCAGTCATCATGGTCGGCGGCCCAACCAAAGGTGAAATCTTTTTTTATCACAACTTCTCCCCAATTCAATTTTTCGTTTTATCCTTTCTTTCTCACATTTTGAACGATTCGCAGGCACCCGGTTTCGTCCACTGTCGTTTAACGTCCCGAAGCCGCTGTTCCCCCTCGCCGGGCAGCCCATGGTTCATCACCCCATCTCGGCCTGCAAATCAGTATCAACGAAAACCAAAACCCTCTTAATTCTCCGTGTTTATCTCTCTCTGTTTTGTTTGTGTTTGTGTGATTGAGAGGCCATGTTTTGTGGTTTTTGTCAGATCTCGAACTTGGTCCAGATCTATCTAATTGGTTTCTATGAGGAGCGGGAATTCGCGCTCTACGTGTCTTCCATCTCCAGCGAGCTTAAAGTGCCCGTTCGGTATGGTGAAGTTTATGATAATTAGAATTATTTGTTTTGGGTGATGAAGAATTCACAAAAAAAAAAAAAAAAAATTGTGTATCAGGTAAGCCTGGGGGATTTGATCTCGAGGCCTACAGGGTGCAAACCCCATGAGGGCTAATTAGAATTAATTATTACTTTGGTGAGTTCTCTTTGTGAACCAGTTCTTGTTTGATTAAGGTACTTGAGGGAGGATAAACCACATGGGTCGGCGGGTGGGCTCTACACCTTCAGGGATATCATAATGGAAGAAAGTCCGGTTTGTGCTGGGTCTCCTTTTACTTCAAATTTGTCTTGAGAAATGAATTCGGTTATGCTTTACTTGTGTTAATTTTTTTTTTTCTGTTTTGAGTCACTTGTTTTCTTTTTTGAGAGCAAAATGTAATTCTCTTGTTTTCATTGCATCAGTTGCAAATATTTCTGTTGAATTGTGACGTCTGCTGCAGTTTTCCCCTGACTGGTATGCTTGGTGAGTTCCCCCCAATCATGGATGGATGAGCCCAGTGTTTTTGTTGCATTGCTTACTAATGCTTAGTAACACTAGTCATTTGTGTTATATTATATTGTTAGTGCCACCTATAATTTCCAGTTTATGGGATCTTATTTGTTAACTCATGCTCTGTTAAATATTCAATTCTATTCCGTGTTTACTTATCATGTTGGTGTTTCCTAATTACTGTTGCTATTACTTCCAGAGGCTCATAAAAGATACGGAGGGATAGGGACAATGTTAGTGAGCAAGGTAGGGGAGAAGTGTAGATGAGAACCCTTGTTATAACGGATGTTTGCTTGTATTTTTGTGTTGCTTAGATTATTTAATTTTCATTTTTATTTTCATCTTGATAGGTGGTTGCCGAATCAGCCAATCAGTTTGGCGAGTTGGTGGCTGATCCTGACACAAAAGAACTATTGCATTATACGGAGAAACCCGAAACTTTTGTATGTATATATAAGATATTGGGGACAGATAGTTTCTTATTTCTTTTGTTTTGTTTGTTGTTTCTCATTGAAATGTTATAAATATCCTCTGGCTTTCATTTCGTTTGATCTTTCTTTCTTTATGTGCAGGTAAGTGATTTGATCAACTGTGGTGTTTATATATTCACGCCGGATATTTTTACTGCCATACAGGATGTTTCCATGCATCGGAAAGATAGAGGTTAGCCTTGCAATTTGATGCCGCAGAATTTACATTCTTATATATGTATTTTTTGTTCTGATACAATTTCCTGCCATACTTTTTTGTGGTCACTTTCTTGTATAATAATTTTTTTTGGAGAGGAAAGTTAAACCTTTTATAACTTGGCGAAACAGTTACAAGGGGTTCTTGTATAATAACTTACACAAGTTAGTGGAATGTGGAATCACATACTGCATGAGGAAATGAAATTACTGTGGAAGACATTATCAAAATTAAAGAAAGAAATGGTAAAGATTCAAGATAACAAGGAGATTAGGTGTCATCTTAAGTTAAAAAAAAAAGGTGAAAAAAAATCCAATGCCCAGAGCCCCCCCAACAAAAAAAAAAAATTTATTTTTTGGTGGGGGGTGGGGTAAATGTAAAATCTATCCCACCCCCCCGTGTGACGCATATTCCATTACAAAACTCTCATTTACTTCATTACAAAACTCTCATCTCTATTCAAACTTACAGTACTATCCCACACTTTTTGTTTCCCAAGTGTTAAAATGGTTTGTAAATGTAAAATGAAATGCCTTTGCAGACAAAAATGGGCCTTTCTACACTCATTAGCTTTTTGAAAAAGTTTTTTGTCAAACACTAAAAATGGTTCCTAGGGTTAGCACCATTTGAGGCTTTATATTCAAGAACAACAGATACACAAAATTGGCTTAATCGAAACATCTACCTTCCTCCATCACTCACTGTTCCACAATATTATCATCATCATCCTCCTCCTCCATACAAGATTGGAAAGAATATTAAAGAGGGAATCTAGTAGGTTTTCATTTCACTTTATTAGTAGACCTCCTAAAGCGCTTAAAGAAGGTTTCACAACAAATTTAGTTGATCTGCTAGCCCCCATCACCCGGATGTCCGCTTGACACACCTCTTCCATCTTCGTCTCCTGGAGACATCCCAATTGCGCATCATTCTGTAACACCAGTTCCCACACTGTTGCCTTCTTCCTTGGGTCATTCAGACCCCTCATATTCCAGCAAAGAAGTTTCAACATGGGGTACTAAAGTGCACTCCTCTATTAACCTCCTCTTTCTGTTGTTCCATTAATAGAATTTGTTGAGCAACTAACTACACAGATGTTCCATTTTGCTTTGTTAATTTCTCCTCCAAAAGGCCTTTGAACTGATCATTTGACCTGAAACATGAAGTTGAATCCCCAGGTCCTTGGCCTTCTCACCATCAAGAGATCCTCTGAAACCTATCTCCAGAACTTCATGCCGTGCATCAGACAGGTTGGTGAGTGGTCCATGTCCCTCAGCTCTCGGAGAGGAGACCTACCTCTCACAACCACCGATGCCGTCTGTCGGTGTAACCTGGGAAGATTGGCATCCTGTTGTTGCTTTGACAACTCCTCTACAACATTTCCTAGTCTTCATTCTCTCTGAGGTCACCGAAAATAGTCTTCCAACCTCCAATTCCTGATCACCCCCTTTTTTTTTTTGAAGAAAGTTAGGCCTTTGCCCTCGAATTTTATAAATTAGAGAGAATACCCAAAAGGGAAAGCAAGTACAACCCCGTTTGGCCCAACCAAAGTAGTAGTGGCACTGCATTCCTGATCACCCCTTGTGGCTGTCACAAGACCTTTCAGAGGAATTATCAACGTTTTCTAGAGTACCCACAAAAAAAGACTTCAAGATATTATTTCTGGTAAAGCAGTGTGTGATTGGGTTTTTGTGGAATAGAGGGATTCATTGATTTATTGATGGGTCAGACCCCACCGGGCTAAGGGGGCCATTCCTTCAGAGGCTGGTTGAACCATACCAGTGACATGTCCATCTGGTTGAACCATCTTTATCCATTTGGTTGACCCAAGATCCAAGCCCATGTGACACATGCGCACTTGGTTCACTACTGATGACGGGCCTAATCCATCATCTGATAGGATCCGGATCCAACCTTCAGAACCCAGCCCAGACTCCCATGGGCGCGCATCGTTAGGTGCCTCGTTGAGAAGCTTCCACGTGCCTGAACAGACACTTGTCAGTTGTCCACCACTTCTCCCTTTAAACACACCACCACTACCCGTTTCATCTGCTTCTCTTTCCATCCTTTCTGCATTGGAGATGATAGGTTTGATGGATTGTCCTTTGCTGTTGATCCTTCAATGAATCGAATGAGGCACCGCCATGTCCACCCTCTATCACCATCACCTAATGCGACAGAACCACTTTGCAGGGCTTGTTCCTTCCCATACACACCACCTCCACCACCCGGAGACAAGGTATCATACACCTACCTCTAATGAAACTCCTCCTGTTGTACCAACCTCCTTTGACATGGGGATTTGACCCCGGGTTTCGAGGACTCACTGAGTCATCCCCCGAGTCGACGTCTGAGTTTGGACCTCTATTTGTTCAATTCCTGCATAACTTGAGATAATAGGCTCTTCAAATCAGTATGTAAAGGATCACTGGGATAATAGATTTGCTCTCCCATCTGCATCTGCTTGCTTGCTATATAATCAGCAACGCCATTTATCTTCCTGACATGATTTATTAGACAGTTACTCTGTATGCACAGCATCTTGTTTATTTTCCATAGAGTATAGAGGATTGATTGAATAAACCCAGTATTTTATTTCTTTTCCACACTGCACCATATCTTCAGCCATAGGTTTAGGATCTGCCCCAGCCTACACAATAAACTTTGAGCTTTGGACATGTCCATCTCATTGAGCTCCAGCCATGTCCATGCTGAACCTGCCTTTTGATTTTGTATTGAATCAAGTGGATTTTGGACAGGGTAGGGGTTTATTTTTTTCATCCCTCAATTAAAGGATCATGTGAACCTGTCAAAAGCTGTCTAGCTTTACATTCATGCATGCTTACCTGTTTTTGTTTTTGTCCACTTTTAAATGTTCTTCTACTATTTATTCTCTCAATACATTAATGATTAGTTTAGTATTTAATGAATATCTGTTACTTCACATTGTTATATATTTCTTATTATGTGAAAGGTTCATAATAAGCATAGATTCAATCTTTTAATCTTCTTTATTTGTTTTATTCAACTTGTTCAGTGAATGCAGTTTTAAATGTTTTGCTTTTGCAAGTATATATTGACTTTTAACTTTATGCTTTCAGCTAACTTGCGGCGTGTTTCCAGTTTTGAGGCCCTCCAATCAGCAACAAAGTATGTACTCTATTGCTTTATTCTGTTGATTCATTTGGATACTCATATTCATTATCCTAATTTTTAATAATGATATCCATTTACTTCACCCATAGATTGGTGGTTGATTGGAACATATGAGTACATGGGAACAATACAGATATTTAGAGGTCAATATTATTATTATTATTATTATTATTTTATCCATTATTTTATTTTTATTTTTTGAAAAAAAAGGTTACATGATATCCGAGAAATATCAAGATGTAAACAGAAAAATCTTATTTGACTTCTTAAATCTCTCTCTTTTCTTTTTCTTTTTTTTTTGTTTTTTCTTTTTTTCACTTTCTCATGTGCATACTTTCATGAATAGTGTGGATGTCTGATGGAATATTCTAACCTTAGTGTAAGATATGTTAACTCATTTTTTGCTTCCCTCTGTACATTAGGATTACAGTTCAGTTTCTGAAAATAAAATTAAGAAAAATTGACTGATATCCTTGCGTTGTTCCTATCCATATCTGAGCATTACAGTTCTGTAACCCTTTTGGTGCTAAGATGGTGTTTGATTTTCCTCTGAATATGAGTGACAGAATTTATGTCGCACATTGCCACATTGTATTTAGAAATTATAGCTGATGACTGTCTCTGCTATGTCTCTTTGTAATGAGTTTTCAACAGGAGCCTTCCTACAGATTTTGTTAGGTTGGATCAGGATATCTTGTCACCCCTGGCAGGAAAAAAGCAGCTGTATACCTATGAGACTGTGGATTTTTGGGAACAAATCAAAACCCCAGGGTTGGCAGAATTTTTTGTATAATTTGTATATTTTATTGTACATTAAATTAAAATAGTAAAAAGAGTAACTTTTGTTTTATTTTCCAACGTCAGGATGTCCCTAAAATGTTCTGGTCTGTACCTCAACCAATATCGATACACTTCTCCTCATCTTCTGGCTGTTGGTGATGGCATTAAGTCTGCTGCAGTCATTGGTAATGTTTATATACATCCATCTGCCAAAGTACACTCGACTACAAAGGTATTTTTTTATGTATTTATATTTCTATTAGTTTTTATATCATGTAGTAGAATCCCTCAAATGTCATATCCAACCCTACACCATTCCTTAAAGCATTTTAAATAACTTGAAAATTAATTGATGTGTTATATGATCTTATTAATAGATAGCTCCGATTAAAAGGTTACAAAAGTTAATTAAAGAGGATAACAATAAGGACAATTTTCAAAACAAAATCAAATGAGAAATAATCTGCATGCTACCTGAAATGGAAGGAATCTCCACACCAAGTATCCAAACAACTCATGCTTTAAGAAGAGATATAATTATCACCCTCGTATTCTCCATTTAAATCCTTCTGTGTTGAGATACATTCATTATGAGTTGTCCATATACACCTACTTAGTGCATGAGGAATAAGCCATAGAAATTTTGCAAGGTTGCTTCGATCACTTCTTTTGCGTCTTTTATGGAATTATCTCCATATCTTCGAGATCTCTAAAAGAACAGTTGGATCCTAATGCCTTTTCCAACCTTCTCCCAAATCCATGCATTAAAAGCACATCCAAAAAATAGATAGATTCCCTAGTTTCCTCCTCTCTCCCACAAAGATCACAAGTATTATTGCCATCATGTGCCCATTTCAACCGGTTTGCTTTGGTTAGAGCCTTATCGAAGGAGATAATCCACATGAACCACGAGTCTTCAATGGAGCAAGGGTACCCCAATTAGTTCAACTATCAACTTCAGAGGGTGGTTGTTAAGGTTTTTTTAAAGAAAGAATTCATGGAGAACCCGGATTGCGGTGTTAATTGCCAACTAACTATGTCTTCATCTTCTAAATTTAATTAAACCTTTTGGAGAGCCATGAACGGTGAAGTCATTTTACTATTTCTGCATCATTAAGGTTCCTACAAAGACGTGGGGTCCAAATAGGGGCGGCGCCAGCTTGAGAGTCATGGGGTCAATTGACCCCATCAAATTTTTTTTTTAAAAAACAGCCCGCCAGTTGGTTTGGCCAAGAGTTTGACCCATTATCTTGTTTTAAAACAAACCAGCCCTTGAATTTTTTTGAAACAAACCGACTCATGAGCCACTAAAAACCCTACACCCACTTCCAATGAATAAAGAGTACTGTTACTTTTTTTTTTCACATTTCAGTCTCATATGTTATATGAAGAATTCACATTAATGTATATGTTTCTATAAAAAAATTTCACATTTTTTATAAATGTCCATTCAATTCATTGTTCATTTTTTGTAAAAGAATGTATCGTGTAGACTGGATGGGGTACGTAATCCACTTGCCATTTTTAAAGAATATGGTAATTGGTTGGAATACTTAAAATGATGCATGTGTTATTATTTATTCAGTATACCAATTTTCAAATGTTGTTTTTGTTATGGGAGGATTCACGTAAAAAAGAAAGTGGGAGTTCATATTGGGGGGGGGGGGGGGGGTGGGTCAAATAGTGCCCATAACTTGGAATGTGTTAATCCAAAATTCAATCTATTGAATATTCAATGGATTGCGTTGGACACGTTTGGAGACTGTGTCCGGATGATGCTGTCCACATGGCGTATCAGTGTCGTGAATTTGCGTAAAAAAGCATTTCATACATGTGTGATTTAGTGTTTCTGATTAATTATTATTGTATGGTGTAATTTGGCACGAATTGTATGTTGTTGTGTGTTATACATGAGGGGTTGCATGTTAAAATTGAAAGAAATTTTAGTTCATTGAACTGTTCGTTTTCTATATTTTTTTTGTTTCTTGTACTTCTTATGGTTTATGGTTTTCTTCGTATAGATGTGTAAAATATATTATATTTGAGTGAAAAGGTAGATTAGCGACAATGTATTTATTGTCAACTGTTTAAGCCACTTCATTTCACCTGTTTATGTCATTGCCTGTGTTTGCACGTGTAAATTCTGAGAAGAAAAATGTGGATATTGAATAACCTTTTAAAATAGGTAAAATGAGAAAAGTGATTTGAATAAATATAAATTTACTCGACGCATTTTCTTCCCATCTATGCATTATACACGGGACAAGGAAACGATTCAATCATGGAAAATCAAAACACAACATGACAAAAACACGACAATGAATAAATAATTAAAAATTATATACATGATACAATAATATTTAGAAAAAATGGAGCTCTCCATAAACTGTAGTTACTGGTGTGTCACCAACTTGTTCATTTTAATATCATTTAATTTTATGTAAGCTAAACCTTAGTAAGGAAAAATTTACTTCTTGTGCCTTATGTGTTATATGTTCATTCTACGTGCATCTACAATCTTGTGTTTACACGGCTGTATGTTCACGTTGTGTTCATCGTGCATTTTGTTTCAAAATTCTCATTTTTGGATTTTGGACACGTTTGGGATGTGTCCGATGTGTCCAAGTGTATCGTGTCATGTTGCTTCAAATGTCTGACACGAACATGAAGAAATGCGTGTTTCTTGGCTTCCGACACAACTGTTTAAGCCACTCATTTCACCTCATTGCACGTAACATTGCCTTTCTCGACGCGCATATTTCAATCCAAAGACAACCAAACTGACCAATCACCTTCTGAGATTTTATGAAAATTTTCTTCTATATAAATGAATCCAAAACACTGAAGAAATGCACCTCAAGGTAACATCTGATGAGAGAATGAAACCTTAGTCCTGTGTTTCTGATGAGCCTTAGTCATTTGAGTTTGAAGATTATCTTGAATTATTGACTAATTTTATTGTTGTTACTTTGCTCTTCAAAATGCAGAAGTCATTTAATTCTGGTATTTGCTAATGAACTTCAAACATTTATGCATCTCTTAATTAAAATGTGTTCATCTCATTTTTTTCTTGAACTTGCATGTATTTTTCATCTTTCCTAAACTGTGACTTCCTTTAAACTAATGTGCTTAATACAGTGAGATGATATTATGCTTTCTTTCTTTACTTTTTTTTTTTTATTAACCGGCCTTGGGATCTGAAACAGATTGGTCCCAATGTCTCAATATCTGCAAATGCTCGTATAGGAGCTGGTGCAAGGCTCATCAACTGCATCATCCTGGATGATGTTGAAATTAAGGTGCAAAAATGGTATATTACTGCCTGAGAATTTCTTTTAAGTTCATCATTAAATTTTCTTTTCTTTTTATTAATCTTGCAGGAAAATGCAGTGGTTATGCATGCTATTGTCGGTTGGAAGTCATCTGTCGGGAAATGGTCACGTGTACAGGAAAGTTACAGTTTATCGTTCTTTGTTTCACTCGCAGCTACTGTTTGCAAATATTTCTGCCCAAATTTGTTTGAAAACAAATAATGTGTTTCCTTTGTTTGCAATAATTAGCTTTTTACAATGCCCACAAATTATGTTGTGTCTTCATAAACTGTTAGCTATGAAGTTCAACCTTATAAAACTTCTAAAAACAGGGAACCATGATATAAATAAAACACAATCCATTTCATATTAAATTTTTAAGCTTCATGTTTGAATGCACAAACAATTCACAAGATCTCAAAATTCACATCTTAATATGTATGAAATGGAAAAATAAATTGTATAATGACATCCGTTCTTCTTTTTCTTGAAAGGCTTCCTTGTTCTCCTCTTTTTGTCTTTAAATGGTTGAACCTCTTCTTTGTAGTTCACCTGGAGAAGAACCCCTAGGTACCTCCACTTTCTTCTTTGCTCTTCAATGAGACCGTGAGTGTGAGTGTGAGTGAGAGTGTGAGAGAGAGTTGTCTCTTTTCATTTCATTCTCACCAACTTAAAGAAGTGCAGAGGTGGACCTACTGTGGGTTCATCAAATCAAAGCTCAAATTATGTCACCTCATCAAAGACACTTACATTGACCATAATGCCCTTGATACACACACACACAATAAAAACTAATAACCTCCCATTAACCATACTCATAAACAAATGGGGCAACCTTAATTTTTCTGACTTGTGATTGGTATTCTCTTTTGCAGGGTGAAGGCGACTATGATTCCAAGCTTGGAATCACAATCCTGGGTAGTTATCAACCTCCATTCTTTGTTACTTCCATTTGCATTTCAAGAGTTTAATATTGCTTTTTGTATGAACTGAACAGACCTTCCATTATTAATTCAGGTGAAGCTGTGACTGTTGAAGATGAAGTTGTAGTAATCAATAGCATTGTCCTACCTAATAAGGTCCTGAATATCAGTGTTCAGGAGGAGATCATTCTGTAGGCAGGATTTGCACAAACAGTTACCAATAAAGAAAGTCTCATGGCCAACCTGCAATGGTGACGACACAGCCCATTTTCAAGTCAATATTTAATTTTGCTCTGCTATGTTTGGTTGAGTTATTTTGTGTTTATTGTGTAACTGGCATTCACAATTTAAATTATCCATAACCATTCATTATGTAATCACTTCCTGGTCTGACTGGCTACATTTTGCCACAAGGCAATATCATGTTGCTATTAAAATAATGCCTGGCTCATTTATATGGACAAAGTAACATAGTACTGTATGAGTTCAATCATATTCCGGAAGAAACAGCATCTCCAAGTACTTTTATTTACTGAGTTTATCAATTTCCAGCAATCTAAACAGTCAACAATTCAAAACATATTATATCCTCTTCATAATTTATTGGATAATATAAGTGGTTTTATTTGTATTTTATCAGATTTACATTGTTAATAATTTGGGGCATTAAATTGATCTCCCCCCCCCAACAACCACCCCACCAACACACACACACACACAATGTGTATATCTAAGCCTCGCTAAACTGATTATATCCAAATAGCTTGTCATTCTGTTCTAAACTGAATATATTTCGAAATTTGCAATTGTGTTGGTAATGTTGGTGAAAAACATATTATCATTGAATTATAATATTTCTCGTTTAATCATTGAAGCAGAAGAATGGTTGAAAATTACACACATCCCTTTTCATATCTTCGCTCAATCAAATAAATCACACACTTGGGTCTTTTACATGATTGAAAATGTACTAGACCTCAATGTAACCCTTGTTGAAAATATTTATTTCAAAATTTTCAAAACTCATTTTAAAAAAGTTCGAAAACACGTCCAAACCTTTATGAAAATTCATTTAAAGACTTGTTGAAAACTTCTTTTAAAACAATGATTAATTTGATGAAAAACAACTTCAAATCGTCATGTAATGTCTTGATTAAAAATGTCCAACTTTGATACTTTTCATAATGTGGTTACCTAAAGAGATTCCAATTGATTTTGTAGGATAAATATGAGTCCCAACTCAACAAATTACATTGATTCGTATCTATGTTTTTGTGCAGAAATATGTCATACAAACATAATTTGGGGACTCACGGTTGTTGTCATTAACAGTAGAAAATTGGTCTTCCACAGACAGTTCACAAATTGCATTTATTGTTGCACATTCAATTCATTCACAAATACCACATTTGAAGGAGAAAAACTGGGACTTGGTTGTTTGTTTGGTGGTTGCATAAAACATATATGCACTTATTGCAAAAAATTTGTGATTTTGCGAGACTAGAGGAATTAAAAGGAGGGTAAAAAAAAATTAAGTGTTTGTTGAAAGGGTATAAATTTTTTTTTCAAAAAGTGATTACATAGAAATAATTGAGGGTTAACTACATAAATATTTAGACAATTAACCTAATAAAAATATAAAGAAAATGATTGATCACCAAATATCTTACTTTACATAAACTTAAAAAAAAAAAAACAGAGAAAGCCACGGTGGAGGACTGGGAGAAAAACCACGTGGAAAAAGGCCCGCCACCCCAAACGTTGGAAAAATACCCACATCATCCCCTGAAACAAAATTTTTTTTTAAAAAAAATAAACTAAAAATCACTCCGAGGTTGAATTACGTAGAACAAACAACTTCTATGACATAAAAAAGCCCCTCTCGGCCGATCTCTCGTTTTCTTCGTCTGCAATTCCGTCTCTTGACAGCGTAGTTGCATTTGCAAGAGACGGAGCCCCTGATTCAATACATCCAAAACAAAAAGCATGTCAAGGTTGCCACCATGGCCTCCTCAACGAGCTCTCTTTATGGGGTTTCTACTGTTTCTAGGGTTTGCTCTCTCTCTGGATCCGGTTTGTGCCTTCAAAGTTCCGTTCACACCGAAGGACGTGCTGCCGATCCTTCCGAGGCAGGTTTCATGGCCTGTCTTGAACACCCTCCACGGTGCCGTTGACCTCCTGCCGTTGTTCGTGGGCTCCGTTTCGCCTGACGGTGGGTTTGTGAAGTGGAACGGGACGTGCTTCTCTGCTAACGAGGCGTGGCTTGAGCCTACCACCGATGGCGGTGTTCTTCGTATCAAGGTTTGTTGGAAGTTGTATTTTTCTTGAAATTTTGTGAAGGATTTGGGGGTGGAAAGATTAGAAGGGTGTCAGATTGCAAATTCAATATGCTTATGAATTGTTCCCATCCAAACATTATCATTTTTTGTGTAGAAAATTTAAGTAAAATTGTGCTTGGAATAAATATGATTTCGTATCATGGTTTGTTGGAAGTTCTATTTTCTTGAAATTATTTGAAGAGTTTGGGGGTAGAAAGATAATAAAGGCTTCAGATTGCCGAATTCAAGATGCTTATGAATTGTGCCATCCAAAGATTATCTTTTTCATGTAGAAAACTAAGTAAAATTGTGCTTGGAATAAATATGATTTTGTATCAACTATCAAGGTTTGTTTTTTTAGGAAATGGTAGGCTTGCGCCCTCTAATATATATAAAGGGCAAGCCTAAATAAGTACAAACTCAAAACCTCCAAGAAACTACAATCTTTTGCAGAAGAGATCTCTGCGTTAGACCGAAGTTCCCAAAAGAAGAAAGAAGTTTACAACCAATTACTCATGGACCATGAAAACCCCACTAACCAAACAGGCCGACCGTGCTCCAACACAGAAAACACCCCACTCAACCACCAGACGAACAACCAAGTCCCAGATGTTTTCGGCATAAGGAATACTCTCCTTGAACACACAATGGTTCCTAATCAACCATATTGACCACAAGACAGCCGTTACTAAAATCTGAGTGAACTTCGCCCGCATGCTCCTATTGCCTGTCGTACACAACCTCTTCCTTTCCAACCAAAGCTCCTCGAAAGATCCGAAAGAGACCCCCACCCCTCCGGCCACCGAGAGCCACCTCCACACTTGCTTGACCAGAGGAAATAGAATGAATAGATGTATAGCCGTCTCCTCCGTCGTCCTGCACAGCGCGCACCTTGCATCTAACGTCGGATCCCATCGAGCTAAGCGAGATTTGGTCAAAATCCTTTCCTGGAACAAGGTACAAAGGAAAGCCTTCACCTTAAGAGGGATCTTACAAGGTCTGTTGAAGTTCTATTTTCTTGAAATCGCATCTAACTATCAAGGTTTGTTGAAGTTCTATTTTCTTGAAATTTTTTGAAGAATTTGGGGGTAGAAAGATAAAAAAGGCTTCAGATTGAAAAATTCAAGATGCTTATGAATTGCCCATCCAAACATTATCTTTTTAGTGGAGAAAACTAAGTAAAATTGTGCTTGGAATAAATATGACTTCGTATCAAGGTTTGTTGAAGTTCTATTTTCTTGAAATATTTTGAAGAATTTGAGGGTAGAAAGATCAGAAAGGCGTTGATGGAGGCAAGGGGGCTGTCCTGGACTGCCCAGCTTGCAAGGTCTCTCCCCTTAATAGCATGCCCTCCAAAAGGCATTAAACAGTAGCATGCCCTCGAACTTAAGGGTATTCTCGAAGGTCTCCGCATTAGCAAGCACCTAAGCATCACATAAATCCATCTTGAAAGTGATTCGTCTAGGGTAGTGGCTTAGGTCAAGCGAAGGGGATGTTTACCTTGGCAGGTCAGTAGGACATGGAATGAAATGCAAGCTATTCTGGCTTCCCTCACCCAATGGTGTATTTCACATGTTTATCAAGAAGGAAATCAAGCTACTGATTTCCTAGCTGCATTGTGCACATCACCAGGTTGCTCTACTCTACAACTGGGACAATTCGATGAAGCTCTTCAGTCTATCCCGTCCAAAGATGCTGCTGGCGAGCGGTACTCGAGATCAATCAAGCGATGACTTCTCTAGGCTCTAATCGGGAAGGAAATGGATCGAAGGGATGCATTCTCACTTGGTTGAGATTTCCCTCCTCAGTCTTTTTTTTTCTTTCTGGTATTGGTCTAGAAAAGGAATGTTGTAAATTTCTTTTTGAAGTGTGTACCTACTTGACTGTACAAATTACAAATAGCAATACATATTCTTTTTTACCCACAAAAAAAAGAAAGATTAGAAAGGCATCAAATTGCATAATTCAAGATGCTTATGAATTGCCCATCCAAACATTATCTTTGTAGTGTAGAAAACAAATGGCTATGGCGTATGATTTCTGATTCAGATTCTCTTTGGATTCGTCTCATTCGTGAGAAATATTATAAAGGACGTTCGAGATTAGAATTGGTCCCTTCGCCTAGAGTTCCTCTATCAAAATTATGGAAAGATGTCCTTGAAAGTGTCTTGGCAATTAATGAGGATGTCTTATTCTTTCCGGGGAATGGTGTTGCAATCAAATTTTGGAAGGATACTTGGTTACAAGGTTCATCTCCGACAAATATTTTCCCAGTGCTGTATCGGGTGGCTTCTAACGTTGATGATTTCATTTGTGATGCTTTCACATGTGGGGTGAATTCTATTATCTGGCTCCCTCGATTGCGTAGAGACCTTTCGGATGATGAGGCCACAGAACTATCTCGACTCCTTGCTTTACTTCAAGGTGTGGTATTAAATCTGGAAGAAGAAGATGCGGTAGTATGGCGGATGGCTCCTCAAGTTGGTTTTTCTGTCAAATCTCTATACAGCAAGCTTAACAAGGCAAATACATCTATTTCGACGGCTGAGTTTCAAAATCAGATCTGGGGTTCCCTAGCACCATTGAAGATTAAGGCATTCATGTGGTTGGTTTCCCTCGATAAAGTTCTTACGAAAGTTAATTGCTCAAAATGGTCTCCTGATATTGATGTATCATGCTATTTATGTGGGGGTGCAGAGGAAAACAGGGATCATTTATTCATTAGATGTCCATTTGCTGTGCATATTTGGTCGCTGGTAGGTGAGGCAATTAATTCTCCCTGTTGTTTCGATGACATTGAGGATATGTGGAAGTTTTTCAGAAAGAGAAGAAAGAGAGGTGACCGTAGTAGTCAAGCTAAATTCCAATGGCTTATTCCTCATGCGGTCTGTTGGAGTATTTGGTTAACTAAAAATGAAGGAATTTTTCGGAATAAAAGAGCATATTTGGAGAATATTTGGGCACATATCTCGTATTCGCTTCGAGATTGGGTGAAAATGATCCTTCAAGTTCAAAATCCTTCATCTGTTATGGGTTTATCTTGGTTTGCGAGGAGTTAATTATCTTTTTTTTGTTCGAATTGGATTTTATCCTTTTCGATTTATAATTGTTTTTCTCTTTATTTTTGGAGATCCCTCATCTCCCTTTGTTTGGGGGCTTTTTAATCAATAAAAGTTCCTATCTTATTTCAAAAAAAAAAAGTAAAATTGTGCTTGAATAAATATGACTTCGTATCAAGGTTTGTTGGATGTTCTATTTTTCTTGAAATTTTTTGAAGAATTTGGGGGCAGAAAGATCAGGAAAGGCACTAGACTGCCAAATTCAAGATGCTTATGAATTGTTCATCCAAACATTATCTTTTAAGTGTAGAAAAACAAAGTAAAATTATGCTTCGAATAAATATGACTTAGTATGTTATCATCCTTGTTCTGTATCAAGGACTAGCTTTTGGCTTTTATCTTGTTGTTCCAGTTATGATCTGTATAACATTTTAAGTGTTGATGATCTGATATTGGCTTTATGAGACTCGGGTGTGTAATTCTTGAATATAAGGCATGAATGGATTGCTTGACTTTATAGGGCTTGAAGATTGTTGAGTTAGTATAGAATATAAGGTCTTCAAATGTTTATAAGAATTTTTAAAGAAAATTTGTCAAAGCCTCAACTTAGAAAAAGAACCTTTAATTGGATCTCTTCAGATCCTAAGTCAAGAAGTATCAACAACCAAACAAGAACTGTCATATATTTTAGCTTATGTCTCAATGATAATAGAACAAGGTTTCATGGAATTGTAAAGTAATGAAATCCCAAGATGATTACAAGAACTATGAAATTCACTAGTGGCTCCCATTGGGACCACTAGAATACCACAATTTCATCACTAATATTTATTTCAAGGACACGTTGAAATATGAACACCATACTTTGTAGAATAGCCACTTCTCAAGTCACATTGAGGTTCGAGAGCCATGCTCTTATGTTGGATCACATCGAGGTATGAGCACCAAGCTCCAAATTATCCGAATGACAAGTCACATTGAAGTGATAGTACCATGCTCCTCGGAATACGTGAAAGACGATCTATATAATTCTCTTCAACACTGCAGGTAGGTGGTCGCACATCAACTATCAATCGATGATCAAACCAGGATGGAATGAATCTTGTCAGGCACGTATCAATCAAGAGCTATGCCAGCATGGAATGAGTCATTCAGCAATGTTGTCCGTGTTGTCCGATAATGCTCTCATGGGCTACCTCCTCTATGTGTAGCCTCACTAGAACAAGGTGCAAGAGTACTATCCAACTCACAAAGTGGAAGGCATCCTATGTAGTTAGTTTGGGCAGGTCAGTAGCCAATTGATGTAGTCAATGACTCAATGTAATATCCTGGGATTAGCTCTTATGAGCAAAATTCCCTAAGACCTGTTCTAATTTAATGTCTAGTATCTTATTCATATAGATGTCACAGCGCAATTAGAGATCTATAACGAGCATCCCTCAATGTTCTTTCCGTCCCAACCTGGGTGCCATGCTCTCAACTGTATTCACTTGGGACCAACCAACTACCCTCCTTCCTGGACGGAGGCACACCAAGATACGACTACCCTTATACCTTAGCTCCAACTAATGGTTCTCCAACTCTCAGGATCGATTATTCAATTCCCTTAATCCCCCTAGGAAGGTTACAATCGATGAAACTACCCTTTACACAATCACTTTGAGTGTAACTGTTGGGCCCTTGTGCCCCTTCATCAAGGAGATAGCTACTCTCAAAACAATCCTTGGGACCACGTGCCCCCCTAGGGGATGGTTATAATGACTGTAACTGTTGGGCCCATTGTAGAATCAGAGGCGCTGATAAAGGAATGGGGAAGGCATACTGCGGATGTGAGGAGCTTAGTTTCAAAATGGGATGCTTAATTATTGGGACCTGGGCGGGCTGCGTCCTCCTTCTCCCCCGGGTAGATGCCTACTCTACTTGGGGGAGGTTTCTTTTCGGTAGTCAGCACATGTCATGTTTGTTTTAGTTTGTTACTAACCAAGTTGTAGACAAAAGTGGGCTCCCAAGGAAGATGTTTTTTCTATTCTCTGTGGAAGTTGCGAGAAACTAATGAACACTTGTTGGTCAATTGCCCCTTTGCGAGGAAGGTGTGGAGTATGATGGGGGGTAAAGCTTTTGGTAGATGTTAGCTTTTCCAATGGGCCTTTTTTCCTGTTTTTTGTGTTCTCCTTTCATTTTCTGTTTCTTCTGGCATTTTCTTCAATAATATCTTATTGAGGCTGGATGCCTATCTTTTCCTCAACAGTGTCTAGAGTCTAGACCCTTGATTCTTTGTGGACCATAGGTTGGACTGCAATGAAGATTCAGCTAATAAGTAATAACCAATACCAGTGACAGAAGATTCTTCTTTTTTAACTAATCATGGCCTTTTTTATTTCCTAAAATTTTGTTAGAGATCCTAGTATTTTGTTTGTTCTTTATTTACATGCATCATCACTCTACGAGGAGATACGGGAGAGTTGGGTATATATTCAGGTTACCACATAGGATATGGATGTGATTGGACACCCACTATCTGTTGTTATTATTGTCGTTTGATTCCTATAGCTGACTTCTTTATTATTGATAGTACATAATGTGTAATGAATTTGCCTGAACATTTTAACTGCTGCTTTTATGTTCGTATTGAGACCCTGTGCAATCGCATTGACACGGTACAAGTTTTCTCCCCTCTTGCTCGTTTCCTCATATTTTTCCCAATCATTTGTAGTTCTAAATTTCATGTATTTACTTGCAATTTTAAGTCTGGTTTATTCGACTCATGAGAAGTAAGTATGCTCTTATTTGATTAACAATTTATGTACTACTTCACTAATATTTGTGTTATCTTGCAGACCAGTGAAGCTCATAGTTGGACTTGTATGGACCTGTATGTATTTGCCACACCATACAGGATAACATGGGATTACTACTTTTCTGCTCGAGAGCATACGCTGATGATCGAGTCATGGGAAGAATCTGCAGAACTGGAATATGTATGTTATTTATGATTCGTTGATTTTTCATTCTTTCTCATTTTCCAGATGTTGGAACCTAAGGTAATTTTTTGGTTGTATATTGTCAGGTAAAGCAACATGGCATATCTGTATTTCTTATGCCATCAGGGATGCTGGGTACTCTATTGTCTTTGCTAGATGTCTTGCCATTATTTTCAAATACTGTTTGGGGTCAGAATGCAAATTTGGCATTTTTGGAGAAGCACATGGGAGCATCATTTGAAAAACGTCCGCAACCTTGGCATGCAACAATCAACAGGGAGGATGTTCATTCTGGTGATTTTTTAGCAGTGTCAAAAATCCGTGGTCGCTGGGGTGGGTTTGAGACATTAGAGAAATGGGTAACTGGAGCATTTGCTGGACATACAGCAGTCTGCTTGAAGGATGAATTGGGCAATCTTTGGGTTGGTGAATCTGGGCATGAGAATGAGAAGGTACATGATTTTACATGATTCATTATGAATCCTGTTGAGGAATGCAATTATCTCTTTTGTTTATGAACGCTCAAACTGGTATAATATGGAATTTTTGTCTGCAAAATGCTGATTGGAATTGAGATCTGGGGATTAATATTTTTTTTTATGGAGCCCGGTTGCCAAGAGTCCTTTAGTACATCCTTGTTAACATATCAACAACCAACTTTGTCCCTTTTAACTATACTATCAAACTTATACCTCATCATCTGATTGGCAAGGAATCTCTGTTCACACACTGAACTTACACTTAGACCTTATCTCTACTAATTTGTTGTTTACCCTTTCATTGTTGCAAATATCCGCATAGTAGCTTTAGTATGCAATGAAAACAGTGCTGTTCAAGTATGTTTATTGTTTTTCGTTATATTATTTTTTCTGCATGATTATTTATGGTGTGACCGGTGTTCTTACATAAGTCAATTGTGTGCAGGGAGAGGAAATTATAGTGGTGATTCCCTGGGATGAGTGGTGGGAACTTTCACTTAAGGATAGTTCTAATCCACAAATAGCTCTGCTTCCACTACATCCTGATTTGCGTGCAAAGTTTAATGCGACGGCTGCATGGAATTATGCTCATAGCATGACGGGGAAACCATATGGTTATCACAATATGATATTTAGTTGGATTGATACCATAGCTGACAACTATCCCCCACCTCTAGATTCTCACTTGGTATATGTGAACTTATTACTGGATTTTCACTATATGCAAATAAAATAGTTTTTTGCTCATCTCTCATTGTCTTTCATCTCTTTCCAGGTGCGGTTTATGATAGCATGTTCCTTGTTAGTTCATTGTCATGAAATTGCATTTAGAGATTCTTCAAGTATCTTCATTTACTTGTATTCCTTGTTTGTTTCCATGTATTACTTTTAGGATATAATTATGTTTTGTTGCATATCTCTTATTAAAAATGAGTAAAGAACGATTAGTTGCCATTAAGATCTGTTCTTGACTGCCTCATGTTTACTTATAACATATTGAGCTCCTCCTCTATTTGGAGGTGTAGAACAAGCTGTCAAGGTCCAAATGGATTTCCTTCTCTGATTGTTTTTTTTATTTGGTTAAGTCTATGTTGGGAAACGAATTTGTGGAAGCCATCAATAAAACACGAGATCGAACACAAGAACGGAACACAATCATATGAAGAACACAAAAATATGTGGTTTGGCTTAGGCTTACATCCACAGGGCAAAAACAGAGAATCCACTTAATAGTTGAGATACAAAAAGCGTTACAAACTCTCTTATTGAGTTACCCTCTTTTTAACCCTCACAACCTCTCTCCTATGGATCTCTACATTTTATCTGTCTGCCAGCCATGCCAAGTTTTGCCTTGGAACTCTAGAGGATATTTATATAGATAAATAACTTCCTCTCAATAATCTCCTAATAAACAAATCTGTAACAAACAAATTTGTTTCCCTGATTTTAGGAGATTCATTTTATATCTTAAATAAGATCAAATCTTAATTAATCTATCAATTAGGTGTCCATCCTAATTTGATTTCATCATGACCATACAATATTGATACATCAGATCGAGACATAATCCCAACAATCTCTATCTTGGCTTGAATACGGTAAACTCCGACTTCCACGAACCCTTGAAGATTGCTGTTGATATCTCCACCTTTGCTTGCAAAACTCCACTCCATCTGGCAGTAGAACTTTTCTTCCTCCAAAATTTGCACGTCGTATCTTCAAGTAAGTATCTTGACTTGGTAATCATGTGAATCTGTTGCATATTCCATGTGCATTTCTAAAGAAGGATCGTCTAGACTCCATCTTGAACAAGCTATACCACACGCTTGCGAGTTCGAATACCTGGACTCGCTTTTTACCTAAACCACCTAGGACATCACCTTGCTCGAGTTCAGAATGCCATCTCTGTGTATGTCTTTGAAAAGGATTTGGACTCCATCTTGAACAAGCTACACCACCCGCTCGCAAGCTCCGAATACCTGGACACGATTTTTACCTAAACCACCTGGGACATCACCTTGCCCAGGTTCAGAACGCCATTTCTGTGTATGTCTTTGAAGACGGATCTGGGCTCCACCTTGAACGTATCACGTGCTCGCAAGCTCTGAACCTGAACTCGCTTTTTACCTGAACTACCTGGGGCATCTGCTCGGATTCAGAACGCCATCTCACGAACTCGGCATCGACATCACCTGCTTTACGTTGTGACTCCATGCTCTTCGTCACATGCCATGTCATGTCCCGCGTCTTTGCACGTGCCTCAGCACGTGACCCTGCACAACCCGCACTTGTGCCTGCACTGCCGCACCTGCACTGTGCCTCCCCTTTGGCACCTCTGCGTCTCCATAGGAACTTCATGCATTGGTGTGCATTGGTGCTTATGTGGCCCTCCAGGGATTTGTAGATTGATGAATGATGACATCACCCATGCAAAAAAAATCCCATGCAATCAGGGATTACACCCTGATCTTTTCTTCATTTTTTGTTTTTTCAATACACCCGAGGCATGCAGGGCCATTTTTTTCTTCTTCTCGCGGCCACAGCAATTGTGACAATGTCTTCTTCTTCTTCTTCTTCTTATGGAACCTCGATACGATATCGCTCGCCTTCTCCGACCCATGTCGTTCCGTCATTCTTCATATTTCATTCTCCTAGGTCGCGACCTGGAGCTCTGATACCAGTTGCTGGGAAACAAATTCTTGGAAGCCATCAATAAAATATGAGATCGAACACAAAAACGGAACACCATCACACGAAGAACACAAAAATTCATAGTTCGGCCTAGGCCTACATCACGGGGCGAAAACAGAAAAAATTCATTATAATAGTTGAGATACAAAAAATCCTTATAAACTCTCTCATGTATTACCCTCTCTTGAACCCTCTCAACCTCTCTCCTATGGATCTCTACATTTTATTTGCCTATGTCATGCTAAGTTTTGTCCTATAACTCTAGAGGATATTTATATAGATAAATAACTTCCTCTCTAATAATCTCCTAACAAACAAATTGTAACAAACAATTTGTTTGCCTGATTTAGTAGATTCATTTTATATCTTAATTAGGATCAAATTTTAATTAATCTATTAATTAGGTGCCCACCCTAATTTGATAACATCATGATCATCCGATGTTGATACACTGATCGAGACATAATCCCAACAGTCTACTGGGCATTGTCCTTAAAAAGTTGATCTACTCTTCACATGAGACTGAATTTGGAACCTGTGTTCCCTTTTTTAACAGCATCCCCTTGAGAGCAATGTTCATTTGTTTCCCATGAAGGGGAGTTATTTCCTATGAGTATGCTTTATACATTCATAAATTTTATGTGATATAAGAATTTAAAATTTGTCTCGCTCATGATCAGGTCATGGTCCCACCTGATGTTTCTCTTTATCTTATAACTATGATGGCTTTTATTGCCCTTATTGTTTTTGCTTGGCAGTAATACTAAGTCATACCATTTACCTTAACATTTACAAAACTTTCACGAAAAAGTCAGTTTAGATACCTAAATTAACATCCTCATTAGCAGAATTATGATGAAATGGATGCAGTTCAGCTGATCAAACATGACCCATAAATTCTTATTTTGGAGGTATATTCTCTTGTGAAAATAAAATGCTATCACTTACCAAGAGTATGATATGTGGGGACTTTAAAACTTAATTTAATTTATCATTGCTTGCTTCAGATTTGGGAATTTAACAGCATTATTGTTGGAGTTGGGATTCATTGACTTAGGTTGCTTGACCATAACATCCCTTGGCTTTGGGATTCAAAATTGAAGAGTGTTATTTTCGGCGATGAAATTCACCAATGATAAAAGCATTAGGGTCACAATGTCTCTTTTGACAAGTGTTTGAGCAACATCATTTTATACACCTATTTATTGGATAAGAAAATAATGTCATTAAGAAATTTGTGGGTTGAGGTTTTTCTGTGCACATGGTATCATGATCATTGAAGCTCTTCATTGTTATTTGACACTGCTGAGTATTTCTTGATTATTGCTTGCTTTTTAAGGAAGGTAGAACATTGCTTCCATGGCCTCGTGGTGAGATGTGGTGTTCATCCCCCTGAGGGCATGGTTGACTATGCTTCAAGGTACTGACCTTTGTTGAAGTACTCGTAAAAAAAAAAAAAAATCTAGTTAGTGGACACATAACATCATTTTTTTAAATGAAAAAGATAAAGATAAATACATACCAGATTTACTAACCTCCTCCTCTAAGATAAAGCCCCCTAATTGCAGAAAAAGGAAAGAATAAGATGCTTTAAAAAATGAGAATGTAAATATATGATTTTAAACCAATAGAGTGAAACAGATATTGGAGTGTGATGCACTGTTGATGAAGTTAAAATGTGTTGCTGGGTTGCTGCTGTTCTGTTTTTCTGTTCTGGAGGGGACTGATAGCAAGAAAGATTTGGGTGTCAAACTGTCAATGGCTTCTGAAAAAAAGGCTTGCTAGATCAGCTGACTGGACAGAAGCTAGCTCAAGGCTGGCCGCCTGAAAACCAGAGACCAATAATATCTTCTGTTTCATCTGGCTGGTTGGGCAGTGATGTTTGTAGGTTTAATTCTTGATGTTCAGGGAACTCTAAAAATAATCTGAGAGGTCATTTGGAGAGTTAGTATAGGTGAACACCAAAGTTTTAAATGTGGGCGTTTGTGTGGGATTTGATCTAGGGTCTAAGTCCCCGTTTGGGTAGCGATATAAACTATTTCGGGATATATAATTAGTTAGCATAGATGAGGGATAAATCATTTTTGTTTTGCATGTGTTTTTAATTATTCTCTTTGGGAAACGCAATAATGGAATTTTTGTTGTTTGATTGACAATGGATTAGTTGTGGATAAAAAGTGAACAAGATGTCAATAAAGATTTATAAAATGTGAAAAAATGATTTGACATATGAGTCCCCCTAATTTGTAAGAGATGATAACAAGTGATTTCACGTGTGGGCCCCCTCTATACCGGTGGAATAGAATGAGTCAAATGGGAGCCTCTTTGCTGCCCATATCATGCCTTTTCCCTCTATAGGGGGGAAGCAATGGACCTCAAAATTGAAATGGGTGCCTCTTTGCTGCCCATATCATGCCTTTTGGATTTTAGGTTATGGCTAGGTAGGCTAACATGGATCCTTATGTAGGTGACAATGGGTATTGTAGGTGGGTCGCCGCTTTGGCAAATGAGTTTGGCTTGATCTGGTCCAACAGACAGTTTTGTACTATGCCTACGAGATAAATTCCTTGGCCGTCCCCGTTTTATGTCTATTGTTAAAATGGGCTTGATCCTAATTTTGAATCTGAGGCATTGGGAAAGTGGCATCATATAACGGATTTGGTGATATGTGGCATTCAGCCAATATGGATTTTCTACATAGGATAGGCAAAATGAGTTCATGGGTAGTAAAACATGGGGTTTTTTCAATTATCATAAAGCTTTTGCTCACTTCATTTTTGAACTGAATTAAATTGATAAAAAAGCATAGTCATGCAGCCTTCTAGCTCGCAAAATTGATGTTACTTGATATGCATTTAGTGCATAAGTATGAACACTATAACAAGCTAGAGTGTCATCATACCCTTTTACATGTCTTTATCTTTGACAACATGGAGTCTTATTTCTTTTCCAGTGCCTGTTTTAATTGATTATATCAGTTTCTGTGTAAGACATGAACTGCTCAAGCCAAATCAATTTGCTGTCCACTGCAATTGTTAAGCCAATATCTATTCTATTACACGTACAAGGTGGACAACATAGCTTATTATTTGTTGTTTCATATTTCAGGTTGTTTCTATGATGTCTATGTGGACTAGATTACAGCCTACCTATGCTGCAAATATGTGGAATGAAGCTCTAAATAAGAGACTTGGGACTGAGGTACTTACGACATTTAGCAAGCACTTGGAATTTCGTGTCTTGCGTGTATAGAGAATGTGCCTTCCACTATTTATTTTATAAACCATATCCCTCTATAATATTTTTCCCTTAATTAATGATGAAGTCCTCCAGGTATTATAGCAGTGATTTATATTGCAGCTCTCTGTGCTGGGTTGATCTGAAATTGGCATTTTGTTTTCTTCTAAATATGTGACTGGCCGAGGACTGCAATTTTGGTATACATATTTTGATGCCAGTTGATGAGTTTGTTTTGTTCTTTGAGATAGATCTCCACTTGATAACCAAAATATATGACATGTTTTGAAATTATAAATCAGCAGCAAAGCATGGACTTACAAGAAAAATTGGTATTAGAAGAATATCTCTCGGAATAAAAAAGACAACCAGCAGAATACCTCTGACTGGCTATTCTGTTTAGTCTAAGGTATGCGATAACGAAGATAAAGGGGTCAGATACTTTTTAGAGGAATTTTCATCAGTTTAAGAACAGATTTTCCAAGTTCTTTCTGCTTGCCTCAGTTAAACCTAGATGCTATCTTATTTGCAGTCCTCTTTATAGTTCTACATGTTTTGATTTTTTTTTAGAACTATATACTGATCTTATGAATTATAGATTTCTACAAAAAGAATAAAGTATATACTCAAATAAATTGAGTGCACTCCATTTCACAATAAAAAATCATATAATTCATGTAACAAAGTATATATGTTGTAGAATAAAATGAATTATAAACAGGTCATCATATAAGGACTGTGTGAAGCAGCACCCATTCAGACTATCTTGGTCTTTGTTGAACAGTCTCAGTCCAATATCTGTAACGGGAATTTGTGGGAGCTTGCTTATGCCTGTTTTTTTATGACACAGTATGTGTTTCATGAAGCCATACTATATCTGAGCTTCTGTATAAATATCCGAAAATTTTGTGTCTGGATTTTTCCCAACTTTAACTGTTCCTTGTCTCATGGTTAAAAAAATGTTGACCCGATTTTCAGGATCTGGATTTATATGCCATTGTTGCTGAGACAGAAAGGCGTGGCATGACCTTTGATCAGTTGCTCACAATCCCTGAACAAGATGAGTGGGTGTACAGCGACGGAAAATCAACCACTTGTGTTGCTTTCATTCTTGCAATGTATAAAGAAGCAGGAATCTTCGGCCCTATTTCCAGCTCCATCCAAGTTACAGAATTTACTGTAAGTGCCTCAAACAAACCATAATCAATAATATTAAACACCCACTGCATGGAACTCCCCTTTGTCTAATTTATCATTAATTCATGGATTTTCAGATTCGGGATGCCTACATGCTTAAGATATTTGAGAATAATCGAACGCGTCTTCCAAGCTGGTGCAACAATGAGGATGGACGCCTTCCGTTCTGCCAGATATTGGGAGAGTACTGGATGGAGTTTCCACAATACAACACCGTCGAGCTATACGCGAACATGAACGAGAACTGTCCTTCCTTACCGCCAAACTATGAAAGACCTGTCAATTGCTGACTTGTTGTAAATTGGACATAAACTGGAAAGTATGACCACAAGGCTATTTCTTTTACTGTCGAAACTAAGTTTGGCATTCCCCATCACGTAATTCTGCATCTTAAGGTAAACACGAATCTTGTTACGCCTTATCCATATACTACCATTTCAATATCTAGTTGTTGATGCTGTAAATCGTAAAATTGCTGGAGAATCGCGGGTGAATGGAGCAGCAATACAGATATGAACAGTATGGCCTGTAAATGCAATTCAAAACTCTGATTAATCTTTCTCAACTGCAAGTCCAATACTTCCTCTGGGTAAACCCGCCCCAAGGACGACTCCCGGGTAGAAGAGAATTCTAGCCCGAGGGAGTTCCGTTGGGTCCCCCCACACATTGTGAACCAACAGGTGACTGTTGCGAAGCAAGACCTCCCTTGCCAATGCGATGTATCGTCCCCATTCTTGCAGGCTAGTAAAAAACATGTCCCATGTCCCACATGTTCTCGTGATATGACGTGATATGACGTTGTCCCTTGAAAGATCGCCTCATTGTGTGTTCTTCATATTGCCCACGCCCTTGCTGGGACGATGAGCTGTGAAATTGTCGCTGTCAAGTCGTCCACCACCCTGCGTCTCATCTCCTTGTCTGCTGCCCACATCTCAAGGGTGTTGAATCCAGCCCCGTCTTTTCCCTGATCGTCGACCACAAGCCTCTAGCCACCTCGCATCCACTGAAAAGGTGTTGCGCCAAAGGATGCATTCGGTTGGATCGTTGTGTGCCCAATGCGCTCGATAAACTCGCGCGAGAAGCCGTTCCCTGTACAGGAGTCACATAAATACCTTCACCTTCGGTGGTATTTTTGCCAGCCAAATCTATTAGAACTTTGAGCACGTCGTTGACGCGCCAGCAGTCTCCTCGAATGTGTGAACAATTTTGATGATTCAAAAGTCAGAATTGATACTTTTGAAAAGATAAGAGGGAGGGAGGTGTTCGGTGCTCTGAAGATGTCAACAGGCATCACAGACACAGATGTGATAGTTATAGAAAGTGTCAGGAACATGCAGTCTAATATGTTTTAAATTTTTTTTTTTGTAACTATATACTTGACTGAATGAAATACACATCTTCACAGAAAACAAAATGGATTTTTACATGTTTCTTAATCTAGTATATTTTAGAATAGAGAAAATATTAATATTTACATGTTTCTTAATCTGGTCAATTTTAGAATAGAGAAAATATATTAATATATATTAGTAAGTACCTAGTGTATCAACACACCATATTTATGATAGGTCCGGTCGAGAGAATTAAATTTTTTTGTCGAGCCCTGGGCGAACTTTTAATGTGGGCCCCAAATTTTAAAAAAAATGTAGATTGTGTGATTTTTGTTTACACTTTTTTCTTTGAATCTGGTGTTCGATGTTAAATATTTTTTTGGATGATTCTTTAGAATTTTGATGTTATATTGGTATATGGTTGTTTTACATTTTCAAACTAATATGAATCTTTATGCATTATATTTTGTAAGCTAGTGAAATATAACTGATGTTTACATGCTTAAATAATAAAAGTCAGTTAACTGAACTATTTGTGTAATATATTTTAAAACTAAGTTACATTCACAAAATGTAACTTATTTTATTTTATCTGATCTTAGTTTTTTTTGTTAAAAGTCAATTATATTCATCAAAAAGTAGAAAAAGGTGGAATCCGGAGGATGATTAAAAAGATAGTCGAACCACCTCTCATATGATAGAAAGCGATGAAAAGAACCCAAGGGTGGTGACGTGTCAAATATGAGTAGGGCCGGAATGATTTTTTTAAGTTCCTGATTTTTTTAAAAAAATTGTTAGAAATTTTTAGGATGTGTTTAGGGAGGAGAAATCGAAACGAAAATGAAGGGGTTTCCATGCTAATTTAAATATGGGTAATTCTGTACTTTAGTTTTTTTTTTTTTTTTTTTTTTTTTGTAAAAATAAACTAGGCAGCCAATAAATATTTGACACTTTATAGGGTGTATTAGTGGGACTTATATAATGATACCTGTGTAGCAGAGCTAAATCTGATACCATCAGTGTTATGAAACCAAAATTAGTCATAACTGAATTCAGTCTCCAATTTTACATCCGGAAAGAGCATTGGTAACCAATGTCCTAAAGCCAAGTCCGGCTTCGCCTGAAGCCAACGGATTTCCTGCCCCTTCCACTCTCTTCCAAATGGATTCATTATCTATATCTATTTATTGTGATCACGATTTAATTTTTAATTCTCCCAAATAGTGGCGCGCGACAGCTCTTGTCCACACAGTTTCCCCCCCTATCGATTCGTTTATATAACAAACACCTTCTCCTCTCTCTCTCTCTCTCTTTCATTCTCTCTCCCTCTGTCTCTCTGTTCGAGATCGTCGTCGCCATGACTGCACAAACCTCCTCCCTCTATGGGGTCCTCTCTGTCCCCGGCTTTACGACTGCCAGGCCACCGAAACGCTCACGCCTCCATGTGATCCGAGCATGTAAGTTCATTTTCTTTCAATTGATTCATCAAGAACTGCCCTTTCTCCCCAAACCCTCTTTTTTTTGTTCCAATTGCACGGATCAAGGTCTCATTGAACGTGTGTTTCATGGCAATTCGTGACTTTCTTGGGGAATCTGGTGTTTGAGATGTCTATGATAGGTTGTGATAGATGTGGCTCGCTTGCAAACCTACGAGTTGGGGTCCTTGAGTCGATGAGAAAGAGAATTAAAGAAAGTTTAAGTTGTTCTCCCTTTATAGAGGACATGGTACAATCTAATGCTAACCAACTAACTAATCCTAAAGGGATTTCAAATTTTTAAAGATCACTGTGTCAGCTCGCAATCTCGTTTGATGCCAGATAAGACATTTGGGTTTATAAACATTCATCAGTGTCTGCTCAGAGTTGTTCAAATGCCAGCAAAGTTGTTCATATTTTCTTTTTGCTGCATTAGTCCCCTTCACTTGAAATACATCATCTTCAGCACTATGACGCTTTGATCTTCTTGAATTCGCAACTTTGTATTTGAATGCCGGCATTGATGTAGTCACGCTTCACAGCTTCATCAGTTTGTTTTCTTCAAGGGTAATAAACATGATGTGTTTTCTTGACCTTGATGTACCATGTTTTAGTCTGACAGCCATGGTCTTCCAAGCAGATCATACATTTGCATATCAAATACATTACATTGAATATTGTTCTGATAAATTTGATTGATGAACATGGGTACATGACATTTAAGCACCACGAAAAATCTTTTATTTTGAGAAATCCAACCAAAGAAACAGGGGCTCTGGATGTGGCTTGGTCATTAGTTTCATCTTCTTCACCATTCACTTTAGGGTTGAAATTCTCAATTCTTCTGCTATGAATTATGACATTGTAAATATGTCGCTTGATTTTGCATTGGGTTTTAAAGAGATCATGTCTTCGAGGATCTTCCCTCTTTGTCAATTGTTGTAGTCAGTTGTTGAGTCACAAGATGTTCTTTGTCTCCTGCATGACCGTAAGCATAAACTAAGTTCTTCTTTGTGCTCATCTTCATCAACTGTCTTAGGGCAGGGCATCGATTGGACTTCTGTTTATGCTTCCCACTTTTGTATCACTTGGTCTCTTGCAAGCTTCACTCAAAAAGATCATTATGACGTGGATCAGTTGTTGGTTTAAATAGAGGGACATTATTATGACATCATCCATAACCCATAGAAATCAATGGTGGCCAACATAGTGAGCCACCACTTGTGTCCTTATCTTTGTGATTATTTTTTCAAGTAACTTGTGTCCTTATCTTCGTGATTTTTTTTCAACTCTTCCATATACTCCTCTACCTCCCTGTCACATTGTCAACAATTTTGTAATTGATGGAAGAGGTCTAAATCAAAGCCAAAAGAAAAATTCATTCCCGAAGTTTTTTTGTTTTCTTTTGTTTCTTTTCTTTTCCTGAGGCCATGTCCTTATAGGTTGTTTTCCATAATCATGCATGATAGCTGAAGTGGTTGAATGAAGAGATACCATAACAAGGTGGACGCAAGGACCAAACTAAAGTCTCCCATCCTGGAAGATGTAGGAGGCTTGGTTATCTAAAGAGTCAAGGCAGAAGCTATTCGCATCGTCACTTTGTTACTTTATCTTTGTTTACATTTGCATTCACTTTCCTTTCTCCTCCATTTTTTTTTCTGTAGGCTAATAAGTTTTTGCTGTATGAATGTTGTCATTGATACAAATCATATATATAGAAAAATATTTTACATATTTTCTCTGGGTTGTTCAAACCCAAGACATCTTGGTTGCAAACATCCTTGTCAAGCATCAACCATTGAGATATATGTTCCAAACCCAGCAAACTATTTGTTGTTCGTTCGCCTTGCGTTGACATTTCTTTAGAAAATAATCATGACTACAGTTTCAATAGTTAATCTGTTGTGAATTTTTAGTTTGTTAATTGGCTCTCATGGAATTCTAAATTTTCAGCGGGAGAACCATCAGAAAAATCTGTGGAAATAATGAGGAAGTTCTCAGAGCAGTACGCCCGTCGCTCGGGAACATATTTTTGTGTTGATAAGGGGGTCACTTCTGTTGTTATCAAGGTAAGACAAACAGCTATTGTCATTTATTTGTTTCTTATTTTGTTTTTTTATAGCTTATATATGCATGTGTGTATGCATATCTTGCAGTATCTCGAGGTATTAATTGTTCAGACAATGGGATATTGATTTAACATTGTCCTTTTTGCTAATGTTACTTTTATTATTCACTCAGTTTGTTTAGACATAAGAAACCTCTTAGAGGATATGAGAAGTTTCACTCTTGGTATACTATGAATTCCTACTGCTGGCTGAATGCATTGTCCCATGCATGCAGCATACAGGTTTTCAACATTTTTTTAAACTAAACTAAACAACTACAGTTTTATTTATTTATTTATTTATTGGTACATTTTGGGTTTTTCATTAGTTATATGTTATCTTGTTTAGTAGATAATACGTCAGTTTTTCAATCTTTATGGTTGTGGTTCCTTTTCTTTAAGCTCTTGATTCTGATTTTCTGATGAAAGGCAATACTTTGGATAATTTTATCTCAGCATCCACATTTAAGTGTATTAGTTAACGTCTTAGTTCTCCTTTATCTTTATATCTAATAGAATCCTAAGCTCGGCACACTGTATTTAATGCTGATGCCGTCCAAATTGAGGCATTCTATGTCAAAAACTTGGCCCTGCACAGTGTCCCTTATTTAGTTACTATGAACATTGTCAACCAGCATCATTTATGTAGTTTAAATGGTTCCTGTGAAGGTAGAACATACTGTTGTTCATTACTTGCTTCGTTCTTCTTTTTCAGTGCAGGATCATCATTTCACTATCTATTTCCCTTATAATCAGATCTGCTCTCTCTATCAATTGAAGTTTCTTTCATGTTGTATCATGATCATCTAGTGCATCATATCTTTTTTAGATTGTCCTACGACTGTACCATATTTCCCTGAAAACTGTTACTTTTGCCCCTCATCCTCTACTTTTCTTAGAATTAAGTTGTATCTGGATCTGATTATCTCAAGAGGATTCCAACAGATAAAGTTTGGGTTTCAATTAACAATTACTATGCCTAGCATTTTTTTATGCCTTTCACGTTACTTGTTATTAGTCATTATATTCGAATCACTTGTATGGCGCGGATTAACTTGTTTACCCTTTTTAAAAATTTTAACTATATTTTTCTTAATGACCTGTTACCTATTTATATGCAGTTCTTATGCAGGTATATAGGTAATGGGTCAAGTTGTGTCAACGTGATATGATTAAATAAATAGGTCATTTGGGTAGGAGAGTTGGCAAGTCAACCTGAACTTGACTTGATTACTGCAGTGGTTTGGCTGTTCTATGGATTATGATCTGAGCATGATTATGCTCAACAAAATCCGCCAACTTCATTTTAGGTTTAAGTTATATTCGCTGATTGTGTCAAATTTGCCAATTCTATGGCATAAGCACCCACACACACATAAAGTTTAACATGCCTCTTTTAGCTCTTGTTATTCTATTGTTTTTGGCACATGATGGTGTTTTATAGTCACTAAACTGAAATATCATAAACATCAAACCGTATCCCATCTAATTGGTTCGGTTATAGGGCACTTCCGTGAATCTGGAGATCATATTGATCCTCGGTAAAACTTCGCTCAAGAATCCTTGTAGCATCATTGATGCGTGGAAGGGATCACATTGTTATTTAAGTTATTGGATTGGGCTTCAGGGTTGGGCTTCAATAATATTTTAGCGTCTTGAGATTGCATCATATAAATTATATGATACTAATGATTTTCTTTTAATATCAGTAAACTATGAATGATACAGAAGGGATTTTTTTAATAGATGGGATATTTTATCATGACTGAAACAGGGACTGGCTGACCACAAAGATTCACTTGGTGCACCACTCTGCCCCTGTAGGTTTGTATATTTGCAATATTCATGTTATATGTGAAATTTTTAAATATGTCTTCTTTTTCTTGAAAAATCTTTTTGTTATGCATGTTTACAATTTTCTGAACAGATTATAACATTGTAGGCATTATGATGACAAACCAGCGGAGGCGGCTCAGGGGTTTTGGAACTGCCCATGTGTTCCTATGAGGGAAAGGTATATGCATCTTCTTTTTCAAAGAATTTTCTTGATGTTGGGAACTCTTTGCTTTTGATGAACAAACATCATGACATTTTCTCTGCATTAAAAGTTCAGAGTCTTCAGACTAATACGCGCACATACACACGGTTCGGTCCATGCGAACCGCGTATATACCTCGCTTATTGAGGTATATGCGTCGATAAAGAAAACATATCAGCTCATTGAAGCATATACTTCACTGGGCTATATGCTTTCTTTATTGACGCATATACCTCAATAAGGGATGTATATATGTGGTTCGCACGGACTGCATATATATATATATATAATTCTCCCTGAAATTAGACCTGTTTTTCACTTTTGATAATTTTTTGTTTGTTGGGTCAAGTCTTGTATCGGCTTGCTCTTATTATGGAGGTTATGTAAAAAAGTCTGTTCTTTTTGGTTTAAAGGTCAATAAATAAGTAAACCCTTATTCAATCATAGGTAAATACAATATAGGTTAATTGACCAACAAGTAGTAGGAATAATTCATGGTAAATTGTATTCTATTAGAATAATTTAACACACAATTGAAGACAATATTCTGAATAATATTGCCTACTTCTAATAAAAAGATTTTTTACATTGTCAAACTGCTCATGGTAGCTGACCCCATTGAAGAGACTAGTGTTGATGTTTATTTTTATGTTTATGTCAAAGTGTTGAGGATCTTGAATGTGCATTCTGGGCATAATGAATAATTGAATTTGGGTTGCACAACTTCTTGATAAATTTACCCATAATTTATGGTGATCAATATATGTTTTAGAATTATTTTATTCTTCACATCTAACCATCACCAACAAGCCTTAATGCCTAATCCTATTATATTGGTTCACTTTAGTGTGTCAAAGTATGTTCTGTCACAGTTTGAGATTAATTGTCACACCAAAAAAAAAGTATGTTCTGTCACAGTTTGAGATTAATTGTCACAACAAGCTCTCAACATAACACCATTCCTACAGACTGTGGCTTAGTTGTTGGAGGCTAGTTTGTAAGATGGTCCTACAATGCTTTTGCAGAGGCCAATTTGTGGATATGGCGAATTAATTTTATTGATTAAACAATTTCAGACCATGCAACCGGGAAGAAACACTCTGACAGTCTGACTGCCTTATTTTGGATGGATTCTGGATGAGGAGGGAGGAATATAGTTTTGGTTGTTCACTCTTCATAAAACAATATATCGGCCAAACAGACAGATTGCATAGCGCTCATATTTTTATATGCATTGGGTTAAGGAAATGGAGTTTTTCTATAGTCTGTAACTTTCAGAAATCCTGCATATTTTCTGAGAAATAACCTACTAACATAATGTAATAATTGTGTTAATTGTATATAAAGAAGACTGTACTGTGTGGTATTTTTCTGAAATGAGTTATTAATATCCACAACTAGATTCACTTTGATCAATTTAAAGCAAGACCCTACTTTTTTAGATAATTTATCTGCAACTTTATACACCTCTCATCTTGTGTGGTTGTTTAGAGTATGAAATTTGGCCAAGTTGGCAAATCTTTTCATCCATTATTTATCCAGTCCTAAGGGTTCCCTCCTCTTAAATTTTGCTTTTATCCATCTGAGTTCACTTGTTGCTTCACTATCAAAAGTGAAGACAAGTGTCATTATAATTCTTCTTCATAATCCAAAAATCTCATATTCAAATAAATGGTATTGAAATCCATTGCACTGGTGAATGTGGAAGGTTGTTTTGGTATGTGACCTCAATATTGGCATGCAAAGATTGCTATATCAACTGTCATCAACAAATGTGGGAGAGGGAGTCCATTGTATTAGCACTTTAGGATCATTATAATTAAAAATTCGCATTCTTGTCTTTGATTTTATATAATGGATGGATTATTGTATATTACATGCTCTTTTACGTGATGGTTTATATTTATTTCTTGATAATTGGCCACATGTTGGAGTCCATTGTGTTTGTACAAATTTCTTGTCCTCTTTAATTATATTCTGAAATGAGGCCCAATGTAAGAAAATTCTTCTTAAAAGTATCTGAACAAATAATAGTAGTACAGTTGATACGAGCATTTATTGTGAGGTTTCTTATGTTGTCAATAATTTTGCGTTTATTTTTTCAGTAAAATAAAAAATGTAATGTCCTTTTGCAGGAAAGAGTGCCACTGTATGCTTTTCCTCACAGAGGATAATGATTTTGCAGGGAGGGAACAGGTATGGCCATTACAATTCCAGTAGTCCTTGACCCAAGCATGTTATGTCATCCTTGTAGAAAAACAATCTCTGAAGAGTGCATATAGATTAAACTGTGATCCTATATATGTCATTTTATTTGCTGTTTTTCTAAGTCAAACTGTCAAACACATTCCCTGTTTATTGATTAATCGAAGTAATGTACAGCATTTAATAGTTTATTTTATTCTTGTTTTCTTCAGTATATGAAATAATTTTATTTGTGCCGTCATACATTTTTTCCTCAATATTCTTGTAGCCAGGAAGAGAGTCGGTGCTCAATTTCTATCTACCAAGAATATGATTTTCTCTCTTACATTGCCTCGTTTACTAATAGGGTGGAGTATAAAATAGAATAGTATGGGATGCTTAAGTCCCTGCAAGATCAAATTATCTCTTGATGGTCCATTCGGGATAGAACCAATGTTTCAGGATTGCACACAATGCAGTAGTTCATCAAACTCTCTGATGCAAATTAGACTTTGATCTTATTTGTTCTCGGATTTTCTGATAACCTTTACAGATGCTTTAAATAATTTTTCTCCAATTTCCATCTTGCTCAAAAATGTTAAACCATTGAGTTGGAAATTCCACAAGATTATCTCCATTCATGCTATACCTCCAGACTGTAATTACCCTAATTTGTGAACAGAGAAAATTCAGGAATTGCCTTGCACATAATCAGATGGCTTCCCGAAAACATGTATGCAGTTTTGGTCTCCTGTTAAAAGGTTTTATAAATTAAAACAGAGGATAAGGTCAGTCCACTAGAGTTCACTGATCTATAGGTCCAACTCCAATTATATCATGCCTATATGAAGAAAAAAAAAATCCTTTTTTCTATGGTTATGTTAATCAGTGAAGTTGTTTTTGCATAGTATATACACTTGTCTATTAGAATTTTTTCCAATTTCTTAACATTCTTTTGTTTTTTTTTTTTTAAAATCTTTTTTGCATGTTCAGACAATTTCATTGGAGGAGATCAAGGAAACAACAGCAAATCTGAAATGATCATCTTGTATTGAATTTTCGTATATAAACATGCCATCTTGTAATTCTCCAGATATGTCATAATGCAAGGACCTTGTAAAGCTATCTTGGCCTTTTTTTGATGGAACAATTTGAAACAAATGGTTAGAGGTAAGTGATGCCCACTGCTATTCTTTGTTCATCATTGCTATAGTATTACAAAGAAGCACCAAATAAAACACATTGGTGTTTAGAAGTGTCCATTACTTGATTTAAGTCATTGTATTAATGTTTTGTGAAGACTGAAGAGCTTATCTTTAACAGAGTGCCCATAACTTTTGTTTTTTAAATGGCAATACATGTTTAACAGGATTGGGGTTTTGAAACATTTCCCAGAAGCCCTTTGGTCAGTTTGGGTAGAGGAATAATGAATAAGCTGGAACGTGAGTAAATAAATCCAAAAGAAGTGTTTGTTTGGAATATAGAAAATTACAGCTATGTTAGAATATTTGAGAATAAGTTTGTATTGGTATTCTAGTCTTACTATGGAATTGGGTTATCCTCACTCAATCTAAAGGGTAATTTACATGTCAAGTCCTATGCTTTTCAATGTCACTTTTTTTAAATTCCTTTTCATATCTTATTCACTTTTTTTATATTTTATTCTTAGTCAATCAAACAATAAAAATTGGGCGTTGTTATACTCGGTTTTGTTTTTGCAGTCCAAAATACCGTCTTATATATCTCGTTAGAAATCCAGTGAAGCATATACATTGTTATACGATGTATATACCTTGTTAAATTTTTTTGTATACTCATTAAAAATGAGTTCATTCAACTCGAAATAAAGTGATATACACTTTTTATTAAAACATGTACCTTAAAAAAATAAAAAAATGTGTAGCCTGAGTTTTGGGTGATAATGGCTATACGGAAAGACATTGTTACTTGGTTAGTATGAATGACTTCTTTCTTTATTAACTTCTGAAACAAATAAATTCAGAATAATCTATGTTTTATTTTCAACACGATGAAGAGGCTATATATAATGATGAGAAGTTGGTTAAAACAATTGTGTATTTTTTGAAACACATTATGAAACCGAAACAAGAAACTTTACTTTCCTCATCTCGGATGAATTGAGAGACTAGTTAATTGATCAAAGTCTATTTATTAGGTCAATGTAGTTACCAAAAATAAAATCTTGTAAGAATATTTTTTGTTTTAGTGACATGGTAACTAACTCTAATTAAGATTTGGCAATCTATATAAATAACGCAACTTGAAAAATTTAGAAATACTTGACCAACCTTGGATGCTCTTTCAATATGGAAAATACCTAAATGAATGGAAAATACCTAAATCATGCATTTTTAAGAATTCTAAAAAAAAAAGAGCTAATTTAAAAATATTTTAACTTTAAATTAGGGTGCAACTCAATCGGGCGGGTTGGATCGGCTTAGAGCTCAACCTGAATCCAACCCGGGTTTGAGAAGCTCAACCCAAACTCATCAACTGGTCGGGTTTTTCTCGTGCTCGGGTTGAGTACGGGTTTAATTCGGGTTGAGTTTGGGTTTAACTTGAAAATTTTATTATTTTTTATAATCCTAAATTAGAAAATTGTATTTTTGAAGATTCATTTTGGATATCTTGAAATCTCAAAAGATTTATTGAAATTGTTTTGTTATTCTTTATCATAAATGAAGTAAGAGTTTTTTTGTACAATTGCATACCATTCCCAAAAAACTTTTAGAATTTAAATATGTCCAAAACAATCTTTTTTTTAAAATTAGTAATCCTATTTTTTTAATCAATATTTCCATTGATTATTAATGGGCTACTAAAAATACAAAAGTGTAATAATTTAAAAATCATTGTCAAACACAAATATTTTTTTACTTTGTTAAAATTGAAGTGGGAGTGCAATGTATTTTAAAAAGTTAAAAGACTGTTTAGATATTATATAAAATAAAGGCAATTTAGAATCTTAAGTTGAATGATGCGGATTTAGTTTTTTGAAAATTTTAGAAAGTTGTTTTGTGTATTTTTCAATGTTCTAAAAATCCCGCCTAGGTCCCGATTAATCTCCTGCCTAGGCCTAGGCGGTCCCAGCCCGAAACGCTTAGTGCCTAGCCACTTTTTCAATTAATCATCAGTTGATTAATAAGTTATTAAGTCACCTTATACATTATATATCTATTAATTAATTTTTTATGCTATATCTATTATGCTTATATTACTAAATTTATTTTGACGTTATTTTGTTATTCTTTTATAGTCTAAAATCATTACATATATCATGTATATATATATGTATTATATTTATTATTATAAAAAATGATTGATTAATCCCCGATTAGTTCCCGCCTAGCCGATTAATCCCTAGTCCATCCTCAACCGCCCGCCCGACTAACGTCTAGCGCTTATTACAACATTGATATTTTTCCCTATAAATATTCATATAACATCATCCTAAAGCTCCTATTGATAAATAACACGATTTCTTTTTAATCCTATTTAAGCAATCCATAGACAATTTTTAAAAATAATTTTTTTCCTTCAATGGGTGTGTTGCTCGCAAAGCTCACAAATTTAGAAATGCAAAATAGCCTTGAAGAGTTGGGTTTTTCTACAACGAGCGCCTTCAGACTTGAGCAGTTCGTGTTATCTCGCAGCCATAACAAAGTTATATAGATCTTGGTGCCGGGAACAATGTGGGTGATTTGGTTAGGCCACAATGACATAATTTTTGGTGTGGTCTCAGGAGATTGAATATGGTACCCAAATCTTGCATTTTAAAATTCTATCCAAAAAAAGTTTATTTAAAAATCTTGAAACCTAAAATGAGTTAATTGCCTTATGTTTTTTAACATTTGAACTCTCTCGAATCTAATTAAAAATATTTCACATACTAAATTTAAAAAATAAACATTAAAAATATAGAAATCTATCTATATATTAATGGAAAGTGCTTTCAATTGTATGTAACACAATTTGACATATTTACCCTTACTAAATTTGTTATAGTTTATTATTATCCAAAACCAATATTTATTTTCCTAATCTTATCTTATCTTAGGATGTTGAATAGATAATTAGATTTTACAAATACATCTATATTCTATTCAAAACTTAATGTCAACATATTTTTTAGGTATTTTCCATACTTAAAGAGGTTGTTCAATTATATCTAAATTTTTCAAATTTCATTATTTATATAGATTGCCAAATCTTAATTAGAGTTAGTTACGATGTGAGTAAAACAAAAAATATTCCAACAACCAATGCAACCTATCATAACCAGTGATCTAATAAATAGACTTTGATCATCCGAGATAAGGTAAAGTTTCCTGTTTCAGTTTCATAATGTGTTTCAAAAAATATACAATTGTTTTAACCGACTTATCGTCATTATATATAACCTCTTAGAGATGTGAAGCATCAGAATGATGGATGTATGCTTTAATAGAAATTTTACAATGGCATCGGATTCCCATCCCGACTTCCAATGTACTTGTCTTAACTCTTTCAGGCATCGGATTCCCGTTTCAACTTCACATGCACTTGTCTTTTCTTGGAGGCATCAGATTCCCATCCCGACTTTCGAAGCACTTGTCTTTTCTCCATGCATTGGATTCTCATTCAAACATCACATGCACTTGTCTTTTCTTGAATGCATCAGATTCTCATTCAAGCATCACATGCACTTGTCTTTTCTTAGAGGCATTAGATTCTCATTCAAACATCATATGCACTTGTCTTTTTCTTGGAGGCATTGAATTTCATTCGGAACATCAATGCCTTGCTCTTTATAAATATAAGTGTCTTAACTCTTTCATCTTCGACAATTCTTTCCTTTCTATCATGGCTTCTAGTCGAGGAAAAACTTTCTTACAACTTGAAGACCAAGTCTTGTGCCATGCTTGGCTTGAGATATCGCAAGATCCAATATTGGGAACCAATAAAAAAAGGACAAGCTGTGGGAGAGAATTGCAACAATATTTCATGAGAGGAGACCGAACTATTGTGATGGACGTAGGAGTTCAAAATCTCTTACATGTCGTATGGCTTTAATTATGAAGGCCATAAATAAATTTCGAGGATGCATTCGACAAGTCGAGCACCTTAACCCAAGTGGTGAATATGGAAGTCGACATTGTGAATATGGAAGAGGTCCGTACGAAGGTAGTAGTTACGGAGAAGGAAGTGGATTCAACAATGATTTACCAGAGTATTAGCATTTTTTGTATCTTATCAGCTTTCTTATTTCTTTTTTTATAAACTCTTCTTTCTTGTTGTTTTTCTTAGGGCGGGTTAAATAGAACCCTAATTTAGTTTGAATTTTTTTTGCTAAATTTACTAAATATTATATTATACTAATTAGTTTATATATTAAAATTAAAAAATAATAATAATATGAATTTAATCAATTTTATATTCATTATTACATTATTATCTTATTATTTAAGTTAATATTTTAAATAAAAAATAAATTGGAGGTAAAAAATGGAGGGGGTGGGTTGGAGTGCCCCCCCTCCATTTCTCTAAAATGCAGCCAACTATGGCTCCAAAATAGAGCCATGGTTGAAGATGCTCTTAATTGTGTTGAAAATAAAACACAAATTTTTCTGAATTTTTCATACTAACCAGGTAACAATGTCTTCCCTTCCCTAACTCTTCATATATATAACCATTATAATTTGATGGTTTATTAGGATTTCTTTTTTATTTAAATTGTTTTTAATAGTTTGTTTTTTATTAAGAGTTTTGATTTTGAGAATGCCTATTTAAATAATTGTAGATATCCAAAACACATCATAATCATCAGAAATTTGAATTTAGGATTATTTCATATATTTCGTTGTATTATAATGTGATAAAAAATCAAATATTATATATTTTTTATTCTCAATAGTTTATAGTTAATTTGTTCCCCAGTACATGATTATTAATTATTTTTTATGGATCACCGATTGACCTATTCACCATCAAATTTTCAAGAAGAGGTTTTGGATCTATTAATCATTAATCATTACCTGGACTATATGTTATATAATTAATATGTTAAAGATTCATATATTATTAGAATATTATTATTTCCTAATTTTTCACTTTCTTATTTAGTATTCTAGTTTTTCACCTTTCCTTATTTAATTTTCCTAATTTTTCTTTTTTCCTAGTTTGATATTTCCCTTTTTGAGATTTCATCTTTTATATCTACAAAATATGACCATTGTCTCCTACAAAAATTTGAATTTTTCTTTTGTTCTAACTTAATAGGCATATAAGCTAGATTTTTTTGCTATTTTGTTCATCAGATGGATCAGGAAGTGAACTCTTATATCCACAAACAATTGGGCCTGATTATTGAGGAAATAAGCATCCCTTACAAGGTTAGTACATGATCTTGATGTTATTTAAGTTATAGTCTTCAATCATAAACATCATGTCGTATACTTATTTTGAATCATAAATTAAATGTCATGTTATATTTGTGACTTTTTAAAGATATAATTGTACACATAGAGGACGCCGGTTCTTCGACTACACCTTCAATTGAAAATCTTGAAAAGAGTACGAGGAAAACATCGAGTTATCATTATTTATTCATGGAGGATACTGCTTCTTCAATGACACCACCAAATGAATATCTAGAGAAGAGTCGGATGAATACATGACAATCTGAATGCCTTAAGGATTACATGATATATATAGAAGATACTACTTATTCAACAATATCTCCAAATGTAGATCCTAAGAAGAGACTGGAAAAAAAATTGACATGTGCAAAACAAAGCACTAACTATAAAATGGGTCCATTGAAGAAGAAGTGTGAGGAGGGAAGCACGAACCACGAAACACTGTATTCAAATAAGAGGAGGGGCAACACGAAGCACAAACTACAAAACGGGTCCACTGAAGAAGATAAAATTAATTTTCTTATCTTCATTGTTTTTTTCATTTTGTACACGTGCATGTTTATTTGGTAGTAGGAACTTCTTTGTCTTTATGTACAACTGCATGTTTGTTTGTATGAACTTCGTTTTTAGTGGGAACTAATTGGTATGAAAATCCATCAATGAATGAAAAAAAAAATGGTCGGTCAGGTCATTGGTGGACTAATGAAGTTTAATTAACTCAAACTGCAAAAAAGGTATTTTTTTTAATGTTGTTGTACACAATCATTCATATAATTCTTTTTACATCCCCACTTTCTTCTATTAACATATACTAGGCTAAAAAATAAAAAGGCATATACTTTCTTCTATTTTTAAGTTTATATTTTTTTATAAATATATGTACAAGAAAGATATATATTTGTTTTAGATAGGTGCCAAATGCATGTGAAAGGGGTGGACCTAGGGGGATAGGCTACCCCCCACCCCCACACACACAGATTTTGTTAAGTATTGATTAAATAGCCCATGTACACATGACACACAAAAAAAAAGAAAAGGAGAAAGATATACACAGCCTCAATTGCAGTCCGTTTTACAGTCCATGATTTTTTTAAAATCATACACTCATCTTTTGAAGTGCATGCTATTATATAAAATGAAGTATATATTAAGATACATTAGTGTATTTTTTTCATAATGAAAAAAAATTTGGGTCATATACTATGTTAGGACCCATATGCTATGATAACTAAGTTATTTTAGCGTATGGGGCTGCAAAAAGGACTGCGTGTATCAGCACCCAAAAAAATAATAGAAAAAAGATACACATAGCCCCCATTGTAGCCCTAATTGCAGTCATTCCCGTTTTTTTTTTTTTTTTAATCATAGGCTCACATTTTGAAGTGCATGCTGTTATATAAAATGAAGTATATACTGAAATACATTATATTTCTTTTCATAATGAAAAAATTGGGTCACATACTATAATAAGACTCATACACTATAATAGTGTAGTATATAATATATTATCATAGCGTATGTGAACGGACTGAAAAAAGACTGCATGTATCAGAGCTCAAAATAATAATAATAACCCATGCATAACTTCATATGATTTTTAACCATTCAATCCCTAGCCCATTATCCCAACAATGGCAGTTTTTTTGGTAAACAACAATGACAAAGAGTTGGCTGATTGGGTAACACACTGTGACCCACTAAATTAATTTTTTTTATATTTTTAATATTTTTTTTCCAATGAAAAGATTTTGAATACTTAGTTTGGATATATGTTGTCTTTGTATTTGATCTCTATTTATTTTTTTCTTGATGAATTTGATTTATTTTTACTGATTAGATTAGAAGATTTGAAAATATTATTTTTTATCTTCAATTCTTCAAATTTTTGTATGAGTAATATTTATATTTTTTTTCAGTCCCAAATTTAGTTTTATATACGTCGATAGAAGATCACCTAAGCATATACCTAGATTAATGAGGTACATGCTTTGATGAAATGTTTTTGTTGGGATTTATATATTTATTTTATTTGGATACAATTATTTTTTATTTTTGTTGATTTTTAATTGAATTTTTAGGTCATCTTAAATTATTTTCTCTTTAATTATCATTTTTATATTTATATGTATATTTTGTTATAAATTTTTTTATCCCGGTAAGGGCGGACCCAGGATTTAGAATAAAGGAGAAACATATCCAATTGTTAAAAAAAATTCTTACGCCATTTATGATAAAGAATAACAAAAAAAATTTCAATAAATCTTTTAAATTAAAAAATATCCAAATAAATTTTTAAAAATACGCTGATGCTAATTTTTAGAATGATGATCTTTAAAGTATATTAAAAAAATTTAATAAAATTTAAACACAAATTAACATAAAAAATTATTTCTATAGTGTTAATGTTTATTAGTTAAATGTAGTATGTGAAAATATTTTTAATTAGATTAGAGAGAGTTTAAATGTTAAATAACATAAGATAAATAACTCATTTTAGGTTACACAATTTTTAAATAAATAAGTTTTGGATATATATTTAATATCACCCTAAAGAAAATCCAAGGTTGTTGAAATATTTCTAATTTTTTTTCAAATTCCGTTATTTATATAGATTATTTATATAGATTGCCAAATCTTAATTAGAGTTAGTTATGATGTGACTAAAACAAAAAATATTCCTACAAGATTTTATTTTTGGTAACTACAATCAACGAAACTGATCATAAATAGACTTTGATCAATTAATTAGTCTCTCAATTCATCCGAGATAAGGAAGCTAAAGTTTCTTATTTCGGTTGCATAATGTGTTTTAAAAAATAGACAATTTTTTTATCCGACTTATCATCATTATATAGAGCCTCTTCATTGTGTTGAAAACAAAACATAGATTATTCTGAATGTATTTGTTTCAGCAGTTAATAAATTAAAGAAAGAAGTCCTTCATACTAACCAGGTAACAATGTTTTCCCTTCCCTAACTCTTCATATTATAGCCTTTACCATTTGATGGTTTATTAGAATTTCTTTTTTTTTAAATTGTTTTTAAGAGTTTGATTTTTATTAAGAGTTTGGATTTTGAGAATGCATATTTAAATAGTTGTTGGAATCCCAAATACATCATTATTAACAGAAATGTGAATTTAGGATTATTTCATATATTCCGTTGTGTTTATACTGTGATAAAAATTCACATATTATATTTAGTTTCAATAATTTATAATTAATTTTTTTCCCCAGTTTATGATTATTAGTTTTTATGGATCACCTATTCACCATCAAATTTTCTAGAACAAGTTTTGGATCTATTAATCATTACCTGGATTAAATATTATATAATTAATATGTTAAAGATTCATATATTATTAGAGTATTATAGATAATTTCCAAGTTTTTCACTTTCTTATTTAGTATTCCTAGTTTATCACCTTTCCTTATTTAGTTTTCCTAATATTTTTTTTCCTAAGTTGATATTTCACCTTTGAAATTTCATATTTTATATCTATAACTATGGCCATTGTCTCCTACAAAAATTATGAAGTTTTTCTTTTATTCTAACTTAAAAGGCATATAAGCAAGATTTAAGTTCCCCTTTTGCTATTTGTTCATCAGATGGACCAGGAAGTGAACTCTTATATCAAAAAACAATTGGGCTTGGATATTGAGGAAATAAGCATCCCTTATGAGGTTAGTACATAATCTTGATGTCCTTTACGCTATAATCTTCAATTATAAACATTATATAATATACTCATTTTGAATGATAAATTAAATGGCATACTAGCTCTATACTTAATTTGAAAATTGTGGTGTTAATCGTAATGTTATATTTATGACTTTTTAAGGATATGATGTTGTACGTAGAGGACACTGGTTCTTCAACTACACCTCCAATTGAAAATCTTGAGAAGATTTTGAAACAAACATCAAGTTATCATTATTTTTTTATGGAGGATACCACATCTTCAATGACACCATCAAATGAATATCTTGTTAAGGAGAGTCGGACGAAAATATGGAATCATGAATGCTTTGAGGATTACATGATATATATGAAAGATATTGCTTCTTCAACGATACCTCCAAATGAAGATTCTAAGAAAATACTAGATAAAATTTGAGTTGTACAAAAAAGAGCACTAACTACAAAATGGGTCCATTGAAGAAAAGTGTGCGGAGGGAAGCATGAACCATGAAACACTATATTTGAATAAGAGGAGGGCAACACGAAGCACAAACTATAAAATGGGTCCACTGAAGAAGACCAAAAATTAATTTTCTTATTTTCACTTTTTTTTTTTTTTTCATTTTGTACAACTGCATATCAATTTTGGCAGTGGGAACTTCTTCGTTTGTATGTATTTCTTTGTAATGGGAACTTGGTATGAAAATCTTTGTTTGTTTCTATGTTCTTCTTTGTTAGTGGGAACTTTGGTATGAAAATCTACTAATGAATGAAAAAAAATTGATCGGTCAGGTCATTGGTGGACTAATGAAACTTAACTAACTCAAACTGCAAAAGAAGGTATTTGTTTTTATGTTGATGTACACAATCATTCGTATAATTCTTTGCAGCCCCACTTTCTTCTATTTAACATATACTAGGTTAGAAAAATACAAAGACATTTACATTTTCATAATGATAAGTAGTTCATTTTTGTGTTTATATTTTTTTGTAAATACCTGTACAAGAAAAATATATATTTGTTTTAGATAGGTGCCAAATGCACGTGGACCTGAATGACAAGATGTAAATCAATGTTGATATGAATAATATAGTATAGACAAAATGCTTATAAAATATTGGATATCTAACAATACTATTCCATTTAGTATATATTTTTTCTAATCATAATAAAATTAATGTAACAATTTTTTATAGAATTCAATTGAGATATATTTTGTAAATATATTTATTCTTTAACTATTAAATTTGAATATGTTGATATGATTACTTAAATCTAATTTTGAAATCTTAAAATATATTTATGTTTTGTTTAAATTTGTTTTGAAATCTTAAAATTTGAATAAATAGATATGAGTAATTGCAAAATTTATGGAATGTAAAAATGGAAATGAAACTTGGGTCACTTCTTTTTCTTTTTTTTTTTTTTACTTTCATAAGTGATATAATTTTTTTTCTTGCACTATATATTTCATTTTTTTGTGTGGATATATACTTCATTTGACAAGTACATAATTTTTAAATAAGTTCAAGAAATGTTGGGGAGAATAAAAACGACTTTATATCTTTGATATTTTTATTTTCCTTTTCCATTTGAATAGTTTTGGACCTTTTCATTTGAGGAGCTCTGCAATCTAAATATTAAATTGCTCTATTCAATATTGCATGTTTACTGAAGAAGATTTTAAAATTGAGTATAATTTAAATAATCAAGACTATCTAAATTGACCAGTTTAATCGGTTAAACTTCATTTTCTAGTTAATACCTAATAATAAAATAATGAACTAACTTAAAATAACATATTTTCTTATACAAAAAAAAGTTCAATTGTTGTGTTGAACAAACAAATGTATTTTTTTTTAATGAACTTGGTGGGTCTGTCAATTATTTGTATTGGATATAAAGGAGTATATTCCCAGATATACAAAACATCAAAGTAAAGCAAATAAAAGATAAGCAGGGGATCAGAGGGGACGAGAAGAGATTTGCCAGGCTACATAAGCCCCCTAGATCGAGACACTCTTGATCTATGGAGCAATCCGAAGAGTACCCAACCGAGTTTGCACCAATGCAAAACACCCTAGGCAGAGATGAAACGAGTTCCACTCCAGCTTAGCATAAGGCACAAATGGTGGGCTCACCAGACTGCCAGATAACATGAAATGCTCGAGTTAGAAGGCGCTCGTTGTATGCAAGCCATAGGAAAACCCGAACCTTCAAGGTTATTTTGCAGCTCTAAATTTGTCAAGCTTTGCGAGCAACATACCCATTGAAGGGAAATATATATATATATATATATATATGTTGTCATAGCACAACTGTTCAGGGCTTGCCTGGTTAAAGGGGAGGTCTTGGGTTCGAGTCTTGGCACTGATTTACCCACCTGTTTGTTGGCGATTATTCCGTGGGAATAGGCGGAGGTAGCAAACCGTAAGGTCAGCCACGTGGAGTCCCTTATAGAATGATAATATGCGGGCCGACCGCACGGTGCGGCATCAACATCGTTCGTCCGAACTCCAACGGTCGAACGCACCCGACCGTCATGCGATGGACCCGTAATCGACGGCCCGTGGTCGATGCTGCGGCCGACCGCAGCATATGCTCGGGTTATGTACTTATTTGATTTGGGTTGAGTTTGGATTTAACTTGAAAATTTTATTATTTTTTATAATCCTAACTTAGCATCATTGTATTTTGGAAGATTTATTTATATCTTTTCATATTTTTTAATATCCTTTAAGTATCATCGTTATAAAATTAGCATCATTGTATTTTTGAAGATTCATTTTGGATATCTTGAAACTTCAACCGATTTATTAAAAAACATTTGTTATTCTTTATTATAAATGAAGTAAGAATTTGTTTGTCCAATTGAATACTATTCCCAAAAAACTTTTAAAATTTAAATATATCCAAAAAAATCTTTTGAAAATTAGTAATCCTATTTTTTTAATCAATATTTTCCATTAATGATTGTTAATGGGATACCAAAATATACAAAAATGTAATAATTTAAAAATCATTGTCAAACAAAAATATTTTTTTACTTTGTTAAAATTGAAGTGGGAATGCAATGTATTTTAAAAAGTTAAAAGACTACTTAAATATTGTATAAAATAAGGGCAATTTAGACATCTTAAGTTAAATTTTTGTTTTCCATGTTTAAAGAGCAATAAAAAATGTTCAAGTATTTCTAAATTTTTCAATCTACGTTATTTATATAGATTGCCAAATCTTAATTAGAGTTAGTTACGATGTGACTAAAACAAAAAATATTCCTACATGAATTTAGTTTTGGTAACTACAATCAATGCTGATCATAACCATTGATCTAATAAATAGACTTTGATCAATTAATTACTCTCTCAATTCATCCGAAATAAGGAAAGTATGGTTTCTTGTTTCGGTTTCATTATGTGTTTCAAAAATACACAATTGCTTTAACCGACTTATCATCATTATATATAGCCTCTTCATTGCATTTAAAAATTATATATAGCCTCTTCATTCCACTGAAAAAAATAAAACACAGATTATCCTGAATTTAGTTGTTTCACAATGAGAAAAGAATTGAAAGAAATGATGCATACTAAGCAGGTAACAATTTCCTCACTTCCTTAACTCATCGTATAATCATTATTATTTGATAATTTAGTAGGATGTCTTTTGTTTAATTGTTATTAAGAATTTGGATTTTGAGAATGCCTATTTAAATAGTTATAGGAATCCCAAACACATCATAATTATCAGAAATCTGAATTTAGGATTATTTTTATATATTTCATTGTGTTTATATTGTGATAATGATTGTAATATTATTATTTATTAGTCTCAATAGGTTATAGTAAATTTGTTCCCCAGTTTATTATTATTTTTTAGGGATCACCACCTATTCACCATTGAATCAAATTTTCAAGAACATGTTTGAGATCCATTAATTGTTGAAGCTAATGTTAAAGTGGGAAATAATGGATATCCCCTGGATTAATGTTATATAATTAATATGCTAAAGATTCATTGTTAGGATATTCGTATATTTTCCTAGTTTCTCACTTTTCCTTATTTAGTATTTCCTATTTTTTCATTGGCTAGTTTGATATTTTTTCTTTTGTGAATTCATCTTTTATATCTATAAATATTTCCTTTCTCTTCTAAAACAATGAAACTTTACCTTTATTCTTACAAAGGCTTACTTGCTCCATTTGAGTTTCTCATTGATTTTCATTAATATTTTTTTTGTTATTTTGTTCATCAATGGATCAGGAAGTGAAGAACTCGAATATCCATAATCGATGGGTCCAGGTTATTAAGCAATTAAACATCCCATATGAGGTTAGTACATGATTTTGATGTCCTTTATCTTAACTTCACTGATAAACATCATATCATATACTAATTTTGAATGATAAATTAAATACCATACTCTATATTAATTAATTTTGAAAATGAGGTGCTAATCTTAATGTTATATTTGTGATTGTTTTCAATATTGCATGTTTAGTAAACACTGGTTAAAATTGAGTATAGTTTAAATAATCAAGACCAGGTTGACCAACTCAATAGGTCAACCTTCAGTGTCTAGTTAACACCCAATACTAAAATGAACTAACTTAAAATTTAACATATGGTCATTGACCAAAACAAAAATTAACATATGGTCAACCGGCATGTCTAGTCTATGGATTGCTTCTAAAAACCCAAATCAGCCTTACTTAAACATCTAGAGAAAAACATTTTTACCAATCTTGTAACTTAGCATCTCTAAATTTCCCTTATTTTATATAATATTTAAACATTCTTTTAACTTCTTAAAATGTATTACTCTCCCACTTTAATTTTAACATAAAAGAAAGTTTTTAAAATAATATATTTTGTATTGTTTAGTATTTAATTGATATTCAATGGAAAATATTGATTAAAAATAGGATTACTAATTTTCAAAATATTTTTTGAATACATTAAATTTTAAAAGAATTTCTGGGAACATATCCAATTGTACAAAATATTCTTACGTCAGTTGTGATAATGAATAAAAAAACAATTTCAATAAATATTTTAAAATTAAAAAATTTCCAAATAAATCTTCAAAAATACACTAATGCTCATTTTTATAATGATTATAAAATATAAAAAAACGTTTAAACACAATGTCAAATAAAAAATTTATTTCAATATTGTTAATGTTTATTAGTAAAATATAGTATGTGAAATATTTTTAATTAGTTTAGAGATAGTTTAATTGTTAAATAATTTAAGCTAATTAACTCATGTTAGGTTACAAGATTTTTAATTAATTTCTTTTGGATAGAATTATTAAAAATGTATATTTTGGGTATTTCAAATCATTAAAAAAATTAGGTATTTTGCATAGGGTTTTTTATTTTTAAGTTCCCATAAACTAAATGATTTAGTAATTGATTCCTCACTTATTCATATTTCAGTTCAAGTCCTCAAATTTAAAGGATATGTTCTTTTTAATCCCTCATAGGGACTAAAAATAAAATAAAATAATTTAGTGATAGGTCAGGGACTAATAAAAAACATATCATTTAAATCTAAGGATTAAAACTGAAAGAAAGAATCACGATCACTAAATCATGGAGTTTTACATAGATTAAAAAATAAAAAACCTTTTTCCATATTGAAAGAGCATCCTGGGTTGTTGAAATATTTCTAAATTTTTCAAATTTCGTTATTTATATATATTGCCAAATCTTAATTAGCGTTAGTTACGGTGTGACTCAACATTAAAGTGGTTTCTAATAAAACAAAAAAATATTCCAACAAGATTTGTTTTGGTAACTACAATCAATGCAACTGATCATAACCACTGGTCTAATAGATGACTTTCATCAATTAATTACTCTCTCAAAGGAAGGTAAAGTTTCTTGTTTTGGTTTTGTGGTGTTGTTTCAAAAAAAAAAAACAGAGGGTAAAATGTGTTTGGATCCTTTAAGTTTTCTAAACCTGGAAAAACACTTCCTCAATAGTTTAAAAATATGCAATTATACCCCTTGCAGTTAAATTTTTTATTAAAATAAGATGAAGATACGATTTTATCATTTAAATTAAATTTTTACCTTGTTTTTTTATCTTATAATTAATTGTTGTGACCTAACAATTCCACAAAAAATACATCCCGACACATTTGAAAAGTTAATTATTGTATAAGTTAATTATTCATAAAGCATATCCAAAATTAATTAATTATTTTTTTGTAAATATTTAAAGAGTTAAGGGTAAAATAGTAATTTTAAATTATTTTTATATCATCTAACGAAAAAAAATATAATGACAAAGGGTGTAAGTGCATTTTTTAAACTTTAGGGTATGTTTATGTAGATTTTGAAAACTTTCTGAACTCCAAATACATTTTACCCTTCAAAAAACATTCAATTGTTATAACCAACTTATCATATAGCCTCTTCATCGTGTTGAAAAATAAATATTGATTGTTCTGAATTTTGTTATTTCAGCAGTTAATGAAGAAAGAAATCATTCATGCAACCATTATGGTTATTTGACCGTTTAATAGGATGTCTTTTAATTTTAATTGTTATTAAGAGTTTGGATTTTGAGAATGCCTATTTAGATAGTTGTAGGAATCCCAAACACGTCATAATTATCAGAAGTATGAATTTAGGATTATTTCATATATTCCATTGTGTTTATATTGTGATAAAAATTGGAATATTATCATATTTTAGTCTCAATAGTTTATAATTAATTATTATTACTTTGAGTCTCAATAGTTTAGTTTAGTCTCACCATCAAATTTTGAAGGACAAATTTGGGATCTATTTATTAATTGAAGCTAATGTTGAAGGGGAGAAGATTAATTAAATATCCCTTGGATTAAATGTTATATAATTAATATGTTAAAGATTCATTATTAATATATTATTAGTTTTTCACATTTCCTTGTTTAGTTTTCCTACTTTGATATTTCCTCTTTTGAGATTTCATCTTTTATATATATAAATATGACATTTGTCCGGTCCCATGCTTGCACAGTGGATAAGGACACCTCCTTTTTTTCAAGGGAAATACATGATGAAGACCTGTCCATGACATAAGAAAAAAATGTGGTCTATAGCCTTTTAGGGCTGGGTATCATGGACTTTAAGCCACTGTCTTCTCTGGTCTTGTTAGTCATATCTCTAGTTTAATAATAGTTTGTTGTAATTTGTTGTAAGTCGGGATTATCACCCTGTATGGGCCTTTGTGTACCAAAAAAAAAATGACATTTGTCTCCCACATAAGAATTAATTTTTCCTTTATTCTAACTTAATAACCTTTTCCTTTATTCCTCTTTTACTATTTTGTTCATGAAATGGATCAGGAAGTGAAGAACTGGTGTATCCAAAAACAATGGGACCGGGTTATTGAGCAAATAATCATCCCTTCCGAGGTTAGTACATGATCTTGGTGTTCTTGGATCTTCAATGGTAAACATCATATTATATACTCATTTTGAATGATAAATTAAATGTCATACTCTATACTAATTTGGAAAATGAGGTGTTGATCATAATGTTTTATTCGTGGCTTTATAAGGATATGATGGCGTACATTAAGGACACTGGTTCTTCAACTACACCTCCAATTGAAAATCTTGAGAAGAGTCCGATAAAAATGTCAAGATGTGATTTTTATCATGATTTATTCATGGAAGATACTGCTTCTTCAATGACACCACCAAATGAATGCTTTGAAAATTACATGATAGATATGGAAGATATTACTTCTTCAACAATACCTACTCCAAATGAAGATCCTGAGAAGAAACTGAAGAAAAGATTGTGGTGTGCAAAAAGGAGCACTAACTACAAGATAGATCCATTAAAGAAGAAAGGTGCAGAGGACATGAAACACTAATTTTGAAAAAGAGGTGGGCAACACGAAGCACAGACTCCATAATGGGTTCATTGAAGAAAATTGAAAATTAATGTTTCCTATCTTCACTTTTTTTTATATTTTGTACAACTAAATGTTTTTATTAGTGGTGGGAACTTCAGCTGTTTTTATGGACTTCAATTAAAATTTGCATCCTATTAACGACTGAAAAAAATGATCGGCTAAGTCATATGCGTGTGTGTGTATTTTATGTTCATGTAAGAATTCATATAATTCTTTTGGCAGCCCCACTTTCTTCTAATGCAACATACACTAGGCTATAAAATTACAAAAGGCATATATGTTTACATAAAATTATATACTTCATTTTTGTGTTTTTCATTTTTTGTTAAGTTATATACAATAAAAATGTATCTTAGTTTTATATATGTGCCAAATGCACGCGGACCTAAATATACAAGATGTAATCATAATATTAATAACAAAATATAAGTATGGAAGTGTTTTTAGTATGGAAGTAGTTTGAAAAAAAACTGGCCTGGTGGCCTTGGAATCTCAAACTGGGCATGAAATGGCCATTCTTAACTGAATGGTCCACCCCCTTCTCTTGTTCCACTCCATCGGAGAAAAACAAAAATGAAAGTTGAGCTAGGGTAAGCTACCAGGACTGGAGACTTAATCTGGATCTTGAACACAACTTTTTCAATTTCTTCCTCATCAAAAGCAGTTATCTACTACATCTGACCACTCCCTCAGGATCATCTTTAATGCTCCATCTAACTAGGCCAGTCTCCATCCTTTTTTCTTTGGAAAACAGTCTATGAAAAATGGGAATTAATAACTTCTCTCTGAATCTGATTGTGGTCTTCAATTAATTCCTTCTATCTCCCCAACTGCAAAGATCCTACTTCTCCAACTAGCATATCAGTGAGAGAACTTGTGTGACTTGTGTCTTCCTGGTGTTTCTTCCTATCATTTCATCTTTGGCATCTTTCTTTGCAGATTTTTCTTCAGCTGGCCCAGCTCTCCTTTCTGGAAATAATCTCGGTTTCATCAACACTTCCTCTTTTCTTGTCTCTTTCCTCCTTCTACTCCCTTCTCTACATTTTCAGATTCTGATTTAAAGCTTCACAACTTCTTTTCCAATTTCATACCCCAAAGTTCCTTCTACCATCCCCCCCCCCCCCCCCCCCCCCCCCCCACGTCTTTTCATTAAAATGCAGAACAATCTTCGTGAAACCACCAACTCAAATGTAAATAGGATCACTCCCTCTTACCCTCCCCCAACCAGAACAATTGGAATATCATCTGAACATGGCCTTGTGATCCTTCCATGTCTCACCAAGGAAAAGTTCTCCCACAAATTTTCACTCTTGTTACCTTAGATACGGCAACTGAGAAATCCTCTTTGGTTAACTGCAGGTCAGAAACTATAATTCTGAAACCAAAGCTTCATTTGTCTGTGCTTCAGCATGCTTGCTCTCCTCAGTTGTGTTTCATTACAAATATTATATATACAGAACTATCCTGTTGTTTATAAGCAGACAAATTGAAAGAGTATTTCTTTGATTATTCTTTCATTGTTTCAAGTTTCAAGAAATCCATTTCATTGAATTTTTCCAGGTTACAAGAAAAAAGATCCTCCGGACTCGATGTTGTATGCATATACGGAAAAAAAACTTAGGCACAATTGGTGGTGCGTACTCACCAGACAAAAACATGTATCTATCAAAGAAGCCAAATTTAATGTAGTTTTCTTTTTATTCCCATTATCTATATGTAAAAAAATCCACCCCACCCAAACAGCTCTGGCATGCAGAAACAATCTTTACAAAGAAAACGCCAACCATTGTTTCCCTACTAAAAAGTCTCTATTCATAATTGTTAACAAGCTTTAGCAGATGGGGTAGTTGGAGAGGACTTACGCCGCACATCTTCTCTGCAGGTGATCGTGCGGATCCTCCCCATGATAGCGAGAAGTTTCTCCTCCCCTGGAACAGATTTTTTACAGGCATGTTCAGCAGGGAACCTGTGCTTGAGGCAAACCTTCTTGTGGCAGACTTTACAGGTGTTGGTGTTGGAGAAGGTCAGTACTTCCTTGCAGTTCTTCACGGGGCACCTTGGCTTCTTCTTCTTTGTGGGGTCACAAACACCGGATTTGGCGTGCTTTTCAAGGACAAGCTTTTCTGTTTCATCGTCTTTGATCTCTATGGACATTGAACAAGCCTCGCAGACCGCAACTCGCCTGCTGTTTCGATCCCCTTTCGGGCAGTTATGGGCTGTGTAAGTCCTGTGCTCCAAGCAGAATATCTGGGATGGTATAAACATGGAATAAGTTTAGGCGAGTGTTCTTACACACAATCCCTTTTCTAGCAAATATCCAATCTCATATGCTTCGTTAGTGTTATATACTCACATTCACGAGACATATGCTTAGTTAATTTTTTTTTACATTTTATGTAAATGCATCCATACATACAATTAATTAAAGTATATGTTTCATTTTTTATAACAACATGTATTCTACTAGATTAGGTATACCATCTTTATAAAAAAATCCAAAACGTGTGGCGTGGAGTTGGGGTGGGAAAATGGGTTGTACAAGTTCATCTCCAACCTTATTCAAACCTATACCTACATTTCATTAACAATTTCAGTAAAAATTCATTTGATATGATATCCCTCCGATCATTATTTGTGTTTTACTCAAATCTTTTTATAAAATTTATATCTTCTCCCTTTGACCTAAAAAGAGCTATTGAAAACCGAAAGCTACCGTTGATTTGGATAAATTTTTCAATCTCCCTATAAAAGGTTGAAGAGGATTTTGAAAGATTTTCACTTAAATTTTAAATTTCATATGGGTATGGGCCAGAGTCATGTGCGCCAAATTGGATCTATATACATGATTCGGGAATTGGTCTAATGAGAATTATTCACTGAAAAAGCCCTAAATTTCATTGAATAAGGTTCATAAAAAACAGTTTCATAAAAAAAATTTAAGCTTTCAATGAAGAGGAAAGGAAAATTGGGTGAGAACAATATGTACCTCTTGACAGGCGAGGCAGGTGAAAGGAAGGAAATCAAGCTGGTGGCATCCTGGATGCTGGCAGTGGGCACCCAAATCAGGGAAAGCTTCTGTTCCTCCTCCCATTTTTCTTCTCTCTCTCTTTTCTGATAATAAGTATTATTTGCTGCTTCTTTCTCCTCTCTCTTTTGGTTTGCGTTTGCGTATGCGTTTGCTTTTGTAGTGGTGAAGTATTTATAGCTTTTTGATCGACTTGCGTCGCAAGAAAACGCGTGTGAAAAGCTTTTTCTCCACGTTGGACGGAAAGTTCTAGACTTGGGGAAACTTGAACACGTGATGCCTTAACGGCGTCGTTGAGTTCAAATGCAAACAATTGGTTCATAATAGCAACTCAGGTGGGTTAGGTGGGTTGGGCCGAATCGACTCCAATCCAAACTCGAGTCTAACCTATAATTAAATAAATTAAAACAATCTAACCTATAATTAAATAAATCAATACAACACAATCCGTAATCAAAACACATCTAATATCAGAAATCAAAGAGTCCACTCTCCTCAACAACCAACACATTTATGTATGTCAAAAAGAAAAAAAGAAAAAAAAAAAAAAGAAGACTTTGTTCTTCACATTCGATATCTTCCGAAGGATCAAAGTCGAGTTGCCGAACGATCGGAGCCGAACGGTTGAAGGACCGAAACTGAACCACCGAATGTGTAACTTGTAAGACTAGCTATGGTTTCTCACTTTCCCTAAATTTTTGGACGGTCCAAATTTTAAGATAAAGACTGAACGATCATGGTCTTTTTATTTTTCATAATTAATTTACGGGTTCAGCTTGGGTCGGATTGTGAGTGATGTCAACTCAAACCCAACTCGATTTATTACTCAACCCGAACTTGATTTTTACAACTCAACCAATGTAAGATGTAAAAATCAGGCTCAACCCGTCGTGTTCGGATTCAACCTGACCCAAATTGCTGCTCTAGTTCAAAATCACAATACGTTAAGCCCATATACCCGAATCCTGTGTTGGGGCCAGACCGACAATGATTTCCACCCCTATCATATATTCTCGGGTGGCTTTATTTGAGCCCTCTAAATTATAAGTAAGATCCTCTTAAATGGATTTTTATTGCTAAAGGTCTATTTAAATATTCCTAATATGCACTGTTCGGATATGCGTCCCGTGCGGCCGCATATACGGCCGCACGGGCGGTTCGGTCCCTCAACCGAACCGCCTCGGGCTGTAGGCGGGAATATCGGGGGAGTCCGCATAGGCGGCCCGCACCCCGTGTATTCGCCCGCTTAAGCGGGCGCACGGGATTGGATTTTTTAAACGACCTTCTTCTCCGTTGACCTTCTGCTTTGACTCTTCTTTGATTGACCAGTCTCATCAATGAAGTCGTCCAATCTCAGCTTCTTCATCGATGCCCTCCGATCTCTCTCTGTCTCTCTCCATTTCAACCTCTCAACGTTCTCATTTCTCATCAGTCTCTCCATCGCCTCTCTCTCTCTCTCTCATCTATCACACACATCCTCTCCTCTCTGTCTCTCTATCACCATCACAAGCATGACTCACCAGTCACTGAGACTGCAACGTTCCCCAGCGATCACCCCCCATCATCATCATCATCTTCTTCTTCAGTTCTTCTTCTTCTTCCGTTCCCCTACTTCTTCTTCCGATCTCCTCCATTTCTCTGTTTTCTCTGTCAGGACTCTCTATTTTCTCTCTCTGCTTTTCTCTCACATTTAAATACTTGAGTTGGAACTTTGAGTGGACACACGTCCAGTGTATTAAATTGCAATGGATTGACACCTTTTGTTTTTTTTGTTTTGTAATGGATTGACACAATTGTGTATTTTATTTATTTATTTATTACATTGTGAGGTGTGTATAAACCATTTATAGTGGGATAAAAATTAAGTGTTTTTTAATGTAAATATTCGTGATATAAAATAATTAAAGTGTATCTTTATAATTTGATTAAAATATAATATATTGGGGTCTTTAACATTTTCTTTGAATATGTTTTTAATATTTATCTTGATATGTTTAAAAATTATATATTTTATTAATAAAAATATAGAACCGCATATACTTCCGCATTATCCCGCATACCGCATTACTCTGTGCGGTGCCCTAACCGCACGTAAACCGCATCCCGCATATCAGAACACTGCTAATATGTATATCCTTCAAAATAAATATCACCATCAACAAAAAAATAATGTCACTCACTCTCCTCCGCTATCCATATTTTAATTATGATATAGGTTTGACCCGTTTGGTTGCACGTTTGGGACAACTTTTATTTTTTGAAAAGCTGAAAAACTAAAATTGTGTAATCAAATGAGACAGCTTTATTGAGAATCGGAAGCTGCATTATTTTTAATTTTTTCATCGAAATCTGTGTTTTGAAAAGATAAAAAACAATGTTTTTTATCGGAATCGATTTTTTAAATTGAAAAACAGTTTTCTCTGCCAAACATCAACTGCTTTCAAATATTGATTCATGAATAAAAAAACATTCTAATAAAAGTCAAGGTCTAAAATCATCTTAAAAAGCAGTTTTATTCCAAAGCTATTTTTCAATATGTGTTTCCAAACACGAATCAGATTAATGAATGAATTTAGGTTTAGGAGGTGAGGTTTTCATTTGGAAGGGATATATGGGTGGGTTAGAAATGTGTAGTGTTTCCATTTGAAAGGGATGAAGGGGTGGGTTTCTATTCTATTGATATTTAAAAGGGGTGGGGGTGAATATGTGGTGGGGTAGTAATAGAGGCCCCTTTTTTGTTTGGTGAGCCATCTCAAATATTAACGGTGGTAGATAAGAATAAAGAAAAAAATTATTTGTTTTAGAAAAATAATTTATATAAAAATTTATACAAGAGTATAATTATGATTTAAATTCTTATTATTTTTTACATATCATTTATCATTAATTTATCCGATATGTACCCAACAACAAAAAAATCAAAATGATCTCTTAACCTGTTTTATTTCACACCCCAAAATATCTGTATTTTTTAGTGCAATTTAACCACTGAAAATCATTACATCAATAAATGCGACCCCAATAACCGCGCTCAATGTGCGAAATTATCATTTATCCCACTTGATTGTAGTTAAATTTATTTATTTATAATAGAGATGCCCAGAAGGGGCTAAAACAGGACAGCGGCTCCAGTTTTAACACAATTTATTTTTTAGTGCTATTATGCACATTTTTTTCCTGTCTCAATTTTAGTCTCGCGTGCATCGATAAAAATCATTGGAGTATATATTCACATTAATTATATATATGTTTCGATAGAAAATTTTGTATCCATGCAATTCACCAGAGTATATGTTTCATTTGGGGAGGATGTACGTGTTCATGTGGGTGCTCCAAATTAAGTATCTCTTCGGGGTTGCGAGATCATCCACGCCACAGTTATAAACTCATACTCATCGCTGCTGGGATTGAACTACAATGATTCGGCTTCGACTCTCTCGAACCTCCCTTTGATGACCCTTACATGTTTGATAAAATGCATCAGTGAACTATTCCATTCTTATTTCACCAAAAAGATGGATCTCTTGGTCATCAATGTCTAACACTGTCATGTGTGCATGCATGGCTCATTGGCTTCCATGCATAACTCCTCTGTCTCCAGTACTAAACACCAAACCCTCCTCTCTCTCTCCATTCATATCCTTCTTCCACAGCCTATGAATGAAGAGGACGACGTTCATTAAACATGGGTAAAGTGGTGATTCATAGGGGGTTATTTGTATTTTTTTCAATATACAGGGACTTGTTAGTATTATTTCATAATGTTTTGTTAAGATAATGGAATATTCTATAAATATTCCAATTCTTGTTAGGGGTTATTTAACTCAAGGGCATATTTGGATTTTAGTATGGATTTCGGGGAGTTATTTGGATCTTGCAAAAAGACAGGGGTTATCTGGATATTCACAAGATTACGGGGGGTTATATGCATTTATCCCTTTATTTTTTAGTGCAGTTATGTAACTTTTTTTTTCAACCCAATTTTAGTCTTGTATGCATCGATAGATAATCACCGGAGTATATACTCACCTAAATAATGTATATGTTTCGATAGAAATTTTTGCATCCATGCAATTCACAGATGTATATGTTTCATTTTTTATAAAAATATATATCTCATTAGATGAGGTATATTATTTTTAAAAAATTCCAAATACGTTTTAACTGAAATTGAAGCTGAAAAATAAGCTATACATAGCGTAATATTATCCTTTATTTTCACATCCCAAAAGAATGGAAGAATTGATCTTAAAAAATAATCCACAATCTCTTAGGTAGTGTTTGGGTCTACGATTGGATTTGCAGATTTCAATCGTATAATCAAATAGTTTTGTAACCGCAACTTTCTAGAAACTGATTTCAGACAAATAGTATCCAAAAGTTATGATTTAAAAAACACGGGGGAGACATCTTCATGCAGAATCAGTTTTAAACCCAGCATTTACAAAAAAAATCAGTTTTACAATTCCGCTACCAAATGCTACCTTAGACATGCAACATTCGAATTGACCAATGATTTATAACATCATATAAAATTCTAGTTAAAACAAACATACACCCCGTTCCAGTTCACTCTTTTTTCAGAATAGTTTCCAAACAAGCTTCTTTATTACAAACAGCTCTAGTTCACTCTCATTATTTTCTTCATATATGCACACAGCCATTTGAAGAAAAAAAAGTTTTGAATGTAGCAGTACTACTACTGTGTCACCAGATGATCCTCTTGCACAACTTGAAGCCTGACAGCAAAGCCGAGGCCCCCACGGCCAAGAACGCAACAAATGACATGCAAAGGGAGACGATCGCCACCGTGTATAAGGTCGTCCCTTTGGATTTTCGGGCGGTGGGAACAGACACCGAGGACGATGAGATGAGCAGGTAAGCCACCAACTGTTTGGCCCCTCAAAACAGAGATGAAAGAGCGTTTTAAAACGACGGTCCAATCACTATTTAAAGATGTCATATGGTCATGTTTGTTGCAACTTTTATTTACAAATTATAGATTGATGTCTGGGAGGCATTGCGGACAGCCACAATTGAGGACAAGAAAATTAAAGGCTATATAGGTTCTCTGTTCTTGTAGTACCTTAAAGGTGTGACTGCAAATAGAGGTTCTCTGTTTTTTTTTTTTTTTTTTATTCATTGTGCACTCAATTTGAATTGCGGTTGGCGGCAAGGTTTTTTTTGTCCCAAACTCCCATTTCTTTCTTTTAGTTAGTTATGCTTGTGTATTTGTATACTTTTGGTATATAGAAATACAAAATTTTCTAATAAGGAGTGGACATGTTTGTTGTAACTGTTAAAAAACATAGAATAAACAGTAATAAATATTTATTAGAATAAACTTTATAATAATAATAAAAAAGTTTTTTTTATATGTAATTGTTAAAAATATCTCTTTAAACTATAGTAGAGGAGTTTGAGAGATGATGAAAAGGCATTTGTCATTAGTATAAAAAAAAAGGTGAAGAGCACGTCCTCAGCTCCAATCTCAAAATCCCCTATTTATCCAATTTAAAGTTCTGACTTTATTAAGTTATTTTTATCTTAAATAAATTCCAATAACTTCGAAGTGCAACAACCATTTATGTTAAACTAAAAGTTATAATTTTCTCAGCATATTAATTTAACAAACATGTACCAGATATATAAACTTGCCTGATCTAAGATGAAGGTCGCGTGGTCGGAGACCTTCTCCTTTAAAAATCGACCCTTGAAGGCGATGTCACATATGCTCTTTAAAAGCTGAATGACCGAGTACATGGAGGAGATGACAACTACACTAAAGAAATACCTGCACTCATGTCCAACGGTTTAGATTTGTTGCTTTAATTGTTGAATTCTCATATTATCAATTTTCTCTTGATACTTGATAGGATGGGAGAGAGATACGATCTCCTTAATGAAGAACCTGGATTCGAATCAGGAACAGATTTGACCAATAAAAAAAAATATTATCAATTTGGATTTACCTGAACTCCGAGTAATGCTCAAAAGGGTACTGCTTTTTGGAGATGTGAGACTTGGGGGCGGCGAGAGTGAGCGCGGCGAGGAAGGAGAGCGTGAACGCAGACGAGCGGAGCAAGAGATCCGACACGCGGAGGGCTGTGTGCCGCGAATCCCCTCCGGTGGAGGCCAAGGAGTTTGCGAAGGGTGATGGCGTGAACTGTGGCGGCTGCGACGGAGAATTGAAAACTATGGTTCTGAAGCCAGAGACTGATTGGGGTGCTACAGAACTATTCATCAGTACTTTTGCATCACCAAGCAAAGATCATCTATAGAAGGGTGTAATGAAAAATGATCTGAGTTGCAGCAGCTGTTGACTCGGGTTGTCTCTGCACAAAATGACATAAAGACTTGTTATTGTATTGAACTACTACATGGAACCTTCCTGCCTCTTACTTATCATTTACAGGATTTGTTTAGTGTTTAGGGAGACTTGTCAAATCCAATTTTATAATATTGGAAGCCGGTACTGTTCTGACAGGGATATGCTAACTGCTTCAGATGACAATTATTTGGAGCATAAATTAGTACTTCAGATGGCCATTTGGAGCATAAATTACTACGTGATTTCTAAGTATCCGTACATAATAATAATCATTCTTTTGCTTGGTAATTTATTGTTCTACTATAAGCTTTCAAAACATAAATATTTTTAACAAAAGAAGTCAATGAGTTGGTGAACAAAAGGACCCCAACCACATTGCTTTACACTTATTAGTCAAAACCAGGGACTAGACACTTGGATTTACACATTCAATGGAACTGGTATGAGCAATTGTATGTCCCTTAGGTGCACCTTTTATTTTCTATAAATTTAGAATAATGCTCTTGGGAGCTTGTAATTAGATGTAATATTGTTAAATCATATTATATGTGTACGTTTATTGTTATGCAAATGAGCGTATTAGGCTAGCACAAGTATCATAGTTTTATCTCTGCGAAAATGAAGCCCTCTTGACTGTTAGATATGAAATAGCCCAACTCAGTAGACACTGTTATTCTGATGTTTTATGTGGAATCCAGAGTTAAATAATTTAACTGGGCACAAATATTTACTACAGAGCAGATATGGTACATGAAAGAATAATTAATTCAGGTGCTTGATCGGCTACTCCTTAGGTGTAGATGTAGTAGCAGATGTAGTAGCATGCAAATGGCTTGTGAATCATGAGGGAAAGTCTAACTAAAATCCTATGTACCCTGGGGTAAACTACATATATCCTAACATAAAGTCAGCGTGTGCATGCATGTTCCATGCACCTCAGGCCATCTAATTTTTCAGTTTGATTATCTGGTTAACATCTTTAAATAGTTATGATTAGATATGTCTCCATTCTTAGTGCAACTCTGATTTTGATTATTTGATATTAATTTCGTTTAAGTATATTTTTTCAAGAGTTATATGAAAACCGGGGTCTCAACGTATATTTTATATTTTATAAAAGATACATATTTTAGATAATGTGTTTTATTTTAAAAAAAATCAAAACTATCAAATCGCATTTAAGGCTAGAAATAACGTTTTCCAATTATTGAGGGGTCAACTTGGTCTGTCCACTAATTTTATATCACTTAAAAAGCATTATTATAATAATAATTATTATTATTATTATTGTGGTGAATTATAAAAGGTGTGTTCCATGGGAGACACAGATTGCAAGTGGAGCAATAAGATTTCGAAATGAACACACATCACTGAAAGCTGTCTTTGGGATGTTTCCTATCTCATACTCAAGCAATGACGGTGGAGGAATTCAATTCGTTAAAGTATTTTTATTAGATATCTTCTATACAAAACATATTGTACCGAACAAAATATATATAAAATTCATTAATAAATAATAAGGTTTCAATTATATCTAAAAAATAATCTAATATTTATCTTTATACTTTTATGTATTCATTTTTTATAATTTACGAATTTTCACATACCGTACATAAATTTTGTCACTAAATGTTCTAGCGATGTAAACGGAGGAACACATCCTTAGGCCCTCAATAAGGTGTTTAAGTTCCATGATATATTTCACTTAAACCAGTTAGTTACAAGCAAAAAGATTAGCTACAAACCACTCCCTACGGAACATCAATAGTATTGTCCCTATTATATGGCATAAACATTACATTATTCTTTTTAAGTCTACGATAATAGGTAACAACAACATGATGAAGTTGAATTCCAGATTTCCAGATTCACTTGCAGGTAGACACCAAAATAGATCGCAGAGGTTTCCCAGGACGTCGAGCATATTGAACTCGAAGGTTATCGACCACCAAAACATCGTCTTTCCTCCAGTTCACATTGACACAGTTCTCAGTCATTCAGGATCCTGTCTTAAGCACCAACAACTTGAGGATTGAGGAGACTCCCATCTCTGTCGACATTTTCGTAGTTTTGGATGTAGTAGAACATGGCTCTCTCCCCTCCAAATTCTCTGATCGGGTTCATAGGTCCGAAGAAGAAATCCGCAGTCCCATCGTTTTTAAAATTCACCGAGTTGCACAATATAGCTTCTCTCCATTGCTCTACAATGAGAATAACAAAATTTTTAAAAAGCCACTATAGTGAAATTGAATTGGAGCCATAAAATTGTTGCTTTATAAGTGGGGCAAGGAAATAAGAATTTGAACTTACCTTTTAAGAGCTTCATCCTCATCCTCAGATTTGACAACTTGCTGCCAAATCTTCCTTTTCATACCATATTTCTTCACAACCTTTGCCCCGGCTTTGATACAGAATATGACTTATTCTCGGGTATACAATTATTCTAACATAAGTGAGTATAAATAAAGATAAAGTGATTTTCTGTGTTTTATTGTGTTTTGAATTATTCTCGTTGGGAGACGTAATAATAAAGTTTTTGTTGTTTGGATAAAATGTGAATAAAGTGCGGATAATGATTTATAAAATGTGAAAAAATGATGATAGTTGATTTGACAAGTGATTTATAAGAGGTGATGACAGTTGATTTGACAGTGGACCCACATATTCTTTGGGTGGAATAACCTATGATAACTTTAATTCCGCTGGTTAATTAGAATCCATATACAACTTTATACCAGTTTATTCTGGCATACTTTATCAGAGGTTTATCCCGAACAAATAAACACACCAAAATTCTTATCCGGAGTTATCCAGGGCCTTATACCAGAAACAAACGGGGGCTTAGCATGGAGAATTAATCATTGTCACCCCAACTAGTGAGAATTTCTCCATCACTTCAGGTAGTTCCACCACCACCTCGCTCGGAACTATCGACGTCTCCCCACCTTCTGGAGACGGTTCCATACAGAAGAAGATGATCTTTGAACACAGTCAATCTAATTCATCCTCCACCACCTCATTCAAATGTAAGAGTATGTATATTGCTGGGGCGGGGCTCCCGCCCCTCCCTCATTTTAATTTTTTAAAAAACTTTTTCAATGGGTTTTCACAAAAAAAAGGCCCGTAGGCAAGCCCGAAATCTGGGCCCGGCCCATAGGGCCCCGTTCAGGCCCGAGCCAGTGGGCGGGCTGCGGGCTTTGGTTTTGTCTGATGGGCTGGCCTGGCCCAAGCCCGCTGGCCATTAAAGCCCGTGGGCCTCAGCTTGGGCCCCTTGCCGATGCCTAACCCCACGTGGTTGGAATGACCAAAAAAAATATTAGCATCTCCAATCATTTACTCAAACTTTTATCCAAATTTAAATTTAAGTAAAAGTCACACAAAACCCTCTCCAACCATATATCAATACCAAATCAAACTTTTATTCAAATCTTTACCCAAATCAAGAGAGACTCAAATTTTTACCTAAATTTTCAATGTCTCTTTTTTCCTTTATCTTCACTTTTTTCCAACGTGACATTTTTCTTTTTAACTCCACATTTACTTGAATTATATTAAATGTCTTCTCACCTCTCAAAATTTTCACAGTATCTTGAAACCCAAAAAAAAAAAAAGAGTGGTCTTCTTTCTTTCTTAATTAGAAGAAGATATGAATTTTTAAAAAGATTTAAGTAAAACACAAAGTGATAGTTGAAGACACATCATATCAAATTAAGTTTTTACTCAAATTTTAATTGAAATTTGCGTAGTATAAGTTTGAGTAAGGGCTGCAGATGGCCTTAAAGACCTAAAAATAACCCAAAAAACGACAAGGACTTAAAAATAATAAGTGGGTGGTCTGGTCATAATTAATTTTCCAAGAAAGAAAAGACAAAAGGCATATCAATTTATATTTATGTGGGCATTCCGATCGCTGTTTTCATTGTTCAGTGAAGCTTTATGCCTGGTATCACTAATCTCGTATAAAATATAGATTTTGACATTTCCATCTCGCTTTACCATTTCAGGACTCTCTCTCTCTTTTCTTTCTGTTATCAATAACCGGCTTTCGTCTCTCTTACTTTTGACTCTTAAAAATATGCTACTGTTTCGTTCTGTCTTTGAGACCAAAATTTGGAAGAGATGGGTTCAGTCCGTATGTCGTATGTCAAGATTACCACATATCCTTGCAAGTCTTTTTTTTTTAAAGCATGTTGATAATTGTGTGTCTATATTCACATACGTGAGGTTCCCATTGGAGAGGCGCACAGTCACGACGTAGTACAACAATTCGCTCATCGAATAAACGCTCAACGTTAACCAAGCAGATGGAGAAGATGATGACGTTTATACAATGTCGGGAGCAACCACTAACCCCACGATCACCAGTCCCACGATATGTGGCAGAGGAACCTATTGATGGTGATTCCGTCAAGCTGTTCGAAAGGCAAACCTTCCGCCAATTTTCGATGAAAAGATTGAAGAAGTGAGGCTTTCACATGTCTCCAATGAAGATATTGAAGATGCGAACCTTTATTGAATAAGTGTGCCTTCCACCTATCTTTGATAAAGAGATTGAAGAGGCATAATTTCTACCATCTTTGATGAAGAAATCGAGGAAACAGACATTCCACCAATTTAGATGAAGAGATGGAGGAGACCGAGTCCAAGAATTTTTCTCAAATATTTGGTAACAAGGAACACATCCAATCTCTCTACTGCTTCTCATCCTCGCCTTTCCACCACCAAAATCTTTAACACTCACTTATTTTACATGACTGGAGTTTCATCCAAATCTTTCCTACTAGACCCCTTTCAAGTCACTCATAAAGTTATCACATGAATCATTTCACCCACCGTACCATCATTTTGTGGATCCATTCTTTCCCTCCTTTATTTTGTTTCATCCACCACCCCTTCTCAGAAAGTTATTACTTGAAAGCTGGATTTGCGAGCATTGGTCCGATAGGATGGATGTGATGTTATACCGTAAGAGATTTGTTGTTCGTAAGAAATTCATATATGAAGTTCATGGTGACAATTCTACCAATGAGGATCTAAATTCGAGGACGAATTCTCTCAAACCTGGGGAGAATAATGCAGCACGATCATCGACCATCCAATCGATATTGAGAACCATCAAATTAATTATTATAAATAATTTACAATTTTTAATATTTTATTTTATTGTTAGGTTTATCATATATTTTTTTGTTAATTATGATTAGTTAATGTTTAGATATCATCCAGATATGATTTTTTGTCAGTTGGGATTTGAATTTAAATTTAAATTTGGATTTAGTTAGGATTTAAGCCGAATTTATTTGTGATTTTGCAGATTTAGAGAATCTGTTGAGATCCTAGTTTGTTAATGATTCTCTGCTCTATAAATAAACTTGTAATCACATAATTAATTCAGTTCTTGGTAAATATAATTTATTTTATTTCCTTTGTTTTGTTATTCGTGGTGAATATCAATTATATAGACGTTCATTATATGGTATTTATTTGAGAAATCAACATATTGTTGAAGCCAACTGTCCTGACATTATTTTGAAGAATCAACAGCGTCTTGCATCCTTGATCAGATATTTAAAATAGCATAGGACTATGCTACATCACTTTCTAAAAGTTTTGGACCCCTGTAATTATAATAAAGGGATTTTTAGTTTAAAGTCCATATAAACATGTCAATTTAGGGATCAATCTCTCCCTTCTTCATATTTCTTGTTAAGTCATAATATTCAATCGCCTATTTGGTTTTTAGTCCCTCCATCAAACTTCCTTCCATACACAGTTAATTTGTTAAATATGATCAATCATTCCTAGTAGAAGAGCGATCTACCATCCTGATCTCTAGACATCACCTCCCTCATTCCTCAATTAGTAACACCCTAATTGAAAACAAATCTGTCGAGCCCTCACACAAACTATGCCCCACTCGTGCATGAAGTGGGTCACCATATTCCAAACACTTTCCACATATGCCGTCATACATACCGCGGAAGATCAAGTGGTTACGCGAAAGCCATAAAGGCCATGCAACCACCGGGACAAAGAGCTGCGTGATCTTCACCATGACGCTATTGCTATGTGCCTGCTTCAACCGTTTGCCCGCTGCCCACATATCTTCCAGTCACCATTCCGCATGCAACACCCATCTTGAACCAGACCTGTCGGGCCGTAGGACAGTGTCGGTGGTCCTGTTGAGTAGAAAAAAGTCTCCGTGTGTTGACTGTTGCACAAGCGGTACTGTAGAACCAAAATCTAATTAAATAATTATTATTATAAACCCACGTATTTTATTAGTCTATTTCATCATTCTAAACATGCATTTACTATCTAAATAAAGATATAAGATACTTTTATTTAAAATGTATATGCACTTGGAACGGAAAAAAAATGTTAAAAAGGAGTGAGGTGTATCAATGCTCAATTCAAAATGTTTAATGTTTTTTTTACTATGTTAAAAGCATGTTGATAATTGTGTGTCTATATTCACATATGTTAATGGTAGACACACAATTATATGAGTTATATATCCTTGCAAGTCTTTTTTTTTTAAAAAAAAAGTTTGGGCACTTCTATTTGGTGATGAAAGGAAGACATAGTTTGAGGGGGGGGGGGGGGGATGTAAAGAAAAAAAACAAAAAAGGAACATAAAGAAGAGATAAAAAGGTTTCTACAAAGACTCCTACATCACAAAAACTCTCTAGTTCACCACGCACCATCCGTCCTTCACAAGGATTCCTGGAGCCCCAGAAATTCCTTTGCCCCAATCTCCGATGCAATGTCGGAAAGCTTTTCACGAGTTTTCAAAATAGAAAATGTTGTTCTTAAAGATTCATGCAATTCATTTCCGTTGTATTTTGCGTGTGCTCCATCTACCATGACACCACGAGTGTACATTCCTAGTAAAATTTGAATTTAGTTAAATATTCACTGACAAAATAAACAGTAATTAAAATAAATTTTAATTTTTTTATTTTGAAAAAAATAAGATTTTACTATCAACACTTGTATTAAAAATAGATTACAAGTCCGAACGAGGGTGAAAAGAAAAAAAGGACAAAATAAGAAGAAAAAAAAAAGATAACGTGACCAAAACCCATGAAGAGATCAAAGCAAACACTTTTATTAAAAGCGGATTACAAGTTCTATGTAAAATGAGTCTTCATAAAATTATTTTTGTTAAAAAAAATGTGTTGAAAATAATGATCCCAGCCAAACGGGCTTTTTACCCCTGTAAATCATAGTAAGGTAACAATCTTTATGTCTGTGACACGTTAGTGATTGCAGCTAGTGGCATATCTAGCATTTCACTCTAGTTGAGGCAAACCATGCAATTTTATTTCAAAATCGAGATATCTGTTCACACTTTATCGTGATTATTTTTATACTAAACACAACAATTCCTTCCGCCATCAACATGCTAAGGCATTTAAGTTCCATGATATTAATCTCACTTAAACAAGTTACAAATAAAAACATTCAGTACAAACTGCTCCACTTGTGAGAACTTCTCCATCACCTTAGTGTGGAGAATGTCCTAATTCATAAGTTATATTAAGAAAACGTAAACATACATATTATCTTTGGCTTATAGGTAAATAAAATAGAATTTTATTAAGTAATGTCATAAGTGAACTTTATGATTCAAATGATTTGATTAAAATATTTATTTATAATTTTATAGGTATCTTAATGGTTAAAAAAAAATTTGGATAAGATTTAAAGTTCGACAAGTCATGTTTTGAGAAGGTTTTTTATTTCAAGATCAATTATCTCCCTCGGGATGAGAACATACATGCAGATTCCCTAACAACCGGGGGGACTGTTGTTGGGACGGAGGTCGATGGATCTTGCAAAAAATCTTGAAGCAGCCGTCCATCGACCCGACTCCTGCCATGTGCGCTATCGAGCAGGAATCCCCATGCTAGATGGATCCAATCGAAGCATACATCCACAACGGTATTCTTCCGGTTAATCATTCCGAAGCCTAGAAAGTCAAGTGCCGCTCCTCCAATTACACCATCATCGGAGGCACGCTCTATCACCAAAATGCTGATGGCCTCTTCCTAAGGTGTCTAAGCATGGTCGAGACCCAACTGTTGATGGAGGAGAGACACGAGGGTTCATGCGGAGATCACCTCGCGGTGAGAACTTCAAATATCTTATAAAAGGACAAATTGATGGGTTTTTTAGGGACCTAATCATAAATATCGGAGATCTTTGAGGATCTATCTGGAAATAACCAAGAAAGTTGGTAAAATTAACCGATTTTTTTAGGAGTGTACTTATAAATATCGTGAACCTCGGTACTGATTTGTAAATAACCCAGCTTGTCCTCATTGAGTAGGTAGGTTGAAAACTTTTGTCATAATAGGTACAGAGGAGGCACATGCCTACCTACTTTTCAAAAAAAAATAAATAAAATAAACAATGGTCACATATACGTTAATAATATAAACACAATCATGACTTCTCATATGCATGCCATTCAAGCATGTTTAATTTGTTTGTATTTTGCGTATGGTCCCCATCCACCAAGACACCACCGGTGTACATTCCTAATGGAATTTGAATATAATTAAATATTCTTTCACAAACTAAACTGTCTTAATTAATTCTATTAAATTTCATGCAAAATGAATCTTCATAAAACTATTTTATTGAATAAAACAAAAATGTATTAGAAATAATGATACCAACGAAACGTTTGGTTGCGCGATTCCTGCGATTTCAAATTTGCATTTAAAGACCCGCAGAATGCATAATTATTTTCTTGTGATACAGTGCCCCATAGCTTGGAAGCGTAGTGATACATATGTCTTCTGTTATATTATTTTATTTTGCGCCACACGGGGAAGCCAAGAAATTTATTGAATGCAACATAATTCATGACTCTAAAATTTATGTAATCATTTTGTTTTTGTTTAATTTTTCTTTCAGTGGTAGGGCCGGTAAACGAATCAAGCCGCTCGGACTCGACTCGGTTTGAACTCGTTCAGACTCGTTCAATTAAACAAATGAGTAAGCTTGAACAATTTTTAAAGCTCGGTTAGGCTCGGGACCTGGATCGAGTTTCATTTTCTGTTCAAACTTGACTTGTTTGTGTTATAAAAAACTTAGTTGAAGTTTGATTCAACTCTTTTATAAAATCAGAACATTAAATCAATACAAATTATGTTCGTTTAGGCTCATGAATTTGGCTCCTTTAGGCTAAAATTTGGTTTTCCACCTCTAAAAACTCTAAAATGAAGAAGAATGCTAGGTCGTTGAGGCTCGTGGGTTCGGCTCGGCTCGACTCGACTCGTTTATAAACGAGCCGAGCTTGAACATGTCAAAGCTCGGCTCGTTCGGCTCGTTTACCACCCCTATTCAGTGGTCCCTTGACATTATTTTGGATTCCTATTTTTGTTTGTTATCTTTTGTAATTATTGTCCCCCACTTGTACGTTCAATTCCTAGCTGCTGAGATACAACTTCAAAAAAAAAAAAATAGGGATTTCAGTTTTAAGTCCCAGTAAACTATAGAATTTAACGATTGATCTCTCATTTCTTCATATTTAGGTTTTAGTCCTTATATTTAAATGATAATTTAGGAATAGGTCTCTCTGAGGGACTAAAAAGTAAACTAAATAATTTAGGAATAGGTCCCCCCAGGGATTAAAAAGGAACATATCATTTAAATATAGGGACTAAAACCTAAATATGAAGAAGTGAATGATCGATCGCTAAATCTAATAGTTTACAGGGATTTAAAACTAAAAATCGTAAAATAATAATAATAATAATAATAATGTGATCTACGTACGTCCATGAACGAAATTATAGAAGAAAAAAAAGACATATATTTTGTGTAAAATGAGTCTTCATAAAATTATTTTTGTTAAAAAAAAATGTGTTGAAAATAATGATCCCAGCCAAACGGGCTTTTTACCCCTGTAAATCATAGTAAGATGACAATATTTATGTTGATGACACGTTAGTGATTGCAACCAGTGACATATCTAGCATTTCACTCTAGTTGAGGCAAACCATTTAATTTTATTTCGAAATCGAAATAACTGTTCACACTTTATCGTGGTTATTTTTATACTAAACATAACAATTCCTTCCGCCATCAACATGCTAAGGCATTTAAGTTCCATGATATTAATTTCACTTAAACAAGTTACAAATAAAAACATTCAGTACAAACTGCTCCACTACAGGTCTACAGCACATCACATTTTATTTCAACTCTTACAATAGTATATAGGTAATAACAACCAGATGCAGTAGTGGAGAATTCCTGATTCACTTGCAGACGGACACCAGAATAGATCGCGGTGGTTTCCCGGGACGTCGAGCGTGCTGAACGCGGAAGTTATCGACCACCAAAACATCGCCCTTCCTCCAGCTCACATCGACACAGTTCTCGTTCAAGATCCTGTCAAAAACACTCACAACATGAGGAGGGAGGGGACTCCCATCGCCATATGTGACGATTCCATCTCTGTCAAAGTGTTGGTAGCCCTGGATGTAGTGGAACCACAATCTCTTCCCTCCGATTTCTCTGATCGGGTTCATAGGCCCGAAGAAGAAATCGGCGGTCCCATCTTCATTAAAATTCAGCGAGTTGCATGATAGCTTCTCCATCGCCCTACAAATCATCACTGAATTTGAGAATAGCAAAATTTGAAAAAAAAAAAAAAGCTACTACAGTGAAATAGAATATCGGATTATCCATTAGCACAGATAAATCTTAACAAATAATTCTAACAAGTTTTATCATAACTTATCTACACATACCTATCCAGGTTTATTCTAACAAAACTAACATTTTTTTCTTTGTTGTTTAATCAGCTTACATGATATTCAACGAGTTCACAATACCTTTTCCCAGCTTCATCCTCGTCCTCAGATTTAAGCATCCGCTGCCAAATCTTCTTTTTGTTACCATCTTCTTCCTCCACGACCTTAGTGTGGAGAATCCTTATCATCCCAACCTGTGAGAACTTCTCCATCACTTCAGGTAGCTCCTCTTCCATCCTCTCCACCACCACCTCGCTCGGAACTATCGACGTCTCCCCACCTTCTGGAGACGGTTCCATACAGAAGAAGAAGATCTTCGAACACGGTTCCTTTATCTGAATCCAAACCATCCACCACCACCACCTCATTCATTCGAATACAAGAGATTATGCATGTGTGCATCAATTAATTACCTGTGACATCTCGTGGTGGAAGGTTATGGGCTCGTTGAGGGGGATTTCGTTGGCGGTGAACACGCGATTAGATTTTTTGGTCCTCCCAGCGGCGCCTTCATAGGGCATCTCGTCCCACCCAAATGCATCCACCACGCTCGAGAAATCCTCAGCTGAATCAACTCGGAAACCCCTGAAAAGGAGTGCCCCGTGCTGTTCCAGTGCCTCCCAGAGCGACGCACGATCACCCTTCACCAGCTCCACCAGATCATGATCGCGTGTGCCTCCTGCGGGAAGGTATGTTTTGGGGAAGGCCTTGCCCCGAAATGGCTTATCATTGTCGATCTTACCTTCCACGAACCCCATCTCTTGTTCCCTAAGAGAGAGTATGAAACCAGATCAGAACCAAAGGCAAAGAGTCACTCATTCAACCGTTGGATCAATCGAATTAGAATAGCAATATTATCATAACATAATTGAATTTATAGAACTATAAAGTATTTAAAATAATCTCTACATAAGGGATGAGAGAGAGATGAGCACACACCGCCACCACCACCTCTTCTAGTACTCTAGCTCCTCCGTCTTCCTCTCCTCATTTTCTTTCTTGGGCAATGTGTATAAATAGCATCATTGAATGAATATTTATAAAACTAACACCTCCACGTGAATATTAGCAAAAAGTAGCACTGGACTCAATCAACCTTTTTTTAACACTTTAACATTGGAGGCGTCATATATATGGCATCTCCTTTGTTTTAAGTTGGGATCATTTTTCTTCTTCGATTAAATATTAATCGATGAGATTTTTTATATATTAAATTTTAGTGGCTATGATTTTTTTTTAAGTTGAAAAAAATCATGGAAGATTTGTTGAAAAGGTTCATCCCTAAAAAATTCATCCTTAAAAATCTTCATTGATTTTCTCGGAGTATATTTAAAAAAAAAAAAACTCAATCCATGATTTTCTCTTTACTCAATTTAAAAAAATAAAATCATAACTATTAAAATTTAATATAAAAAAATATGAATCTTTGATATTTATTGAAAAAAAGTGATCACAACTGAAAACAAAGGAGGCGCCATATATATATTCGCTTCCAGTGTTAAAAAAAAACGGATGACGCCTTTTTTTTAAAAAATAAAAAACAAAGGAGGCACCATATATATATGACGTCTCCGGTGTAAAAAAAACGTTCACCATTGACGAGTGTTAGTTTATACAAATATTCGATTTTCAATGCTATTTTTGTTAATATTCGATTTCTGGTGCTATTTTTGTTAATTACCCTTCTTTCTTCTTGTGTTCTCGGGTGAAAATGGGAGGGAGAGGGAGAGGGACCCACAAGGGATAAGGTGAGTGGTGTAGAGGAGGGTGAGGTTAAAGGTAGTGCACCCACAAATGGAGAGTGGTAAAGGGGGTAAACACAAGGGAAAAAACAAGAGGTGAAAAGTGGTCGCCATTTATCATTATGCCCACCATTTCATCAAATGTAAAATATGGCACACCTCACTCCTTTTTAACCTGTTTTGTTCGTTCTAAATGCATATACATTTTAACTAAAAATATCTTATATCTTTATTTAGATTGTACATGGTTTAGAATAATGAAATATATAGACTAATAAAATATGAGAGAGTGGGTGTATCATAATTATTATTTAATTAGATGTTGGTCTGGTGCAACAGTCAACAGACAGACTTTTTCTACTCACCATGTTCTCCGACACTGGTTATTTGTTCACATTTGAGAGAGTGGGTGTATCATAATTATTATTTAATTAGATGTTGGTCTGGTGCAACAGTCAACAGACAGACTTTTTCTACTCACCTGTCCTCTGACACTGGTTATTTGTTCACATTGCTAAAGAAACAATAATTAAGTGTGGCTGACATTATTTTTTATATTATATAGATAATGGTGAAGAGAAGATTGATTTAAACGTGGTTGATGATTATTTTAATAATATACCTCGGGCATACATAATCAATGACAAAACTGTTTTAAAATTTTTTAATATAAAAAGTTAAACAAATCACTTCAATATTGGCATTTTGTGTCCCTTGAGTTCAACCAAATCATGATATAACGTGTGTAAATTTTTCTTTTGTTGTAATATGAGTATGCATTGAAAGATCCAAATCCTCTGATTATTTTTATATATATTTGTATTCATATAAGTTCGTGTAAGGTTATCGCATCATTATATTAAAAATCAGACATTAACAAATATATTAGTAATAGGTGGGAAAATGCCCAATAGAGCCCCTACTTCCTTAGCATCTTTTATTTATTTAATTTTTGCATTGTAACAAATATTTATTGAATTCAATTTTGATTTACTTAAACATCTGTTGATCTTTTAAAATCCTACCACCAGGGTATACGATGCGATCCTTTCAGGTGAGACCAATTAATGCGGGGGCCCAAGCCCGCGGAAAGGGCCCAGTGTGGCCCTAGGAGAGGGATTTGCACCGCCCCTTGTGCGCGCATGCGGGCGCCCATGTGTGGCCCGCAACTAGGCCTGTCAACGGGTCGGGCCGGGCCGGGGTGGACCCGGACCCGACCCGGGCTTGGATCCGCCGGACCCGGGTCCTGGGTGAGACCCTGCGGACCCAGCCAAATGAGGACCCGGGTCCGGACCCGGCGGACCCGGGTCGGGTCCGGGTCGACCCGGGCAGATTGCTGACCCTGAACCCAACCCCGTTTTCAAGGTCCCCCAACACATCGTCCCTCCTCCTGAAGAAGTCCTCGTCCGAGCTCAAGCCTTCACTGCACTACTTGAATACGAGGGTGGTGTCGAGTGTACAGATAAAGGATGGGTCGCTCTCGTAGCGAAGGTAGCACCCGTCGAGTTGGATGGTCGCGCCGAGGGCGTCGGGGAGCAGAGGAGGGAGAGTTGGGCTATGGCGATGGCGCTGCTAATGCAGTTGAAGCACTCAGGATCCGGGAGGTTGCCGCTGCATTGGTGCCCACGTCTAGGAACAAAGACGAATGGAGGAGAAAGTGTTGTGGGTGGATTGGGAGGGGAGAGCGAGATGAGAGAGGGGAGAATGACTTTTCATTTAGGGTGGCGGCTGCAACTTTTCATTTAGGCATTTAGGGTTGGAATGAAAAAAAGGGTAAAGACTAGTCATCAGTGACACATAGGGTTATTCGTCCCTGATTTATAAAATAACAATTTATGGTGAAAAAATAAATTTATGATAAACATAAAAGTGATATTTTTGTCGTTTGATTCACCTTGGATAAAATGGGGGATACGTAGTGGATAAGTGTTTATGATATTTAAAATGAAAACTATAACACTACATAAATTATTTGTATTTGAGAATAAGTCTGTGATAGATGTGATATTTTTAGTAATATGTGTGAAAGTAATATGTGAGATAAAAATTTAATTAAAAGAACTGAGAAGAGTATTATCGGGTTTAACACTTAAAAGATCATAAAAAATATTTAATAAACAACACAACAAACTCAAATTAATTATTAATTAAACATTATATACAAATAATTAAAAGTGAATATTTCTAATTAATTAACCTGAACACAACAAATATAGTGATGCTCTGATTTGTGTAATTGTTTATTGTGTTTTAGGAATTTAGGGTTTTAGATATATGTATGTTGTTATTGCGACATAACATTTGTTAACTTGGAGGTCGGGTTCGGGTTGAGTCCGCGAGTTGAACCCCCTAACCCGAACCCAATCCCTCTTCGGTGGTCGATTCACTGACATATCTCTCATTAAATTAAAAGATCTAAAAATAATATCCTAACGAATTTGGGGACTTAAAAAATAAGTTCAGATGCTCCACTGACTTAAAACTAATTCAGGGGTTCTCTGGCCCCGTTTGGGGTGTGACATATGATTATTTGCCCTTAATAGCTATACTGGGATAGATAACAATCCATGCTGAATAAGTAAATTTTTGTTTGGTTGTCTTTTCTGTTATTCTCATTGGGAAACGTAAAATTGATCTTTTTGTTGTTTGGTTTACCTTGAATAAAATAAGGATAAGTGGTAGATAAGAGATGGATAAGAGTTTATGACTTTTTAAATGACAATTATACCCCTGCATAAATTATTTGTGTTTGAGAATAAGTATAAGAGATATGAGTGTGATATAATAGATGTGACAATTTTTGGAATGCGTGCAGAGAGTGTTAGGTGAGATAAATATTTTAAAATGACAGAGAAGGGTATTTTTATCCATTGACATAGATAAACCCTGATAAGCAATTCCACCATTTTCTTAGAATAGTTATCAGGCTTTATCTTAGCTTATCCAGACATAACTATCAATGTTTATTCTTGTCAAACAAACAGCTGTTTGGGGCTTATTCTACTGTATTCTCCCCTATCCACCCTTTATTCTCCACCCCAAATGGGGGGTAGAGGACCTGGGATTAATTTCTCAAAATCTCAAAGGGCCCGTTTGGATAGAGGTATAAGCTATTATGGGGTTTATACCTATTCCAGGAATTGTTGACTTTATCAATGGAATAAGAGACTTTGTGTTTGGTTGTGTTTTCTGTTATTCTCATTGGAAAACGTAATAATAAAGGTTGGGATGTTTGGTTGATGAAGAATAAGATGTGAATAAGGTGTAAAAAGTCGATTTGACATGTAAGTCCCATTGATGTATAAGAAGTGATGACATGTGATTTGATGTGATAATATATGATTTGATATGTGAGTTTTCTTATTCCAGTGGAGGAATAACACAATTCCATGGGTGGACTTGGAATACATATACCAGCTTATTCTCTCTTTATTCCGCATAGCTATACCCCCTTATTCCGCCTATCCAAACACCTATTTTACCTGTTCCACCCTAATTCTACTACCCAAACGGCCCCAAAGAGATTTTGTTTAATTTCTTTATTAAAATATTTTTAAAAAGTTCTGTTGTATCTAAGAGGTATATTAATATAAAAATCATCAACAAATAATTACACGTTTAAATTAATGTTCTCTTCAACTTTAATGATTTCAGCCACACTTAGATTTCAGCCACACTTAAATAGTCTTTCTTAGAGTAGTGTCGGTGGTTATGATATGGGAAAAAAAATCTCCACGTGTTGCACGAGAGGTGAATTAACAATTTAATTAAATAATAATTATGATACACCCATATTCATATTTTATTAGGTTATTTCTTTATTGTACATCATATACTGTCTAAATTAAATAAAAATATATGATACTTTTATTTAAAATGTGTATGCACATGGAAATTCAGTGGTGGCGTCACATTGTTATTTGTGGGGTCAATTGACCGATCCAAATTCTAAATAACATCAAACATTACCCTTATGTTAATACCATCCAAAAAAAAATCATTACCACATTTAAAACCCTACTTGAAAAATATTTTTTTTTTAATATGTTGTGATGGCAAACTGGGTGACACATATATAATATATTGCGATGGCCTAATGGGTCCATCAATATTTTTTAAATAAATTTACCTGGTTATCCCCACATTAACCCAAAATTGAAAGGATTATGTTTCGTACAACCCTATTTTCAGCCTCAATTCAAATGTACACGTATTTTGAATTTCTTAAAAATAGTATACCTCATCTAATGAATTACATACTTTTATAAGAAATGAAGCATATGCTCTAATAAATTTTTATAAAAAATATTAAAAAAATCTATTGGCACATATACCTCGTTAATGTGAGTATATGCTTTGTTAATTTTCTATCAAAGCATGTAAGAGTGGAATTGAGACTTGATTTTTTAAAACAATCAGAACAAATAAATATTCAATATCAGACTCGTTTGAATGCTTTAGTTGATTGCATAAGATTCATTTTGCATCAAGGGTTAGCTTTTCGTAGTCATGTTGAATTTGATGAGTAAACTAAGAAGAGGAATTTTCTTGAGTTTTTTTAGTATTTGACTAATCATAATGAATCTATCAATGAAATTGTGATGTAAAATACTTCAAAAAATAACAAGTTATGTTACCATGATATTCAAAATGACATCTAAATGTAGCCAGAATTGAAACTATTAATGTTTTTTAAATATAAAAAAATAGACAATTGAAACTACTAATGCTATCATCACTGACCTTGCAAATATAAAATCTCGAGGGCAATTATAAAAGTTTATATATTGAAAATCCTTAATCTCATTTCTTTGGTAATTTTTTTTTATTGTAAGTTGTTATATTTTCAAAATAAAATTTTATATTTTTTATAAATATATAATAATTGTGGATTTTTTAAATTTTTTGTAGTATATAATTTTTAAATGACCCATCTATAGAAAATGTTAGAGCCATTGCATGGAATCAGTCTGCCCCTTCATCTGGAAAAATTGGTCTTCAGCTTGGCAGCCCATAATTCATAGAATGATGAAAAGAAAACTGAACTGGACTGCTGAAAAAGCAAGTCACATAGATATAGAGCTCGGCTTACTCTTTTGCAAGCAATCATATCAAACCTCCCTATTTTCTTCATGTCCACAATATTCAAAATCCCAAAGGATGTGTTGACCGAGTTGGAGTGCATTATGAGACTATCCCTAAGGAATGAAGCAGGAGGGGAGGGGAGGAAAGCTCCTAAATCTTGAGGACATGATCAATAAATGATCTATTCAGCAAATTGAAATGGCGAATGTTGTCTAATCAATCACAATCGTGACATTGTATTGTGGTGGAAAAATACAAATGCGCTGGCAATCTTACTGACACCTACAATGTCCGTGCATACATGGAAAATGCATGGGATATGGTGGTCCATTTCATGACTGACTGGGGACAATGGTGTGGTGGTGAAAAATGCATTCTGCATTAGTAAAAAAATCATTATTGAAGAGTAGGAGGAGAAGTCTTCTTTCCGGTGGTTGGTAGGATCCTCCTCTACTGGCGAGTGTATTAGATTGATAGATCGTTTTTCTTAGCCTCTGTTTAGATCCGGTATAAGAGTCCAGATAACAAAAATTATGTGTTTGTTTACTGCGGATAATTTCGGATAAAGTATGTCAGAATAAACCTTGATAAAGTAGTATATGTATTCCAATCAATCCCTAAAATTAAAGTTATTCAAGGTTATTCCATTCAAAGAATATGTGGGGCCACTATCAACTTAACTGTCATCACCTCTTATAAATCACATGTCAAATCAACTATAATTACTTTTTTACTTTTTATAAATCATTATCTATACTTTATTCACATTTTACTCAAACAACAAAATATTTATTCTTACATTTACTAATGAGAATAATTAAAAAACAATCAAACACAAAATCATTTTATCCCTATTTATACTCACTTATGCTTGGATAAATCTATACCCTAGAATAAAACATATCCCTGTTCCAAACGGGGGCTTAATGGTTGTTGGTGCCAGTAGAATATAATAATATTCCTCATATTATAAGAGATTAAGCACATACCTAGCTAGCTACTTATTTTATAAGATATTAGACACATGCATGTGAGTGATTTTTCAAAATGTAACTTTATGTGTCTTGTAAGTTGGGTCTTTGTGTGTTTGGTTTTTAGTCTCACATCGATTAAAGAGAAAAATATTTGACACTATATAAATTGTGATGTGTATGAAGTAATGTTTACTATAGAAATTGTAAGGTGTTATATAGGGGTGGTGAACGAGCCGAGCTTTGACCTGCTTAGACTCGGCTCGTTTAGTATCAGGCTCGACTCAGCTCGGCTCGGGACCGAGCTTAATTTTGTGTTCAAACTCGACTCGTTGGGCTCGTGAAAAGCTCAGTTGAAATTCAGCTCAGTTCATTTATTAAACAAGTCAAGCTGAAGCTCGAATCAAGGCTTGGCTCCGGCTCATTTAGTTAAAAATTCTTGTTTAGCATTTGAAAAATCATATTTCACAAATCATAACACCTTATACTTGTGAAAGTAACATAAGCTCGGGCTCGGGCTCGGCTTGAGATCGGCTCATTTACCTTTTTCTGTTAAGTAAACGAGCTTGTCTAGGCTCAACTCGGACTCGGCTCGTTTACAAACTGACCTTTGTCTAAACGAACGAGCTTGAGTGAGCTTTACCCGAGCTGAGCCCGAGCTGCTCAGCTCATTTACCAGCCTTAGCGTTATGCACACGGTGCTTTAGCACCGTTCGCACACACGCACACGCGATAGGCACATTGTGGTGCTTTGTTGGCGCACTTGGCACTTGCTGGAACCTTTTCTTTTTGGCAAATCAAACAGTGGAGATCGTCTCATCAAATGCAATCTGGACCGTTCAAATGGTGGACCCTTCAGATGCGATGTGCACCGTTGGATTGATCAAGAATCGGTTACACTGATCAAGAGGTACAATTAGAAGGGTGCATCGGATGGTGATCGACCTGAACCGTTGATCTTGTAATTGAAGATCCAATGGTCCAGATTGGATGTGGTTAAGCCTTATGGGATGCACTGAAAGGGTGCTCATGTGTCTATAAACAAACATGATTTCTTACCATTAAAAGGGAACTCACAAAAGCTCTTCTTTTTTTTTCAAAAAGTGTGTTTTTGTATTGGGCTTTACAGAGCCTAATAGGGGTCATGGTTCATTTGGCTTGATCAACAGTATTCGCTCCACTCTTATCGTGCAGATGTTGGTGGAATTCTTCTTCGAATTATCATGCAGACAGATTTGCAGTACTCCTTGCACACTATCTAATGGGCACACATATTGTCTTAATGAAAGTGACACAGTAACACGACTCGAAGGACTATTGAAGTCTTGATCATCTTCTCCAACAATGCCCGCTCCTTATTATTTTATAAGAGACTAGTTTAAGTGTACGTGCCTTCAGTGAGTTAATAAAATACATTTCTAATATGATAAATGAAGTTTATATTATTTTTTATACTTTAAAGTAAATGATGATATAAACATGTCAAAGACATAAACAAATAATTTTATTTTTAACACGAATGACTAAATTGTAGAATGTCCTAATTCATAAGTTATATTAAGAAAACGTAAACATACATATTATCTTTGGCTTATAGGTAAATAAAATAGAATTTTATTAAGTAATGTCATAAGTGAATTTTATGATTCAAATGATTAGATTAAAATATTTATTTATAATTTTATAGGTATCTTAATGGTTAAAAAAAATTTGGATAAGATTTAAAGTTCGACAAGTCATGTTTTGAGGAGATTTTTTTATTTCAAAATCAATTATCTCCCTCGGGATGAGAACATACATGCAGATTCCCTAGCAACCTGGGCCACTGTTGTTGGGACGAAGGTCGATGGATCTTGCAAAAAATCTTGGAGCACCCAACTCCTGCCGTGTGCGCTATCGAGTAGGAATCCCCATGCTGGATGGATCCAATCAAAGCATACATCCACAACGGTATTCTTCCGATTAATCATTCCGAAGCCTAGAAAGTCAAGTGTCGGTCCTCCAATTACACCATCATCGAAGGCACGCTCTATCACCAAAATGCCGATGGCCTCTTCCTAAGGTGTCTAAGCATGGTGGAGACCCAATTGTTGATGGAGGAGAAACACGAGGGTTCATGCGGGGATCACCTCGCAGTAAGAACTTCAAATATCTTATAAAAGGACAAATTGATGGGTTTTTTAGGGACCTAATCATAAACGGAGACCTTGGGGACCTATCTGGAAATAACGAAGAAAGTTAACAAAATTATCCAATTTTTTTAGGAGTGTATTTATAAATATCATGAACCTCGGGGCTGATCTATAAATAACTCAGCTTGTCCTCATTGAATAGGTAGGTTGAAAACTTTTGTCACAATAGGTACAGTGGAGGCACATGCCTACCTACTTTTCCGAATAAATAAATAAAATAAACAATGGTCACATATACGTTAATAATATAAACACAACCATGAGTTCTCATATGCATGCCATCCAAGCATGTTTAATTTGTTTGTATTTTGCGTATGGTCCCCATCCACCAAGACACCACCGGTGTAAATATTCTTTCGTAAACTAAACTGTCTTAATTAATTCTATTAAATTTCATGCAAAATGAATCTTCATAAAACTATTTTATTGAATAAAACAAAAATTTATTGGAAATAATGATACCATCGAAACGTTTGGTTGCGCGATTCCTGCAATTTTAAATTTGCATTTAAAGACCCGCAGAATGCATAATTATTTTTCTTGTGATACAGTGCCCCATAGCTTGGGAGCGTAGTGATACATATGTCTTTTGTTATATTATTGGGCCCGTCTAACCCCACCACGCAGTTTACTAAGCCCACCTGTTAAAAAATAAAAAAAACCGTATATAATTTTAATTTGAAAAGCATTAATCCTACCGATTCATTCGACGGTCACACTGTCGATCATTATTTACAGCATTCAACAGTCACTCTGTCAACCTATATTTAAAACATTTGACATTCATTATGTCAACTGTTTTTAAATCATTCGACAGGTTACATGTCGACCTGCGATATCCACCTCGACACTGGGTCTATCGAACGAAAAATATGAAAAATTTACATCTTATTTTTTTGTATAAAATGTAATAAAACATTATATATTTTTTTAATTTGAGATAAATTTTTTTTTTCTTTGTGGACATAAATATTGACCACATCAATAATCCACTATTTTAATAACATATTATTATGTTTCCTACAATAGAATGATATGACTAATTCAAATTGTAACAACTGACCCCCTAATTTAATTTTGACTATTTTCCTTAATTATGAGATTTATGTAACAGTATATTGTTAATGATTGGTATTATAAAACGGGACTGAATCCTCTATTTGTTTTTCTTTATACAACCATCTAAATATACTTAATGTAAAGTGTAGGTTTTAGACTTTCTTTAGAATCATGAGGTCACAAAATCGGAATTGTTGTTGTAACTAGACTTACATAGATTTTTGAGGCTGTTTATTTTTTAAATGAGTTGTATGTATAGTCAATATATTATGTTATTCAGTGATGGATACTAAGTTACTTAAACATTCCTTTGTTGAAAAATAGATATGCTAGTCGAAAGAGAGTAGAAGAAAAAAAAATAAACACGTAATCATGCGAAAATAGATATATGTGGTTCAATATTTATGTCCACAAAGAAAAAAAAATATTTATCTCAAATTAAAAAAATATATAATATTTTCTTACATTTTATACAAAAAATAAGATGTAAATTTTTTATGTTTTCGTTCGACAGACCCAGTGTCGAGGTGGACATCGCAGATCGACATGTAATATGTCGATTGATTTAAAAGCAATTGACATAATGAATGTCAAATGTTTTAAATATAGATTGATAGAGTGACCGTCGAATGTTGTAAATAATGATCGACAGTGTGACTGTCGAATGAATCGGTGGGATTAACGTTTTTCAAATTAAAATTATATACGGTTTTTTTTTATTTTTAACTGGTGGGCTTAGTAAAGAGCGTGGTGGGATTAGACGGGCTTATGTTATTTTATTTGCGCCACACGGGGAAGCCAAGAAATTTATTGAATGCAACATAATTCATGACTCTAAAATTTATGTAATCATTTTGTTTTTGTTTAATTTTTCTTTCAGCGGTCCCTTGACATTATTTTGGATTCCTATTTTTGTTTGTTATCTTTTGTAATTATTGTCCCCCACTTGTACGTTCAATTCTCTGGTGAGATACAACTTCCCAAAAAATAAAAAAAATCACGTGATCACATGGACGAAATTATAGAAAAAGAAAGACATATATATGAGGCATATCACTTTCAGTAGTTGTTAGGATGTGGGCACTTCTCGGATCGCAGTCTTCACTATTTTTTTAATTTAAGTAAAGTTCACTTATTAGGATGTGTATTATTTTTTTAAAAAATTAATTTTTATATGTTATAATAACACATTGTATACTATGGAAAATAATTGTATTCAATTAGTTATCTCCACTTGTGCACTCAAACAGGACATCAAACGGCATCTCAAAGAAAATATACACTACGTCTGTATTCAAACACGACACCAAGTGGGTCAAAAAAAAAAATGTAAATGTTTTATTAAAGTCCTTGTATAATAAAATAATCACAAATCAGCCCCTTCGATTGAACCACACATAAGACCTAATTAATAATCAAATTATAGAAGGAGAAAAGTATGTTTTGTTTTGACTGAGAGAGGAGGAAAAAAAGATTCAACGAGACGGTGGACAAGGATTTCATAGAAGATTATTTGACTCCAAAAACTCATATAAAGGTATCCATTTCTTGTTATCATTTAAGTTTTGATTATTAGTATTAATTTATTTTTATTTATTTTTGTACCAAGTTTGTTGTCATTTTTGCATAAAGAACAAAACTTTAATAAAATTTATGAAAAAATGGTTTAACAAAAAGGAAAAAAGTATCTTAAAGGAAAGATTAAAAAAAGATATTTTAACACATTGATTATAAAACTACAATTTGTTTAATAAAATTTAAATAAATCAATATATATTTTTAAATAATGATAAGGAATTTTTATAATTTTAAGAAAGTTTTAGAGAATTAAGACGATTTTTAAATAATAGAAGAACTTTTTTCAATTTTCATAATTTTTATGGAGTTATATCGATTTTTTTCAACAAAAAAATAAATTTTAAAAAGATATAACAGTAATTTATTATGTATGATTAGAGTTAGTCACTGGCTAGTTATAAAAACTAAAATAAATATTGTCTAATAAAATAGAAACCGGATAAAAATTAATCAATTTTAAAATAAGATACATTTTTATAAATTTTCAAAGAACTTCATCGATTTTCTCTTGATTAAATTGAAGGACTGATATGACACGTCCCCTCGTTGGTGGGGTGGACGAGGTGCCTACGTCTCTCGTGGACGCCCCCGGGTTCAAACCTGACTATCACCCTTCTTGGTGTAATGAGCCTTGTGCCAAGTTTGTTCTTACATCTGGTGGGTCTGTTTATAAAAAAATTGAAGGACTGATATGTGATTTTTTTATATTATACTATTGACTTCAATTATTACATTTCGGTGACGTCATTTGTAGTCACATTTAATTTTTTAAGTCACATTAAAATATATATAAATTTTTTTATAAAATGGGAGGCATATGCCACGTGATAATATTTAGTGGATACAATAAATGTTTAGTGGAAACAGAGATTCCGATTCCCAAAGGCACCCACCCCCTCCATAAAATACAATATCAAAATAATTGAAGAGATATATGTATCTCGGAATTCCACTTGTATTAAAAAAATTTAAAACATTTTGGTCCATTGTGTACCTCTGAGATGTATATATTATTACTAAAATATGCATCAACAATAATTACACGTTTTTCTGTTCAAGAAAATAATGTCTGCCACATTTAATCTGTTTTTTTTGGTAGAAGGTCTGGTCCCATTTTTCAAGAATGGCTTCCATCGATTCAATTAGTATCAAACCGGGGAGCGGAATTACTTATTCTATGAATCAAATTACACAATCAGTTGTTAGATACAAATGTCACGTTTTTATTAGATATTGATAATATTGACTAAATTCATACTTAATTGAATCCAATAAACGATTGATACCCGTATCAAACAATTGACTGTACAATTGAATTCAAAACTGTACTGTTCAATATTGATCGGATTAATTAAAATCAGTCCTTATTAAATCTGAACTCTTTCTTATAACTTACATGATTCGTCACTTTCACGGGCCATACGATGACAGTGGACACGACAAATAAATAGTGGCGGTGGTTGTGCTGAATGTATCATCTATGGAATATTATTAGGGGCAATTTGAATAAATAATCTCAATTTTTTTAATATTAACATAGAAATCCCAATTTTTTCAATCTTTATAAAAAATAACATTTAATTCTATCAACGTTGTCACACCATCGAGGGCTGAATTTTTTTCTTTTAATTTTTATTCAAAGAGACATGAGATATATGTACATCACATCTCTTCCTCAAGAAATCTCATTACAGCAATATCATATCAAAAGTTTTTTTTATTAATATTCAGGTGATGAGGTTATTTTTTTCTAACATTAAAAGAAATGAAGGTTAGTTATGCAAATTGCCCCAACAATAGAACCGGCCAGAATCTATACAAATTACCATATACGGTATTTTATTTAGAATGCGCGCACAATCACTTGGAAAAAAAAAATCAAGACATAAAAAAATTGAGTGTATTTAGCATCCTTGTTATATATCTTATATGTTATCTTGTTATATGTTAGATTGGATTTAAAGTTGAATTAAAAATGATTAGCGTTAACGTACAGCGTTACCGGGAGAAAAATCAGGTTTTGATGATATTCATGTGTTGAGGTTATTTTTGCTAATATTACAAAACTGAGGTTATTTATGCCAATTGCCTCAATAATAGTCTCGATGCGTGCACGAGACTACGGGTCCGTTTGGTTGCACGATTAAAATGAATTCCGTTTTTTGAAAAGCTGAAATCTCAAAATCGTGCAGCCAAACGGGGTGGATTCCGGCATAATAAAAAATAGGATTCCTTTTAATTTTTCTCTTAAAATCCGTGTTTTAAAAAGCTCAAAAACAACGATTTTTTGTCGAAATCGATTTTTTGAATTAAAAAACAACTTTCTATACCAAACATTAAACTCCTATCAAATATTGATTAATGAATTAAAAAAAATCCTAAAAAAGTTAAAATTTAAAATCATATTAAAAAATAACGTTATTTTACAAGCTACTTTTTAATCTGTGTTTTCAAACGGACACTACAAGAGAACCGGAAAGAATTTAAATATTAAAAAATAATTATTTAGAAGGCACGTGCACTTAGACAACAAAACAGACGAAAAGAAAACATGGGTGTACCAAGGAAAATGACATCTCCAACCACCATTTTTTTTTTAAATAGCAGTTTTTTTTAAAATATATATATATATATACTCTTATTAAGATACATGCAGTTTTATGAAATGAATATATATTGAGATGTCTTAAGACCCATATCATGGTCAACATATGTGATTAGTGGGGTGTATATGAAATGATATTTTGCATATATATCCCTTGAAAGATTTAATTTTGGTATCAACGCTCTTTTGAGAGGTATTTTGCACAATATGAAATCAATTATATATTGAGATGTCTTAGTGTGTTTTCTTTTATGTTAAAAAGTGATAAACAATTTTGTGTCATACACTATGATAGAACTTCATATATTATAATAGTGCAATATATACTACGTTATCATAGTGTGTAGAACTGTAAAAACATACTACAAAATAGATTGAGTATATCAACGCTCATGTACTAATTAAAAACGTTCTCACAAGTCAAATAAACCAAAATACGGATGGAGAGGGCAAACAAAATTTTTCTTTTCTGATTTAATGTGATTGTTGTCAAAGGATGACAATATAGCATCTATGCCAATATTCTCGTAGCAGTGGTCCCCGCGGCGGCTTGATCAATTTAGCTGACAAGGAAACATAATTTTCAAAGGAGTTTTTTTTTTACTAAGATTTTTCAAAGGAGTTAGGTTTGGAAAATGATATGCCCATCCGCTTATACCAACCTTAATTACAGCACTGGCTAGTTCTCTTATAAATAAAATAAAATCTTACATTCTTTTATGGGACTACATGCTGTTTTACACGAAATGATGTATATACTAAAATACATCAGTATTTTTTTTTTTACGTTGGAAAAAGATGTAATTGTTTACATCATCCATTTTGATAAAAACATATACACTATGAAAACATAATATATATATTTTACTATCATAACACATGAGACTATAAAAACAAATTATAAAATGTACCCGAGTGTGGCTCTTAACATATGGGCGCCCATTGAAAGGGGCTAATTGGGAGTTGGGGTCACCGCTTTGTGGGGCCAAAAGGACTTCACATCCGTAGTGGCCAGCTTTGTGTCAGCACATAATTGATAGGCAGTGGCATAGCCAAGACAAAATTTTAAACTTCATTTATAGGTTTTTCAAAAATAATTTAAAATATTAAAACAATAGCAGTTCAAATGTTACAAATTTATAATTAAAATATATTGATTGCACAAAATATGACATTTAATATTATAATATGACATTATTGTTTTCATGGGTAAAAAAAAGTTATGTGATATTGAATAAATATTGCATAAAATTGATGTAAAATAAATTACAATTTGATGGCACAGAAAATCAATTAATCACTTATAATTAAAAATACAAAATCCATATCAAATAAAATCCTAATTCAATACATAAAAATATATAAATTCAAAGAAAATAAAATAGAGAAACATGCAAAAATAAAATTCTAATTAATTGCATACAAAATATTTTATTGATGACATACAAAATTTCCTGTTGAAGGTATATAAAATATTAGAAACATAAAATTTATAATTCTATAATTCACATTTTTGAATCAAGAAATAAAATCAAATAAATCAAACTTTAAAATTTTATATAGAATACCCATAACAGAGGTCATAATGATGTGGGAATCCAATTAACAGGAATAAGATTGTATCTTGATTAATATTTAAAATAACAAAAAAAAATTTCTATAGGTTTATTTGGAGGTTATCAGGGAGGAAGTTAGAAATTCATTTTTATAAAAACTCCATAAACAATGTATATTTTATGGCATAGAAAGTGAATAATATAGAGTTCATAAATCTCTTAAATGTTTTTTTTACATCACCTATTATAATGATTCTTGGATTTTATCTCGTGGGTGTATGCTTAAACTAAACCACATGTATCATTGTATTCTGGTGATGTGGTATTCAGTTCTTATTATGCTCTCAAATTTGTTGTTGATGGCTTTTGCTAATATTTCTCAACACGTATTCACTTTGAATGCGAAACGAAAAGTCTAGTGGGGTAAATACTGACATGGCCGCTGCTCACACAAATTTTGGCCAACTAAATGATTAGTATGTTTCTATACATTGTTATACACCATGTACACTATTAACTCATACATTATTAGCTGCACACATAATTGATGTATGACATATTACCTCCAATTATTAACCTTCGATTAGTTGTGGTTGAATGTCCGAGTTTTAGGGTCGCCTTAATTTTAGGATTTATTTCAAAATTTTAAGATATTTATTAAATTGTTACATATTTTAGACTCGAATAAGTTTATTAGACTCTTTTCTAACTTTTAAGATTTATTTTAATTTTTTAGTTAAGATTATGATATATAAATAGAAGTGCCACCATAGTTGTATAATTAGATTTTTAAAAATAAAAAAATTCTCTTTTATTTTTTCCATGTAAATTGAAGGAGTTCCATGCAGATTAAAAGAGTTATCCAAGAAGACGTAAATCTTCTTCTTCCAATATTTTGAATTCATTTTCTTTTAAGGTAATGTTTGAAACTGTCACATTTTCTTTAACGCATTTTCAAACACAACCTATGAGAAACATAATTAAGGATCTTCTTTTTCCATACCACTGTCACATCAAGTGGTATCAGTCAGAGAAATTAATGACACAAGAGGTTTCCTTCATGAATGTGGTAGTTTCCAACCATATTTCTTCATCCCACCAAAATTCACCAAATTCCACCTCCCAACTCTGAAAAAAAATACGTAGAATTCTTATGCATGATAAAGAAAGGCGATTGTGAATTTAATACCATTGGGGGCAAAATATTAAATATTAAAAATGGTTTTTTTTTTTATAAAAAAAAGAGTAAAAGTGCAAAAAACTATAGAACAATAACAACAAAAATACAAAAAAGAAAAAAAAGTGATATATTTGATTCGACAAATATGAGATTTAATATTAAATACTTATAGGGTTCTTATATTATATACCCCATATAAAACAAAATCATAATTAATTGCATATAAAAATTACTATATTATTAAATGAACGGAAGTATAGAACACATGCAAATTAAAATCCTGGCTGATTGCATCTTAATTGATGACAAACAAAGATAGTTGATAGTATATAAAACCTTAACACATATAAAATTTATAATCCCGCATTTTAATTTTTAAACCAAAACGCAAAAATAGTTAAATCAAAACTCAAAAGGTCATCCTTATTGGTCACTTATCAAGATGAGAAAAGCCCACAAAATTTGTGTATGTAACCATTCTTCCTATATTATATATATATATATATATATATATATATATATATATATATATATATATATATATATATATAGGGAGCCAATTACGTGCGGTGTATGGTCGGTGCGGTGCGCGATCACGGGCCGTCGATCACGGGTCCATCGCATCGGACGGTCGGGTGCGATTCACGTCGACCGTTGGATGCGATGGACCCGCGATCGGACGGCCCACGTCGCGGGTCCATCGCATCCAACGGTCGACGTGAATCGCACCCGACCGTCCGATGCGATGGACCCGTGATCGACGGCCCGTGATCGCGCACCGCACCGACCGCACACCGCACGTAATCGCGACTCATATACAGTTCCGATTAGGTGCGGTGTGCGGTCGTCCGCACCGCACCGACCGCACACCGCACGTAATCGCGACTCATATATATATATACACACCCGAGTGATAGTGTGCAGCGAACCGCACGGTACGGATCCGACGTGCGTCGTCCGATCGCGGGTCTATTGCATCCAACGGTCGATGTAAATCGCACCCGACCGTCTGATGCGATGGACCCGTGATCGACGGCTCGTGGTCGACGCCACACGCGACCGCACGCCGCACCTAATCACTCCTTTATATATATATATATATATAATACATATCAAAATCAAGAATAAAATTTTAAAAATTAGTAACAACATCTAAACCCTAGTAGAGAAGAATAAGAACATACTCTCGTTAAGTTTGTATTTGTGTCGATGTTTCTTTTGTTTTTTTTTTTTTTTTTAAAATTTTAAGATGCAATTAATGAAAAGATAACCATTCTTCTTCTTATCTAAAAAAAAATTACATATCAAAATCAAGAATAAAATTTAAAAATTAGTAACATCATCTATACCTTTTCTTTTTTTTTTTGGTAAAGAAGGCCCATTATTGGGCTTATAATACTATAATTTCAAAAAGGACTGTATTTACATTATGTGTATAGAAGGCAGTCTATCAACTATAGCCTCCCTAACACACTGTTTCAAAGATGGAAAAACCGGCTGAATAAGTCGGCGTACATAGGTATCTTGTACCCCTATAGTTTGTATATTTACTTGCTCTTCCGCTGCTGCCCGGGCTAGTTTTTCTGGTGCTACAACCGCATCTCGAGAGACTTTGCACCACTTAATGGGATCCTCCAAACTATCATTTCTTCTAATTCTTGTGATGCAATCCTGTAGTTGTAAAGGACCAGGACCTCCAGCTTGGATAGTTCGAATAAATGTTTCTGCATCACTGCAGACAAAAATATTCTGAAGACCCAATTGTCGTGCCTTGAACACTCCCATCGCAATAGCCTCCGCTTCCATACGAATTGGGGATGCCCATGGCCAAGATGCACAACCAGCTCCTATAGTTTTCAATGGTTCCTCTTGGCAAATAACATATGCTGCACCTGCCTTTTTAGAGTAATTGGAGACACTCCCATCTGTAATAATAAAGTGCCTCTGCTTCATCCCTTTATTCTGACCTTTGGTGTGTAAAGTATCCCTATTACAAGGATTTCCAAACCAACTCTCCACCCTGGTCCTTATGCTTAAGGAAACTTCAAAGGATAGTAACATCATCTATACCTGATAGAGAAGAATAAGAACCTACTCATGCAGTTTGTACTTGTGTCAATTTTTTTTTAATTTCTTTTTTAAGATGCATTTAATGATAGGATGACCATCCTTCTGCTTATATAAAAAAAATTACATATCAAAATCAAGAATAAAATAAGTAACATCATCTAAACCAAGTGTCGGTTTGGATAGAGTCATAAGTTATTCTGTACCTATTCCAAGAATTGTTTACTTTATCAATGGAATAAAAAAATTTGTGTTTGGTTGTATTTTCAATTATTCTCATTGAAAAACGTAATAATAAAGGTTGAAGTATTCTCATTGAAAAACGTAATAATAAAGGTTGAAGTGTTTGGTTGATGAAGAATAAGATGTGAATAAGGTGTAAAAAATTGATTTGACATGTGGGCCCCATTGATGTATAAGAGGTGATGACATGTAATTTGATAAGTGGGTTCATTTATACCAGTGGAGGAATAACACAATTCCATAGGTGGACTTGGAATACAAATATCAACTTATTCTCTTCTAATTCCGCATAGCTATACCCCCTTATTCCCTCTACCCAAACACTTTATTTGTCTTATTCTCCTCTATTCCACCTCTGTTCCTCTAGCCAAACAGCCCCTAACAGTGAAGAATAAGAACCTACTCGTGCAGTTTGTACATGTGTCTTTTTATTAAAAAAAATTTTAAGATGCAATTAATGAAAAGAAAAGAGGAAATTATGTTGGTGGTCAATTTGAGATTTTTAGATTGGGGTGTTTGGGTTAATGTAGAAAATCATTAATTAGATGGGTATTATGGAAATGCAATCCCTGATTCATTGGGATTTTGGGGTTGGAATTTACGTGTGAAAGGGAGATTTTTTTGTTTTTTTGGTGGTGAGTGGGTTTGACTGGAATAATGAGATTATTATAAACCTTGGTCCAAATATCAGGAAACTAGGTTTTTATTATTATTATTTATGAGTTGGGGGCATAGAGACATGTAGCTCCACTGTTTTTTTAGTGCCCGATGATGTGGGAGCATGGTAATACAGATGTCCAATGTCTTATATTTTATTATGTTATTTGCGCCACATGGAGAAGCAGAAGAAATTTATAGAAAGCAATATAATACATGACTCTATACTTAATGTGTTCTGATCTATACACCACATGGATGAAACTAATAGAAGAAAATGGAGGACACTATGGGTCTATGGCTTATCATTTTCAGTTCTTTATAGCAGTCTTCACTATTTTATTTTTAAAGTATGAACTATCTTGAACAACCTTGAACAACCATAAAAAAAAATTTATTTTTCTTAAATTATGATAGCGCAATGTATATTGTACTATCATTATTTAATATGAATAATAATACTATATAATAAACAGGGTGTATAAGCTTGTAACTTGTAAGGCATATATGTATCATATTTTTGTTGAACCGAGGGGAAAAAGGCTCCCGCCCCTATAAAATGCCAATATCAAAATAATTGAAGAGATACTGGTTTTTTTTGTGCATTGCTGACTTTCAGTTGCATTAAAAAAAAAATTAATACAGTTTTATGGATTACGTAACTCCGAAATTTATTATTAAAAAAATCATAAACAAATAATTACAAGTTTTTTTAATTAATCTTCTGTTCACCATTATTATAAAAAAATTATGTCAGCAGCCACACTTTTAATAATCAGTGTTTGTAAGCAATGTTCATGATTCCTTTCTCTTTCGCTGGACTTAAGGATGACAAACCATCACAACAAATAAATCGTGTCGGTGGTAATTTGAACAAATGATCTGAATTTTTTGAATATTAATACAAACAACTTAATTCTATAAATGTTTCTGAAAAATAATATTTAAACTAGTCAATGTTGTCAAGTCATTGACTGAATTTTTTTCATTTTATTTTCTTTGAATAATGATACGTGATATATATATATATATATATGGTCGCGATTACGTGCGGTGTGCGGTCGGTGCGGTTTACGACGTGGGCCGTTCGATCGCGGGTCCATCGCATCCAACGGTCGACGTGAATCGCACCCGACCGTCCGATGCGATGGACCCGTGATCGACGGCCCGTGATCGCGCACCGCACCGACCGCACACCGCACGTAATCGGATCCCTATATATATATATATATATATATATATATAATATATATATATATATATATATATATATATATATATATATATATAGGGATCCGATTACGTGCGGTGTGCGGTCGGTGCGGTGCGCGATCACGGGCCGTCGATCACGGGTCCATCGCATCGGACGGTCGGGTGCGATTCACGTCGACCGTTGGATGCGATGGACCCGCGATCGAACGGCCCACGTCGTAAACCGCACCGACCGCACACCGCACGTAATCGCGACCATATATATATATATATATATATATATATATATATATGTCACAAATTTCTTATGGAGACATGATATATATATATAGTCAAGTGATAGCGTGCGGTCGGTGCGGTCATGCGTCGTCCGATCGCGGGTCCATCTCATCCAACGGTCTATGGGAATCGCCCCCGACCGTCTGATGCGATAGACCAGCGATCGGACGACGCACGTCGGATCCGCACGACTATATATATATATATATATACTTGTGATATGGTGCGGTCGGTGCGGTCGTGCGAATCCGACGTGCGTCGTCCGATCGCGGGTCCATCGCATCAGACGGTCGGGGGCGATTCACATCGACCGTTGGATGCGATGGACCCGCGATCGGACGATGTACGTCGGATCCGCACGACCGCACCGACCGCACGCTATCACTCGAATATATATATATATATATATATATATATATATATATATATATATATACATGTGGGGAACGGCGGGTCCATCGCATCCGACGGTCGACGGTCGGGTGCAATTCACGTCGACCGTCCGATGCGATGGACCCGTGATCGACGGCCCATAGTCGCTGCCGCACCCGCCATTCGCCGCACGCAATAACTCCCTATATATATATATATATATATATATAGGGAGCACCCGCGATCGGACGGCCCACGATCGCGACCGCACGACCGCACCTCATCGGTCGCGTGTATATATATATATATATAGTCGAGCGATTAGGCGCGGCGGCCGCACGGTGCGGCAGCCGTCCGATCGCGGGTCCATCGCATCCAACGGTCTACGTGAATCGCACCCGACCGTCCGATGCAATGGACCCGTGATCGACGGTCCATGATCGACGCCGCGACTGTCGCATCTAATCATCCATATATATATATATATATATATATATATATATATGCCGACGATTAGGTGCGGTTTGCGGTCGGTGCGGTTTGCGACGTGGGCCGTCCGATCGCGGGCCCATCGCATCCAACGGTCGACGTGAATCGCACCCGACCGTCCGATGCGATGGACCCATGATCGACGGCCCGTGATCGCGCACCGCATCGACCGCACACCGCACGTAATCGCATCCCTATATATATATATATATATATATTACGTCTCCACCTCAATTGTTTAAAGAAATCTCAAGACAATTTTTTTTTATACGGTAGACGTGATACATATATATAAGCCGTCTTTGAAATTTTTTGAAACCTTTTGTGTAGATGATAATTAACAGTAGATGAATTGCCCATATTAAGGCCTTGTTAGATTAAAAAAAAAAGTCAATTTTTGCTGATATTGAGATTATTTTTGCTAATAATAAAAAAACTGAGGCTATATATTTATGCAAATTGCACCAACAATAGTCTCCAGTGTTGCACGAAAACTAGAATAGACCCGGAATCTTTTTAAATAATAACAAAGATGATTCACTCAAGTCCCACTTTTTTATTAATATATTCTCTCACTCCAAACGAACATATACATACAATACTTTTATTTAGAATGCACGTGCACTTAGACTAAAATACCAGACCTTAAAAAAAATTCACGTGGGTGCAGTGATACTTAATTGAAAATTTGGAATCCAGATCCAGTGCAGAATTGCACAGCTCGTTAATCAAATTGCATGGATGTATTAATCTGTATTTTCATTAATAAACATATCAAGCTATAATTCAATTAATAGGTTATACATTTCAAAACTAACACGACTGACCGAAATCAATCATGATAAGATCCGACCGGACACTCCCACGAGTTATTATATAAATCAAAATAGCAGACCCCCACAATCATAGGACTTCCTTCCCCCTTCCAACCCCTTCTCATTGTTCTCTTGCCTCTCCTCCACCCACAAATGGCACCACCACCATACACCCCCAACCACATCCCCGACTCCTCCTACGTCCGCCTCCTCGACACCACCCTCCGCGACGGCGACCAAGCCCCGGGCGCCTCCATGACCCCATCCCAGAAACTCGACGTGGCCCGCCTCCTCTCTAGCCTCGGCGTCGACGTCATCGAAGCCGGCTTCCCGGCCTCCTCCCCCAACGAATTCGAGGCCGTCCGAACCATCGCGAGAGAGGTCGGCAACCACCCGATGTCACCCGACAGCGATCACGTGCCCGTGATCTGCGCCACGGCGAGGTGCACGAAGCGGGACATTGATGTCGCGTGGGAGGCGGTGAGGGAGGGGAGGTGGCCGAGGGTGGTGACTTTCATTGCGACGAGTGACATGCATTTGGAGCATAAGTTGAGGAAGACGAGGGAGGAGGTCGTCAAGTCCGCGACGGAGATGGTCAAGTACGCCAGGAGCTTGGGGTGTAACGATGTCGGTTTTGCTGCTGAAGATGCTGCCAGGTAGTAGTCCTGTATACTTTTTTCTCTTTCTTTTTTTTTTGTTCCCGTACATTCTTATGTTATTTTTTTAAAATATTAAATATTACTCTATGAGATATATGTTTCTATAAATAAAAAATGAAGAGTTTAATCTCATGAATTACATTGATGCATTTTAAAAAAATGTGAAAATTTTTATCGACATGCATACTTTGTTAATGTGAGATATATACGACGTTGGAGGTTTTTTATATTTTTTATAAATAATATTATTCAATTAATTAGAGTATGCATATATCTCATTAGATGAGTATATGATTTTTTTATTAAAAAAATGTGCATTTTGTGTTTTGTACTGTAAAATGAATTGTGTGTAATATTTTTCTTTAAAAAAATATAAATAGAGAGAGTGAGAGAGCGTTATGTTACACTCTGTCATTTTTATGGTCCCAAATACAATCATGTACCTTATTAGTCGGATTTCGCTCTACTATAGGTTTCAGCAGCACCGTAATGAATTTTTGAAAAAATTATACATTTTCTATAAATTAAAACATGAAATTTTTGAAAAAATATATACCTTGTTGAAGTACATGATTTTTGAAAAAATGAAAACATATGCATCCTTTGTTTTGGGTAACATTTTCCATGTAGTTGTAATTACTGATACATAATTCGTTGCTAGTTTTTTTTTTTTCAAAAAAAATTAAATATACTCGAGCACATCTGATTCTTCAGTGGGCGCCAGAGTTAAGATCTTTTATTATTATTATTATTATTATTGGTCCAATGTTAAGATCTTCCTCTTCTTTTTTTTTAACTTCCACAATGTCTTATTATTGGGGGGGGGGAGGGGATGATGGTATCTATGATACTTTAAAAAAATCAAAATCAAAACATGTAATGATAAACATCTGCTTCTGGAATTGTCCCATAAACTATCCCTAACACTGTTCAAAGTCATTTGGGGGGGGGGGGGGGGTGATGGTATCTATGATACTTTAAAAAAAAAAAAACATGTACCGATAAACATTTTGTTACTGGAATTGCACACTGTTCAAAGTCATTTGTGGGTGGGTTTGGTGGGGAGAATGATGGTATCTATGATGAATGAGTGATGAGGAAGAAAACAAAACAGCAAGAGAGAGCCTTGCATTGTTTGCTTTCTTTTATTCCATATTTTTACATTGACTGTTTGGCCATGTGAGAGTGTCTGGGAGCACTACTGGATAAGGTGAGCCAATGAAGGCCAATTAATGGAGGTATTAATGGAATATTTGAAGGATGGCATGATGTTATCCAATGGAGTTGGGGGCATTAAAGAAGGGTGTATTATTTGCAAAGGTAGCTAGGGCATTATAAAGTGTCGGTGGTTATAAAGTGTCGGTGGTTTTGATGGATATCATGAACTTTGTTTGCCCTGAATTTTAGGTCCACTGAGGTTACTCATTTCATGTTTTTACTTATCATGCTAAACAAGAGCTTATTTGGTTTCCTTTGCTGAAAACACAAAATACCAGAACATTCTATAATGTGTTAAAAATAAGAAAAATCATTTGTAAATAATGATTTTACTCTTCTGAATAAATTATAAAACTCTATCTGAATGGATGAAATTGTCATTTATAGGAGATTTTTCACATTTTTAATACATTGTTGGAGGTTTTTGGTATATTGTATTTTTAGTCATAATTAACCAAAATGAATATTCTGTCATCAGTCAATGAAAATTTAACTCGGGGATTATTTGAATTTATATAAGTATTTTTATGGGGGTTATTTGAATTTCAATAAAAGTCAAGAGGCTATTTGAATTTTGGATAATTTAGAAGGGGTTATTTGGATTTTTCCTTTTATTGAATTTGACGGTAACTGGGATTTCTGTTTCGTGTGGGGACAATTTCTATAAAAGTCAATAGTATTATCGTTTAGAACTAAACGGGTCAAAGATGTTTGTTGACTCCACGCATCCCATGTTGAATTCCATCACATAAGTTATACTTATACCATACGACCAAGCAAAAAAAAGTTATACCATATGAGTCAATGATTACCTTTTCAGTACATATGAAAAATAAACATTTTCAATTTGATTGTGTTTTTAATTATATATTAATTAAAAAATATAATAATAAATTTTTATTTTTAAATAGATCATTGATAAATTTTGAATAAAAGATGAATAAGATATTAATAAAAAATTATAAAAAGTAATTAAAAATTAATTTGTTATATGAGTGATTATAGATGATTTGATCCAGCATTTTTAACTTATACTAATAAAATAGATTTTGTAGCATATCAAAATTTCAGTCGGAGACCTGTAATATGAATGTTAGAATAAAGAAAAAAGGAATTCTTGTTATTATATTAGAGGAGTCAAATGCTCTATTTATAGATATACAAAGAAACCCTAAAAGATCATAATAGGAAACTAGGAAAACTAGGAAACTAATAATAACATAATAATTATAATAAAGACATAATATTCTCCTAATAATTATTCTTTAACACCCCCTCTTAAACTCTGAAGGGTAGAACCCTTAGAGTTTGCACAAAAATGAGATGGTGGTGGAAACTGGTGACAACGATGGGCGACCGGTAGTGATTGACGCGGACGGATGCATCCATTCGCTCCCGCTCTTTGAGTCAGTCAGAGTCGCTCCCGCTCGTTGAGTCAGTCGGAGTCGCTCCCGCTCGTTGAGTCAGTCGAAGTCGCTCCCGCTTTTTGAGTCAATCGGAGTCATTTGGATGGAGCGTGTAGTGCGGACAGGCAGCGGAGACGGCGCGTGAACGACAGTATCACAAGCAAAGAAGAAGAAACACGACGCAAACGGCGACGTGGATGGCGCGTAATGAGAGACGCGTAGACATAGAAGAAGAAGAAGAAACGACTGAAGCCTTTATGTAACACTGTAAACGCTGATGGCGAAACGTAACGAATGACAACGACGACGGCGCGACGAGCGCAGATCTCAAGGAAGACAGAGATCTAAGGAAGAGAAGAACGACGAGCGCACAAATACGACGACGGCGCACGGAGACGACGGTGCGCGAGGACGATGGCGCACGGAAACGACAGTGCGCGAATACAACGACAGTGCACAAAGACGACGGCGCACAAGGACGACGGCGCACAGAGACGACGATGCGCGAGGACGATGGCGCACGGAAACGACGGTGCGCGAATACAACGACAGTGCACAAAGACGACGGTGCACGAGGACGACGGCGCACAGAGACGACGGTGCACGAGGATGACGGCGCACGGAAACGATGGCGCAAACAACGAAACGAACAACAGAGATGAAAAACACAAACATCAGAAGAAAATATGGGTATCAAAAGTCCTTCCCCGCTCCGATTGAATACTCCTCAATCGGAGCGGGGAAGAATAAGAATTTTTTTTTTTATAAGTCTAGGGTTTTTGGGTGGCTCTGATACCATGTTAGAATAAAGGAAAAAAAATTCTTGTTATTATATTAGAGGAGCCAAAGGCTCTATTTATAAATACATAAAGGAAACCCTAAAAGATCAGAATAGGAAACTAGGAAAACTAGGAAACTAATAATAACATAATAATTATAATAAAGACATAATATTATCCTAATAATTATTCTTTAACAATAAATAACAGTTTTTTCCCCTATTATGACAAAGTTAAATTTGTTTGATCTTTGCAAACAAACATGTTTTTGAACTCTCATTTACCCTTATTTCAACTAATTCCTCACCTCCTCTCCTACGGAAACATAGGCTAAAAGTCACCCCAAAGTACAAGCTTTTTTTTATTTTCATTAATAATGTACTAGTTATTATTTATCAAAAATAATCTTACTGTTAAATTATCAAAATAATCTTACAGTCAAATTAAAGTTTCTCCTGAACTTGAGCCAATCCAAAATAATCCCAGATGCTCCTATAAACTCGTGTTCCTGATCCCCTCTATAAATTATTATTATTACCAAGCAAAAACAAAATTATATATTATTGTTTACATATGATCCCTCTATAGTCTATACAAACTAGATCACTAAACTACTTGTTACACTGGTGTGTATAACTAATCCTCACATGCAATCCTAAAGACTAAAATTTTCGTTTTTATCCATATACAGCTTTAATTATTAACTATAATAAAGGCAATCACTGTTTATTTATTTTTTGCTGGTTAAATAAGGATGTATAAATGTGACAAAAAAGAATGTATAACAGTATAAGCTACACAAAATTACAAAGGAGAGATAGAGTAGGGACAGCTGCCACCCACCTGTCCCCCCAATTTTATTTTTAAATGGGGAAGAGACAAGTGTCACCCCCTGGTTGATGTCCCATGGGTCGGGGTTCGATGGATATAAAATAAAACATGAAGTATTTGGAACACGAAGCTGGATTTAGTTAACAAAATCCATCCCAAACTCAAACAGAGATTCACACACACCATTACATAATTTGCTCATTTCATTGATATCATTTTACATTTCAGTCTTGATGAATTCACATGTTGCAGAAGCTTCATAGAACAATCCACATGTGCCTCCGCAAGTAATTGCGTAAGGTTTTGGAGGCTGGAGTAGAAAACTTTTCTACCCGGGTCTTATGATCTCTTTGGCTTTGTTTGTTTTTTTTTTTTCCTTTATTCCTTCCCCCTTCAGACATTGTCTATTTTTATATTGATTATAGAAATAGAAATGCCTACAGTTATCCTATAAAAAAATTGTGATCTGCAATATATTGTGGTGGTATATTTTTATTGTAAATTAAATTAATTTTTTTTTGTACATGATGTCCTTCAGGTCAGATAGGAAGTTTTTGTCTTATGTGTTTGAGGAAGTCATCAAAGCAGGTGCAACAACAATCACAGTCACTGATACTGTTGGATGCACTCTCCCATTTGAATTTGGAGAGTTGATCACCTACTTGAAGTCCAACACTAAAGGCATAGAAAATGTCATCATTTCCACACACTGCCACAATGATATAGGGCTGTCAACTGCCAACACCTTAGCGGTTTGTAAATTTTGCCTCTCCCACTCATTTATATATCTCATTGTCAAAATTTTATTGTTGCAATATTGACTATCTAGTCTAGCAACCATTACATGATTGTTATCTATTTGTAATGTCTGGAGTATAACTCACTTCAATTTTTTGGGCCATCTGTTTCAGGGTGTCCTTGCAGGTGCAAGACAGGTAGAGGTTACCATCAATGGCATTGGTGAAAGAGCTGGAAATGCTGCCTTAGAGGAGGTATATGTACAAATCTTATAGCCCTTGTTTGGATGAGAGAATAAGAGAAGAATATAGAAGAATAAGACCAGAAAGTTGTCCACACTTATTAATTATCAACTAAACAACAAAAAAATTATTATTATATTTCTTAATAAGAATAATTAAAAACATAATCAAACAAAAAATTATTTTTTTTCCTATACTGAAATGAAATTGTTATGATCTATTCCATTATTGTTTATATGATACTACTCAAACAAGGGCTTAGAGTTCTATCTATATGTATATAGGCATGCACACACAATTTCTAGTACCTCCAATTGTGTGATCCATTCAAAAATATTGATATGTTTTGATATAGTATAACATGTTGATAATACAACTGATGGGTGAGCTTTTATTTAGATTACTGTATAATAACTGAAGGGGCAACAATTTGTGAATTTGTAGGTTGTGATGGCTATGAAGTCTCGCAAGGAAGTTCTAGGTGGTCTCCACACTGGAATCAACACTGTACACATTCTCGCAGCAAGCAAGATGGTAACTTTCAATCACTTTCTCTGCCACAAATTTATTAATTATTTCTTCATGAGTTTCTCTTATTATAATTTTATAATGTCATTGTTCTAGGTATCGGAATACACTGGATTTCATTTGCAACCACATAAAGCAATAGTTGGCATCAATGCTTTTAGGCATGAAAGCGGAATCCATCAGGTATATATAATATTGGTGAATATGCGGTCACACATTGACCATTTGAACAGTCACATAGGTCCATTATAACGATCATCTTTTATGTTTTTTAAATTGTCCTGTGAATGTTGTTCGAACATAATCCGTTTCTAGAGTGCTTATTTTTCAAACATTTTGAACTACCGTTCAAACCCGTACGAACAACACTCGAACGACAGTTTTTCCATTCAAATGATTTCATGGTAAAAACCGTACATGCCAAATCATGTCGTAAGGTTTCAAAACCAAACGCGCGACCGCATATACTAGCATGTGTAGCCGCACTTAAATTTATGATTATAACCACATAATTCAAGAAAGAATAATGTGAGACTATATTTGTTTCTCGAACTTTCTACTACTACACATACTTGAAAAGTGGTTTTTATGTGTGATTACTATCAAATCTTATATAGTTTTCATATTATTAATCAAATTTGTTCTTCTTTGTAGGATGGTGTTCTTAAGTTCCGGAAAACATATGAGTTTCTCTCTCCTGAGGATATTGGACTAAGTGATGTGTCCCGTATTGTGCTTGGAAAGCATAGGTATGTGACTCATTTTTTTTACTTGTTTCAATTTACCATTGCAATAAATATCACTAGGGAAACTTGTTTTATTTGTGTTAATCAAGTTAAAGAAACAAATATAGGACTAACATTATGGTGGGGGATTGTTTTAAGAGTGTAAAATATCTCACGAAGAATGAAATTTGGGTAAAAATGAAAGTTAATTTCAATTAGTAAATGAAAAAGGCCATAAGCACTTAAACTTTATATAAGTTAAAATTTACCTTTTACTAAGAACATTTTTTGGTTGATGGAAACCATGTTTTTTGTTCCTTTGCCATAATCCTCTGTTTATTACAACATATTTCTTCTTCTTCATAGCTGCACCTGTCACCTCACCATTTATGTAATCTTATTTTTCTTCCCTTAATGTGCTTTGCAGTGGGCGACATGCTTTAAAATCACGGCTTAAAGAGGTGCATTCTCTTTCATTATTGTACTGCATTTTTTTCTTTTTGTAGAAAGACTCTGTATTCTGAGCAGATCATTAACATCCGAATCAAATTGGAAAAATCCCTTTAAAGATCATATAATCCCTACTATAAGTAGGGCTAATAGTGGACCATAGGCCCAAGAATCATCCCAAAATGCTGTGGGAGATTGGGCATGGAAGCCCAAAATAAACAGAGTCAAAAGCATGAAAACCAGCCTCAAAAGGGCTTAAGCCATCCACCAGGCTAAAGCCTGTAGACTGTAGTGTCCATTGTTGAAAATGTTTTTGATACATAAGAATAACATGGTGGTGTTTATAGATATTAATTTGTAATGTGTATGATCACGTTTTCAGCTAGGCTATGATGTAAATGGGAGTGAACTTGAAAGTCTCTTTGAGCGTTTCATAAAAGTTGCGGAGAGCAAAAAGGTAAAGTTCAATTATCCAATCTTCCAATAAATTTGTTTGCTTGTTAAAGTTGATGATCATCTTATGCACATCATTGATTTACTTTCTCATATAATAGTTTCTTGTATAGACACATTGATGAAATGAAAATGAAGAAATAAGTGATCTATTTTTATAATCTGTATTAAGTTCATTACAGCATATATACTTCTTTTTTTTTTTTCATAAATATATATGTTTTTTTAGACAAATATATATATTTAAAAACCTAAAATATGTTAGGAACAGTAAAAAAAGAACGAATGTTCTTAATATTTTCCTTTTAAGTTTAGTACGCCCGGCCACTTATTTTCTTTGTTTTTCTTCTCTCTCTCACCATTTGTAATCATATTCGGACATCATTTGTTTTGATTTTATTTATTTATTTATTTGAATAGATATGCTATAAGTATCTAAAAAATATATTTGTGTATGATTATTGTTGGGTATTAATTCTTACACAAAATTCTTGTATCCAACAGAATATCTCTGATGATGACATCAAGGCACTTATAACTGGCAACCATACCCAATCTCAAGTCAAATGGACGCTTGGTGATGTACAGGTAAGCTTATAATTCATTGATGACTATTTTTTGGGCGATAATACAACTCAGTATGTTATAAGGTTATCTATAACACACTACATAAAACTTATTTAACACAATATAATACTAGATCTTAAAAAACATACTCTCTTCATCTCTTGTGAAAAAAACATAAAAATTATATGCATTTCAATACATACACCCTTTTTTATTAGGAAAGAATGTAATCCATTAGTCAAGTACACATTTTTTTAAACGAATTGAGCTTTGAGAAAGTCGACTAACTCCCTTTTTTACTAAAGGATGATCAATGATCAAATTTTGGGGGCACCAATCTTTAAAAATATATATATATATACACATTTTTTAAAAACAAATTCAAAACTTGTGTGAACTGCAAAATGGATTACTAAAAACTGTGTATTGAATCGAGTTTTATTAATAAGCTACTTTATTCAAAATCATATTTTTCAATACATATCCGAAAGCAACCTAAGTTATAATTTTTAAAAATAGTAAAAAATAATCTAATGAGAGTGTATATCATTCCTTTTCGTATTGAATAAACTCATTTTTAATAAATGTAAATTGAAAAAAATATGGAGATATGTATCTCACCAAGGATGTATATATCTCTCTAGAATACTAACAAGGTATATAAGACTACACTTATGACTATAAATAGGAGGAGTGAATGCTATTTTACAAATCCTCAATGAAATGTTCTATATTATGTTGTGCACAAATATTAAAGATATTCAATCACAGGTCACAAATGGAACAAATGGTTCTTCTAATGGAAAAGAAGAGAAGATCTTTCAGAAATGTTCAGAAAATCTGTTGGCAACGGCAACCATCTAAGATATTTCAGAATATAATTAAGGCCGAGCAAGTGGTGATGCAACCCAAGATGTCATAGCTATCCAGTACATGAATAAGAAATGCAGAACTGAGCCTCCAGATTTCCTTCTGATAATATATATTTCGAGGGATCTCATTTATTTTCTTATATGCAATAAGTCTTTAAGTAACATTATTACATCTTGTTTTTTCATGTTCTTTTGGAGGTCTTGTTTTTCTATTTTTTTGTTTTGGATGTGTTTCTATGTCCAAATTCGAATATTGTTTATTTTGGTATTTTTCTATTGTAATAGATACGATTTTGTTGGATGCGTGAACCCATCAATTTTTTTTTGTATTATTTTTCATTCAATCAAAATAAACGAACAGTTGATTCCATCTTTCACTTTCATTTAAATTTCATAGATGGCAGATAGACAGACATTCAATAGCTCTAATAGGTCTAACTTGCTTTACAAAGTTTTGCCCTGTCATGTTTTGTTTGTGTTTGTGTTTTGAACATAGTTCTTAATATAAGGGTGCATGTCTACAGTTTCCATCACAAAAAAAGGCTTTACACTGTCCTGATCGGTCACTAGCCTGCCGAATTTATTTTTTCTTACCCAAAAATGGCAACAAAGCTCTTACTTTCATCAGGTGAATATAATAAGTGAAATGTCTGTAGGTGGGCTTTCACTTGTATTTGTGATTTAGGGTCCGTTTGGAACTTATTTTTCAAAAAGCGGGGTCACTTTTATGCCTCGTTTAAATTTGAGGTGGGTAGATTCTATGATAGGGAACTCCACGTAACACCATAGCATATCCAAACAATAACATGGTGTATGTGTTTCAATATTGAAACTAATATCCGTGTTTGAGCTCCCTAGAAAACAATGTTTTTAATTTCTATAGCTGTATGCTTTCCCAAACACAAAATTTTCCACTGCACACCCAAATGCACCCTTAAAAGACGTCGATTCTGGGTGTACGTTTTGAATGCAAGGTTAAGCTTTTGGTGAATACTATTTAAATGCACGCGCAATTGTGCGTGTTTGAAAGTCATTGCAAACGAAATGAATGAAATCATTGCAAGTGAAATGAATGGAACTATGTGATTCTATAATTTTATAGCAATCCATAGAAAGGTATGCAAAATTGAAGCACATTTGTTCAAACCAAGAAATTTTCTCAGTACATTAAAATTTATAAGACAACACAAATAGTTCTCCCATACAATGCATTCCTTCAAAATGTGCTAATCATGCTAACCTGGACATGGTTAAAACTATATTATAAAGTTATGTCAATATACTTAAAACACAAGTAATTATAGCAAAAATAACTCACTTGATTCAGCTCATTTCGATGTACTTATTTACATTTTTAACACACCACAGAACAAAATTTCACTAGAAAATACATCATATCTGAATCCCTTAGACACTAAGGCCAAATTCCCAAAATTATGTTTGATGATGTAGCTCATATTACACCAAAAATGTATAATCAAAAGGTATTTGTGATAATGGTTAAATCTCGCTGACTGACAAAACAATCAAATTTTTTTGCACTGCGCCAACTCTTTTTTGAAGTAGTCTAGATCGAAATAGTATTCTTTTAAATTCTTACCAATTTTTCAATTTCAAGATCACCAAATTTTTTTTTAAGTGTCAACCAGCCTGCAAGCAATTTTAAACATCAATAACTAATATTACAAATATTAATTGTGCTCTCACATTTAATATTTGACTAATAATGAAGAATTGTTGGAATTCATAAAATCGTTGGAATTTGTAAATGAAAGAAGTTAATAAAAACTCAAACAAACTGACTATGAAAGTAAACAATAATAGAAAAGCCAATGAAACCAGACATCCATACAATGCAGCCATGACAAACATATCTTAAAGAATTTCATGTGCATCTCCTCCTCCCCGTGCATGCCAGCCTCCATGTCTCCAGCAATCCAAGACCACCCACCCATCTCTCCCTCCAAAACCTACCCATCATTTCCACAGATGGGCTCTTCACAAGAAGCCCCATTAAATCAATATCACTCTCTCCCCCTCTGCTATGGCCGGCCTCCCATCCATACCCGCCATTGGACCCGAACCCTGCTTCGCTTTAAGGGTCTCCTCCGCCTTGCTTTAAGTGAAGGCGACACTGCTCATGGTGGTGGTCAACCAGATCCAGCTCTCCCAGCTCGCCGAGGAGCAGAGGAACGCCGCGCACCTGTTAAGGGGGCTCGAGAACAACGTCCGCGGCAAAACCGTCGCTATATCGGACATTGATCGGGCGATGGAGGGGTGCTTGAGATCAATGAGGCGTAACTCGCATTGCTCGGGCGATGCTCGACAATTTCCCAGAGAGAGCCGAGCCCACCATGTGGTGGCAGTGAAAGCCCGAACCGTCGATAAAGGTGGGAAGAGTCGAACTGTCGATAATGACGGGGTTTCAGGAAGTCTTAGAGAGAAAAGACACGGCGCCACGACGGAGTACATGCGGCTTGGGGAGGTGGTGCTAAGGGTGAACAGGGTCATGGAAGTTTTGGGTCCGGTTCTATGTGGTGTGGTTGCAGTGGCGGAAGGGTACGTTGATCAGGTCGATGGGTTGTAGAATGCTTTAGTGGCGGTTGTTGGTGGGGCATTAGCGACGATTGTGAATGCGGTTGAACATGTGAGACAGGTTGGGATGGTGTTCGAGATTTTTTTTTTCTTTTTTTTTTGAAATCGGAGGGACTCCCCGTGGCTGACCTTATGGTCGAGCTGGGAAAGCTACCTCCGCCTGTTTGTCCCGGTCCCACGGAAAATTCTTTCGAATAATCGCCAACAAACATGTGGGTAATTCAACGCTAAGACTCGAACCCATGACCTATCGGTAACATTGCTAAACCCTGAACTGTTGTGCTATGGACACTGAGAACATGTGGTGTTCGAGATGTTCCGGAACTGTAGCGGGTACTACCGGAGATTAGGGGAATCAATAGAGACGAATTTTGAGGCATTGTTCTAGTCGAAGGTAGGGTTACAACTTGGAATGAGAGTGTCAGAGTTGGAAGGACTTGCAGGGGCAAAGAATGAATTTGCAGGGAAGCTCCTTTATTTGTCAAGGGACCGGGGGGGATTGTTTTTTGAATGATTTTGTATAGCTGATTTTTTTTTTTTTTTTGTATAGTCATGTGGGGGCTATGTGAATTCATGCAGTAATTAATGCCAATGTGTGACGACATAATGATCCATTGTAATCAGTTGTGGTTGAATTATAATGGTTTAAAAGGCAAATGGTGTTGATAGTTAATACAAGTGGAACTAAATGCGAGGAAGATCATTTGGAGCCTTAATTAAGCGATATATAACATGTAATCTTGCACATAACATGTCTTCAATTAAAATTTAATTTAGGTTGCAAACAAGACAGTTATTTGAAGAAGAATTGTATCTCACAACTCTCAATTCAGATTAAAACCCCGTTTGAAAACGGATTTGGACAATTTTTGCGTTTACATGAAACTGTTTTTCCCAAACTTGTTTTTTCAAACAAAAAAACTGAAACTAAAAGCTACAGACAGATACATACACCATATAAAGAAATTTATAATCTATTAGATGACTAACGAAATATATGAGGCTGCATTTGAAACTGTAAAAATATGTATGTGTATATGACAACACCAAGGACACATTCTCGAGGCCCAGCTCACATCCTGTCCTACCTGGCCATCAAAAGGTTGTGCATTCGAATAACCCATTTGATACCATTTGATAGATAATTTTTTATGAGAATGTTACATTGTCCATTTTATAGTTTAAAACATAGATAGTATATTTTTTATTTTTTAAAAAAATTATTTTATTTAATGAGGTATGTTTTTTTTTGTTTTGAGAAAAAATATAAATAATCGGGTGTGGAACCACGAATTAAAACAGGGGGGACAAAAGGAAAAGAGAATGAGTAAGATAATAAAAAATAATAATTATAGATATATGATAAGTTAAAATAAAATTAAGATTATTGGACAATAATCGAGTCCTTGAAGTAAAGGTGATGATCAATTCATATAAAAAATTACTTTTTTACTTATTTTCTTTTATTTAATGTTCTAAAATAATTTATAGAAGATCTAAAAAAAATCTTGAAGTCTCATTATTCCCATCGCAAAAATAGAAAAAAAAATGAAGTTTCAAAAATATAAAAAATGAATATGAAGTAAATAAATCAAAAGGCATAGAAGGATATCCTTTAAATCTAACTTTTGAAAATAAATTTTAAAACCTAACTTCCAAAAAATCTAAAAGACTCAATATAGTATGATAAAAAATCATAATAAACAAAAACATCATTAAAACATCCAAATGAGTGATTTTTCAACCTCTCAAAATCAGATACCAATATTCATGTAAAAAATAAAGCTTTTCACAATTATTTTATAAAAAAAAAACCCATGACTCAAATTCTCAATGAGTTATAATACACCTAGTCCTTATGCAACCTATTTTCATTTGCCATGTCTAATGTTGTCTATAGAATTGGCTAACACAGTGTATATTCCACTATCTTCGTAAACACTATTACTGAAAACGTAAATAAAATATATGCATTTATTACATGTAAGCATGTACGTCGTTTATATAAAATATTAGTATACTTTATTATCTTTATTATATAAGTATACATTTCTATAAAATCAAATTTATACATACTAACCGGGATGCAAACGAAACTACATGTAACATTTTTCAAATTCAAACTTACTCATTTCTATTAGGACTTTTGTATATACCCCTGAAAAATCTCATTTTATCAAAATAATCATAGTGAATTACTATTTGAAGCTATACCCCCTCAAAATGATTTAAATTATTCATGAATGATATTCAAAAGGGTATTCATGCAAAAATTTAATAATTTCCATTATGCAAAAATACCCTCAAAAGGGCATTGACGTAAAATTCAGACCCTTTGAGGGGTGTTGATGGGAATAGGGGAACAATATAAACTTTTTGGGGGGTGTACATGCAAAATCATTTTCATTGTTCATTACATGCCCATGCATGTATTAATTAGCTGTTGAACCTTCGGGGCCGGGCCCGGGCCTGGTTCTGCCCCTAAAATAATCACATTTTCAGAAGTGGGATTTGAATCCATGCCACCATTGAGTATGTATTTTCATAGAAAGTAAAATATATTTAAATGAAATCAAGCAAGTGGTGCTCAAGGTTTTAGGTTTAAGCGTGGCAAAAAATTAAGTTCATAGAAATTGTAAAAAAAATTAAAAAATTATATATTTTAATACATTGAGTGAAGGGGTCTAATGAGATATATAAGATTGTAAAAAAAAAAAGATTTTTGAGTGCACAAAACTTCTATGGGTGATTATCATAGGCCTAAAGCCCATGTGTTCCGCAATGGTGAATGAGTTCATAATGTAAATTAGATCAATTAAGGGTGCTTGATACACATACTACGTTTTGATCTAAAAGGATTTTTAGATGGTTCAATATTTTATAAACATTTCACCTATATTGTTATCAATGTTGTAAAAAGCAGTCAGACCCTAGTCAGATAGTTAAGCAGAGACTAATATTGATCGGTTAGGCAAAGATTAATAAATCTTTTTTTGAATAATAAATATGAAAAATAAAATAATATATATATATGGGATATATATATATATATCCATCGCATCGGATATACATCGACCGTTGGATGCGATGGACCCGCGATCGAACGACCGACGTAGCACTGAATCACTCGACTACCGATTACATGCGGTTTACGGTCGGTGCGGTGCGCGATCACGGACCGTCGATCACGGGTCCAATCGGACGGTCGGGTGCGATTCACGTCGACCGTTGGATGCGATGGAATCTAACGGCCCACGTCGTATAATCGCGACCATATATATATATATATATATATATATATATATATATATATAGGGAGCCGATTCAAATGCGGTCGTGCGGGAAGCGATCACGGGCCGTCGATCACGGGTCCATCGCATAATTCATCTCGACTGTTGGATGCGATGGACCCGCGATCGAACGATTATTCCCGCATTCCCGCACTGAATCGCTCGCGTGATAGCGTGCGGTCGGTGTGGTCATGCGGATCCAACGTTATCGCGGGGTCCATATCCAACGGTCGATGTGAATCGTCCCCGACCGTCTGATGCGATGGACCCGCGATACGACGCACGTCGGATTATCACGAGTCATATATATATATAATAATAATAATTTTAGAATACAACATAATAACAAAGTAATATCAAATAAAATTATTATAGCTATAGATATATTATATATAAAGTAATTTAATAGCATATTAGTCACTAAGAATTAATAAAAAAAAATAGCTACACGCTAAGTGTTGCGGGTTGGATCCGCTAAGGTCTAGGTGAGGGATTCTTCGAGGCATAGAATGGATGTTTAGAACATTGATTGATATTCATATTAATATTTATTATTTTCTTGAATATTTGAGTCACATGCATTTGATACGTGTAGGTATCATGTAAATGATATTGACACCAAGACCATCTTTTGTTAGACCAATACTAGTTAAACGAGTTCAAATCCTGTGTTGTCAGAAACATACCACATACACGTATATAAAAAAATCTGTGATGTTGTTCATCAAAAAAGCCTGATTAGTTGACACAGAATTACTAAGGGTGCGTTTGGTTGCGCGATTGCAAAACTGATTCCGCAGGAATCTGCGATTGCAAATCTGATTCTGCAGGAAGCTCACTTTCTCAGCTTTTTGAAATCGCAGCTTTTGAGCACTATTTGCCTGCAATCGCTGGGTTTAAAACTGCGATTACAAAACTGTTTGGTTGCGCGATTGCAAACGCAGCTTCCTGTAATCGCAATCGTAGCGCAATCGCGCAACCAAACGCACCCTAAGAATCAAAGGATTTCTTCCGATTAAACTATTCGCCCGGTCTAAAATCTAATTATAAAATTTGTTAAATTTAAAATTAATTTAAAATAAAAAAAATTAATTAGGGGTTCAGATGATCACCCGTCTATTATTTTTAGATTTTAAAAAAAAATTTAAATCCCTAAAGTAGCGAAAAATTATCTTTAGGTCTCTCCAACCGGATGCTTTTCAAAAATATAAAAAATGTCTCTCGCACAATTATTTTAGTTCATTGATAACACTCATCGGTACATTGTTAACATTTACAGAAAATGACTCCCGCCCAATTATTTTAGTACACTATAAATACTTCCCAATGCATTAATTGTTAAGTATCCCTGGTACATTATTAATACTCTCTAGTACACTGTTAACATTCGCATAATTGACTGAATGCACTTTTTTGTATTTTTGTAACAACATACAGTCAGAGTGACCTAAAAATCATTTTTCAATGTCTTAGACTTAAAAAAAACTTAAAAATTTTCAAGAATCTAATAATAATAAATGGGTGATCACATGTCCCTAATTAATTTTCCCTTTAAAATATTAAAGCAAACGATTGATCACGATATTCATGGAACTTGCAAAAGACAGACACCACGCATTACATGTCACACCACGAAAAATGAGAGTTAGGGCTGACTAAATTTACTAGGCTACCCTTATACTCTTCATTGATATGTATGTATCAAGGGGTAGAAATATAATCAGTCAATTTTAAATTCTGAAACAACATATTTTTTATTTTTTTACAAATACTCTTAAACTTCAATCTTAAATTCAATTTTCAATTTTGAATTTTGAATCAAATTTTATATTTTAAAATTATGAATATCAATATTTATGGATATATTTAATGATAGATTCACCTGAATTTCTCCATTGTCCATAGAATTTTCATCAAATCTATCCACAAAAAGAATTTAAGATTTAATTTAAATAAGAACCTATTCAAATTTTAAATTTTGGATTTTATTTAAATTTTAAAATTCAGTTAATATTTAACATTTAATTTTATAAAAAAAGCCTTCAAAATTTAAAATTTAAAATTTAAAATTTAAAATTTAAAATTCAAGTTTAAGAATATGAAGAAAAAAATTATGTATAAGAGACAAAAACAACTAACTAATTATTATAGTGGTTAGGTTAAACACGAACTCAAAAAACTAGATTCAGGACAGTTTATTCGGGCTCAACCTAAACTAATTATGTGATTAATAAATTTAAAAGTTTGTTAAAATTAGATAATATCTTATCTAAATCCCATTCATTTTAACAAACAATATAATGTCACATGATAAAAATAAAAAAAATCCTAACTGACTATTATCTAAACTAATAATCCAAACAACCCTAGTTTCAAATCTCTCCAAAAACTTCTCAACAACTTAGTAAATCTCTTATGTAATATTCCTTTGGAATCTTCACTTGTGCCATCCTCACCTATATATATTCACACAAACTTCACCTCCTCCTCTCACAACAAACCATTTATTTTTTCCTCTTTTGCATTGTTTAAGCCTTCTCTACAACTCTCTTTCCTTCTCTTCAAAAATTTCCTTTCAATGGCTGGTGTTATTGTAATCTTCGACTTTGACAAGACGATTGTCGACTGCGACACCGACAATTGGGTTGTCGACGGTTTGGGCGCCACCGCCCTCTTCGAGGAGCTCCTTCCCAACAATGCCATGGAACTCCCTCATGGTTTGTTAAATCTTTTCATTTTAATTTAAATTATGTAATTTTATTATTTTAATGGTGCGTTGTTTTTTTATATTTATTAAAATATCATATTATTTGTTAGGTTATAGGATGTGAGAGGAATCCATTTATTTTATTATATTTTATTATTAAAGAAATTCATTGGAATTAAAGGGGTGTTTGATCATCAAATTATTTTATTTTATTGTTTAGCATATCATATTTATTTATTAATTTTATTTCACGCATATAAAAGCTAATTAGTTTTCATGTTTCATTGAATCCATTCAATTGTTTCTGATAACAGGATAGAATGATGAGTGAGTTACACTCACAAGGGAAGACCATTGAAGACATTGCAGAACTGTTTGAGAACTACTCCTCTACATCCCGAGATCATCTCAGCCATCAAAACAGCCCATGCTTTGGGGTATGATGTATATAAATATTTTAAACCAATACCCACTCATCATCATTTTGAGAATGCATGTTTTTCATGGTCTCAATGTGTTTGTTGTCATCAACAGGTGTGATTTGAGGATTGTGAGTGATGCCAATCACTTCTTCATAGAGACCATACTGAGGCACCATGGATTATTTGAGTACTTCTCGGAGATCAACACAAATCAAAGTTTCATAGATGAGGATGGGAAGCTGAGGATCCAACCTTACCATGACTTCAAATCTGCTTCACATGGCTGCTCCAACCCCTGCCCTCCAAACATGTGCAAGGTACTATTATTCGCTGTAAAACTGAAAATACAGACACGGAACATGTTGTGCATCATGTGAGTATCAATTTTTTCGAAAAGTATGACTGTGACCTCTAATTATAGGTTTTGTTGTCTCTCTTCAAAAGGTTTAGATGTTTTTCCATGTGTGGCACTCTCTTTCAACCTTCTTTTGGACTTCAATTGTCTAAGGGTCTGTTTGGAAACGGGTTTGGACAGCTTTTGGGTTTGCAGGAAGCTATTTTTCCCAAACCCGTTTTCAAACAGAAAAATTGAGGCTCAAAAGCTATACAATAAATTTATGTTAAACAGTATCCAAAACCCGAATTTTTTTTAGAAGATGTGGAATGACAATTTTCTGCAAAATCAGTTTTAAACACAGTTTTGCTTAAAATCAGTTTTGCAATCATGCAATCAAAAACAGCCTAATGAGAAGTCAAGAAAAAACAAGTTTTTTTTACTATGATTCAGAATGATTTGAAAATGCACATAATCACTCACAAACCATGTCTTTGACAAAGAGTGATTTGTTCTGGAACTTTTAAGACCCGTTTTGAATCTATTTTCAAAAACAACTTTGTCAAGAAATTGCTTTCAACAAACTTTTTCATAAAAGTTATTTTATTTACTTTAATACTTAAAAAACAGAATTTAAAATATAAAAAAACTCATTTGAAACTGATTGTCTAAAAACTGATTTTAAATGAGAAGTGGATAACATATACTTAATAAGAAGAGTGATTTAGCAGTACATATAAGAGTTAAAAACATACATTGCAAATCAATGAGGATGTTTTGAGATTTTATGCAATCAAAACTATGATGCTACTCACAATTTCCACAACATGAAGCAAGCCCATGCTCAAACGGATATGAACTTTTGTCATACACAGGGTTTGATCATCAAGAGAATCCAAGACTCCATGTTATCATCAGGAGAGAAGCGAATTATATACCTTGGAGACGGAAAGGGCGACTACTGCCCGTCGCTTAGGTTGGCTGAAGGAGATTTTATGATGCCAAGGAAGAACTACCCAGTGTGGGAGCTGATCACTAGCAATCCCTTGTTGTTGAAGGCCGAAATTCACAAATGGAGTGATGCAGAGGAGTTCGAGAAAGTCCTACTTAATCTCATCAACATAGTATTATCTGCTGATAAGAAGACTCCTGATTTGCTTTCCATGGACTGGAAGTTCCCAACTATTTCAAAACTTCGACATGAGGCATTCCCATTAGTACTCCAAGTTCCCCACTGACCATGTTCAGATGATAGGTCTCTCAATCATTGGCTATGTTGCCTTTTGATGTTGTTTTTAGATTTAAATTTCTGAATGTTAGACATGTATGAATAGAAAGAGAAGTACTGACATCACATGGTTTGTGGTCTGCTTTATTGGTGTGGTATGGATTTTCTTGTATGAGTGGCTCTATCAATTTAGGGAAGCAAAATTTATTTTTTCTAGTGAAAGAAGACATTGAATTACATCAAATCAATACAGTAGCATTTAGAGCCACAGGAAATGGTAGTTCATACAGTCCACTCAAATGTGTAATCACAAAGTACTCTGAAATTCATTGTTCAATAAAAGTTCAGCAAGGATACATCATGTTACTTATCTGAATACAATTCTATCTTTCAAATTGTGCATTTAGTACCTTCAAGATCCGGATATCCATCCAGATATCCTTTTAGTTTGGATGGTTTACATTTTTTATAATTTGAAAACTAATCCTTAAGTAGCCTTACCTTATTCATGGACTCCATGCCAGCATATCATATAGATTTTAGATGGTGTCAATCATACTAGAATTATCATTCATAAAAATGTAATGAAGTATATCTTACAAATCTTTGACACTCTATCCATGTGTCACTTCTCCCTCACTTACATTGCCAGGTTCTCAAATCTTTGACAAATCACCGACACGAACAAATCTGCAGCGGAAGAGCCTTGTGAGGGAAGTAACCTGTCCACTCTGCAAATCAAACAATAAATCAGTTGATCACCTCTTCTTACAATACTCATATTCCTCTTTCATTTGGACTCTGGTGCTAAGGAAAATGAGGATCAAAAGAGGTGCAGTTAACACTCTTTGCTTGTTTGTAGAGAATCTTGAAAAACTATTCCCAGTTGGTGCTCCACGACATATCATGCAGGTGGCTTTCATTGCTACAATCTGGGGCTATAGAAAGAGCGTTGCAACCGACTCTTCAAGAGGACTCAACTTCATAAAGTGTTACTCTATAAACAAATTTGCTCATCTATCCAAAGCATTTTCTTGGGAAAATTTTTGAAGGAGGAGCTCACTGATTAGGTGAAAAGTATTGCTTCCAAATGGGGCATCACAATTTTACCAATTGAGCATTCATTCACAGAGGTCTCTTGGCAACCACCATTAGAAGGGTGGTTCAAATCGAACTCCAGTGGGTCATTAACGGAGGACAGAGCGGGATATGGAGCAATGGTAAGGAATTGCAATGGCGAAACCATTCGTATTGTGGCGGTGTAGGACGGACTCCTCTCATCCATCAATGTTCTTGAATACAAAACCGTCCTTGAAGGTCTCCATATTTGCAAGCATCTGGGCATCAACTCCATCCACCTCGAGAGCGATTCGTCCACGGCAGTGGCATGGGTCCAAGGGAAAGGCTGCATATCATGGCAAGTCTTGCGTGCGCAAAATGAATTATCTACCATTCTATCTTCCCTCACTCAATGGCGTAAAACGCATGATTTTCGGGAAGGTAATCAAGTTGTTGACTACTTAGCATCGCTGAGAACGACTCCAGGCTGCACGTCTGTACTCCCAGGCCAATTTGATGAAACACTCCAACACATCCTAGATAAGGATGTGGCTGGTGAAAGTCATACAAGGTCTCATCGGCGCTAACTCCTGTAGGTTATCGTGTGTGAAAACATTTCGAATATTATGTAGTCTCACTTGTTGAGACTTCCCTCCTTTGGATGTCTCCATACACCTTAGCCTAACGACTAAAAAAATGTGTTCTTTGTTCAATTTTGTAACTATTTTAATGTAACTACTCAACCATAGCAATATAAATTCTTTTTGGGTTTTTTATTTTTAAATCCTCATAAACCATATGATTTAATGATCGATCCCTCACTTTTTCATATTTTGATTTTAGTCCTTAGATTTAAAGATATATTTTTTTTTAGTCCCTCCCAGGACTAAAAAGAAAATTAAAAAAATTTAGGTGTAGGCCCCTCTCAGGGACTAAAAAGAAATATATCTTTAAATATGGGGGACTAAAACCAAAATATAAAAAAGTGAGGGATTGATCACTAAATCCTATGGTTTATGGGGACTCAAAAAAAAAGACCCATTCTTTTTTACCCAAAAAAAAAAATGTGCGAGTTTGGAAGTCATTGCAAGTGAAATGAATGGAATTAAATGATTCTTCAATTTTATATATGGCAATTGAGGTTTGCAAAATTGAAGCACATTTGTATAAACCAAAAAATTTAATCTGGAACTTTGAAATCTATAAGACAGAACACAAATAGTTCTCCTATAGGATGCATTCATTCAAAATGTGATAAACATGCTAACCTGGATATGATTAAAGCTATATTACAAAGTTATGTTCATGTACTTAAAACACAAGTAACTATAGCGTAAAAGAAAACTCACATGGTTCCATTCATTTCAATCAATGCGCTTCTTCACAATTTTAACTCCACAGAGAACAAAATTTCACCAGAAAATTAATACATCACATGTGAATCCCATAGACATTAGGGTTAAAATCCTAAATTAAAGATCACAAATAACAGAAAACATATTTTCTGTGAAATAATGATTCTTCTGATAAAAAATTTAAAAAAACATAAAGTAGAATGAAAATTTAAGGAGGGTGCTGAATAACTTGAAAATATAAGAGCATGTGAAGCACAAATACATTGAATCATAAATAACGTAATTAAGGACCATCCTTTGATTTTAAAATTTTATTTCATTTGAACCTGATACAAATTAAGTTTGAAGAGGAACAGTAGCTACAACTACTCAGAAGTTTATAGAATTAATATTAGAAATTATATACATTAAATTAAAGCAAAATGATAAATTCTAAAGTTTAGTTATATACAAAAAGATACGAACTCAGATGTCCTTCAAATTATACTCTACAAAATGTACATCTAAGAGAGTTGGTGATGTTGCTTATATTACACCCAAAAAATCTACAATAAAAAAGTATCATTATAAAAGTTAGATCTCACTGACTCACAAACAAGGATCTCATTTTTTGAGCAATTCATATCGAAATAATATTCTTTTTCAACAACTTCAAGACCACACATCTTTCTTTTTTTCAGTGCCACCCTGCAATCAATTCTAAACATCAATTGCTAATATTGCTCACATTTAATATTTGACCAATAATGAAGAATTGTTGGAATTCAAAAAATTGAATTTGTAAATAAAAGAGGTTTAACAAAAACCCTAACAAACTGACTATGAAAGCAAACAATAATCATATATTTATATACTATTATTTATTTAATTTCTAGAATATATTTCAAAGACTATCCATTGGCTTTTAGTTGTAGAACTATATGCAACACACCTAATCAGATATGTGTAACAAACCTATGTATTAAGTACAACCCCAAATGCAGCCCAACGAAAAGTCCACACATATTTTATTTTAAAAAAATAAGAAACATTGTTTAATCTCGTATATATTCTTTTATGAAAAATGTACACTGTTTTATTTTAAATTGAATAGACTCATTTTTAATAAGTGTAAAAAATTATATATCGTTATACGCTAACAAAGCATAAAAGACCGGATCGTGTGCAGCAGTGCCCTAAATAAAAACTAAATCTCAACCACAAACATCAACTGCTCGATCAATAGACCCACCAAACTCTGACATTCACTGTACTGGTACACAACACAATAACAATATATTCATCCTAGAAAAATATGGGCGCGGCTAGAGCCACCCTACATGTTATCCTACCCACCCCATAAAAAATTAATTTATTTCATATCTAATCCACCCCACGAGTTCGACATAGACGATGTCTTCTGTGTTTAAGATTGTTCGACATAGATCATGTCGATCGAACAATTTTAAACACAGAAGACATCGTCTATGTCGAACAATATTAAACACAGAAGACGTCATCTATGTCGAACATGGGGTGGGTTAGATATGAAATAAATTAATTTTTTTATGGGGTGGGTAGGATAACTTGTGGGGTGGCTATAGCCCCACCAGAAAAATATATGTTCAAACATCATGACCCAGAACACAATCCAACACACCCTCTCGCGTCTGACGGCATCCACTGATAGAAATTGTTTTCCTTGGCTCAACAATAAGGTCTGTTTGAATAGAGACATAAATTATTCTACAATTTATACTTTTTTTTTAAATTGTTAACTTTATCAAGAGAATAAGTGATTTCCTATTTAGTTGTGTTTTCAGTTATTTTTATTGAAAAACGTAATAATCAATGTTGTAGGGCTCGTTTGGGTAATGGGTTAAGCTCGGATACGGGTGATATAAGGGTGGTATAAGAATTGATAGGAAAAATTGTTGTTTATTTGAAGAGTATAATTTTGTACTATTAAGCCAGTTTAAACGAGTATAAAAGAGTATAACAATTCTAAATAATTCATAGGATAAGCTATATTCAGTTTATCTATTCTCATAGACCCACATCAAATCAACTTTTTACATCTTATCACATCAAATCACCTCTCAACACCTTTTATATATCAAAGAGCTCGCATGTCAAATTAATTTTTTACACCTTATTATATCAAATCACCTATTAACACCTCTTATACATCAAAAGATCCACATCTCAAATCAACATTTTTACACTTTATTTATATTTTACTCTTTATCAACCAAATAATTCAACATGTATTCTTACGTTTTCAAATAAGAATAAAAAAAACACTACCAAACAGAAAATCTTTTATTTCTGTAGAATTGTTATTTATATTTGTATAGTTATCTATCTAGAATAACTCAATTTCTCAATCCAAAAGGGTGCGTAGTGTTTTGTTAATGAAGAATAAAATATGAATAAGGTGTAAAAAGTTGATTTGATATGTGAGCCCTATTGATGTATAAAAGATGATGACATGTGATTTAATGTGATAAATGTGATTTGATAGATGAGTCCCCTTATACCAATGGAAAAATAATATTATTGCATGAGGTGACTTGGCATGCAAATACCAGCTTATTTTCACTTAATTTTACATAATTATATCCATTTATAGCACCCACCTAAACAGCTTTTTACCCCTATTCCCCTTTACCCCCCTATTCCCCCCCTCTATTCCCCCATCCAAACGAGGCCTAAGAGAAAAGGGGGCATCAATTTTTTGACCCATACAATTGATGATACTGTTAGTTGCTTAAGAAACAAACATTAAAAAAAGAGTTTTATTTACATTCAGACAATTTTATAATTTTAAATGCAATCTTATATATCTTATTAGTCATTTTCAATTACTATATTGAGGTATATTCTGGTCGAAATTTTTTCACAATTTATATAAATGATACAATTCATTAGATGGGATTTATGATTTATATAAAAAAAAAAAAAAACATGTGCGGTGTTTGTAAAATGGGTTAAGTGTAACATTTATATTAACAAAAAATGATATGTCAAATCCCAATTACAACTCCATCCACAATTCATACCGTTCCTCATTTTATTTAAACATCATGCACTATCTCATTAAAATAAATATTATTATATAAAATAAAATATATACTGCTGCAATAGATAATACATTTTTTTCATTTCAAGTGTTCTCTACAAAAACTCAGTGTCCGTTTGAATCCACGTCCGAGGACGCTGCGTTGGACGGAACGCGGTAGGGGAATCATTGTTTTGAGCCGTCGGAGAACGCGAGATAAATGGATGAAAAACCGGATATGATAAGGGGTGTATGGGTTCTTAACGCAATAACACAATGGGTCATTTGTGTTCACGCCACCATCAACGCGAGTGGGATCGTGGATCCAAACGGTACATCAGATGCAGACCACAAAAGTAACTGCTCGAGCAGTAGACCTACCAAACTCTGTCATTCACTGTACTAGACTACTGGTAGCACACGAGACCATAACAATACAATATATAATTAGACCATAACAATATATAATTCATCGTACTGAAATATCTGTCCAAACCTCATCAGCCAGAACACAATCCCGCACACCCTCACACTTATAATATCATAAAAATATAATAAATAATACACTCCAAATAAAGCAAGCTAGCAATGATGGAAGCTTCCAAGCTAAGCCAAAACCCAAAAGCAAATGCTGAGCAAGAAATGAAAACAGTCATTCCAACAGAAAAAATAAACAAAAACACAGTGAAGATGGGGAACTGGAAGAACGGGTGGAAGATCTACTTCCACTGCAGCTCCCCCAGAAAACAACAATCCCCACCACCCGAACCCCCAAAAACGCCCACCAAATCACCCCCACCGTCCGATCTGGTGTGCCCCATCTCAGGCTCTCTGATGTCCGACCCTGTGATCCTCCCCTCCGGCCTCACCTTCGATCGCCCCTACCTCCAAGCCTGCCTCGACCTCCGCTATTCCCCCACCCTATCGGACGGCTCTCGTCTCCCCATCAACACCCTCAATTCCATGATCCCCAATCTCGCCATTAAGTCCACCATCGACAGGTGGTGCGACTCCTCCGCCATCCAACGGCCGCAAATCGTCGATCCGGATCATGCGAGGGGTTTCATCCGTAAATTAATGGTTTGTTCGAACGGACTTTCGGATTCTGATCATCATCACTACTCGACGACGGCCTCGGTCACCTCGTCTTCTCCTTCTTCCGTCGATGAAACCCTAACCCTAGAATCGACGGCGCTGGAGGAGGAGATCGTAGCGAAGCTGAGGGACGCGCGAATCTCGATGCAGGAGGAAGGGCTGGTCCAGCTTCGCACGGTCACGAGAGAGAGCCCCGAGAAGAGGATCTCCCTCTGCACGCCCCGGCTCCTCTCCGCCGTCCGTCCCATGCTCCTCTCCCGCTACTCGACGGTCCAGATCCACTCGTCCGCGTCGCTGGTGAACCTCTCGCTGGAGCCCCGGAACCGCCCCCGCATCGTGCGGTCCGGGGCGGTCCCCCCGCTCATCGACGCCATGCGGTGCGGGAATCCCGAGGCGGAGGAGCACGCGGCGGCGGCGGTGTTCGGGCTCTCGGCAGACGAGTCGGGCCGTGCCGCGATCGGGGTGCTCGGCGCGATCGAGCCGCTGGTGCGACTGATCGGACGGCCGGGGACGACCGAGCGTGGGAGGCGCGACGCGGTGCACGCGCTGCACCAGCTCGCGCTCGCGGAGACCAACCGGGCGAAGATCGCGAGGTGTCCCGGCGCGGTGCGGACGGTGCTCGATGTGGCGAGGGACGGGGAACCGACGGCGCTGATGGTGCTGTGCGCGCTCGCGGGGTCGGCGGACGGGGTGGCGGCGTTGATGGACCATAATGCGGTGGAGGTGCTGATTGGGATAATGGACGGTTGTGATGACGTGTGCGTGAAGGAGAGATGTGTGGCTGTGATGTATGGGTTGAGTAGGTGGAGCGTTTTGAGGTTCAGGGCGGCGATGAAGGGGAGGGAGGATGTGTTGAGGGAGGCGGCGGAGGAGGGGGGAGGGGCGGGAGAGAAGGCGAGGGAAATGGCGAGGCGGATGTTGTCCGGAATTCGGTGGGACGGAGAGCGCAGCGTTCGGATACAGTTGTGGCGTTTCGGCGTTGCGGGTTGGTTGGTGTCTCTGCTGAGGCTGGGTCCAACTCGACCGATTTCTAAGGGGAATGGGTTAAATCCGAGTGCATTGTACAATTTGATTGTGAAACGTTACTCGTGATCATCTGATCTTCTCACTTTGAAATAAGCATTATGTTAGATGTTGGAGGTGGTGAGGGGTCGTCCGAGGTCGGTGGGATTGCGAGTTGGTTGGTGTCTATCAATGTCTGAAAGGGGTTGTGTTAAGTTCAACGCGGATTGGACGATTTGATTGTTCGGGCCATCTGATCTTCTCGCTTTGAAATAAACAGACTAAGGTATTATGTCATATTTTAAAATCTAAAATTATGGTTTAATTAAATTTTGTATTTAAGTGATACAATCAGATGGTTACGAGCTTACGTTGGACATAATTTGTTCTTTTTTTAGATGGCTGCAAAATTGAGTTGTAAATGTAATTATGATTTTTTTTTTTTTTTTGCAAGAGTGTAAATTAGGGAAAAGGGGTGTAGAAAGCGATGCTTTTATTTGTGGAAATAATTGTTTGGAGCTTTTCTTCTTTTTGCTTTTTATTATTATTATTATTATGTATATGAGAAGGAATGTGCTGTCATTTTAAAGGTGTGAACACTAGAGGTGATGTAGTGGGCAAAGCCGGACAAATGGTATGAACACCCGGAAAATGGTTAAAAAGCGCTCCGATTCTTTTCCTCTTCTTTTACTTTTAAAAGGTGTAAACGCCTCTTTATGTACATAAATTGTGAAAGATGCGGCTGAGCTTGTATTCATTCGTCCTTCGTGATTGAGTTGTCATAATTTTAAAATAAATTGTAAAAAAATAAGTTGTAATTTTAGTGGATAAAAAAATCAATCAATTTTGTATAATATCATGGGTGTGGCCCAGGAGATTCTCAACAAACATATATGGGGTGTGGAGGAGGTGAAAGAAAGTCTATTTTACAGTTCGTTTTACATACTTATACACTATGATAATGTATAATATACTGCATTATTATCTTGTATGAGGTTCTATCATAGTGTATGGTACAAAATAATTTATCAATTTCTCAACGTAAAAAAAATACATTAATATATCTCAATATATATTTTATTTAGTATAACTACATATGCTTTATATGATTAAAAAAACTGATGTAGACTGCAATTGGGATTACAACTGAGGGTGGACATATTATTTTCCATGAAACAAAATACAATTTTTTGGTCAAATGGGCTTTCAGATCCTTAAAGCCCACACATTCACCTCCTCTTTTAGAGTGGGCTATCTTAATCTTCTTTGTCCAATTGATTTTCAACCTCTGCTTTATAAATTTGAAAACATACAAAGCTTCATACTTGTGCCGTTTGGATAGAGACACAAGCTATTTTAAGGTTTATGATTATTCTATGAATAAATTACTGTATCAGTGAAATAAGTGATTTTCAGTTTGGTTATGTTTTTAGTTATTCTTATTGAAAAAAATGTAATGATAAAATTTATATTGTTTGGTTAACCATAGATAAGTTGTGGATGAAATGTAAACAAAATATGGATAAATATTTATAAAAGGTAAAAAAATGATTTGACTTGTAGATCTCTTGATTTATAAAAGGTGATGAGAGTTGATTTGATAGTGGAGTCCACTTATTCTATTGTCTGGAATAACCTAATTCCAGGCGAAGTGGAATGGCTATATCACCTAATTTCAACTTATATTTGCATTCAAATACTAGCTTATTCCATCAACCCTTTTTTGACCTTATTCCAGTCTATTACATCACTAACCCTCCATCTAAATCGCCTTAACCCATGTTTAGTTGAGAAATTTGGGGTGGAATAAAATGGGATGAGGTGGAATAGTGATAAAATGAGTGTTTGAAAGGTTGGAATAAATGAGAATTTGTATGTCATAATTAATTGATATAAAGTGATATATTTATTCCTGCTATCCCTTGGAATTAAGTTATTCTAAGCTATTCAACCCATTTGAATATGGAAGCCTCACCGTCAAATCAATTATCATTACTACTTACAAATCAAGGGACTCACAAGCCATATCATTTTTTCACCTTTTATAAATCATTATTTATACTTTATTCACATTTTATCCATAATTTATCCATTGTCAACCGAACAACAAAAATTTTATTATTATGTTTTCTAACAAAAATAATTAAAAGCACAACCAAACAAAAAATCACGTATCCTTATCTATACTAGAATAATCATAAATATCAGAATAACTTGATTTTTTATCCAATTGAGAGATTTAATGTATCAAGAACACAGTCGCGCCATATCTGAAAAAATCATCTATGAATGAGATAAGATGTCTCCAACCACCTCTAGAAAGTAAGAAATAATTGTAACAACTAATTTGTAAGCATGCCAGATTTTAGAACTCCTTTCAATAAAGTTTTCAAGAGTACCTGCTAAAAGTTAATATAACATGATTTTATAACTTGTAGTGCCTACTCACACAAGAGTTATTCATTGATGATTTGGACAGTTTGGATTGATCTTGATTAGTAACACAAGAATGAAATATCAGCGCATTGGCCTCTCACATAAATGAATATAACTTCTATGAGACAAAAACGTAGGGCTAAAAATAATTGGTATCACCCTCTTTTTAATTTTTTTATTTTTATTTTTGGAAAATGTTAGATTCAATCATTTTTATTAATCAAAACTTAGACCACACATGTTTTTATATTTTTAAAAATATTAAACATCGTCTAAAAAAGTATATGCTTTAATAAAAAGTATATATTGATCTATTTTGAGTTAAATAAACTCATTATTAATAATTGTAAGAAAAAAATTGATGAGATACGTACATTGTCTAACGAGGTATATGTTTCACTGAATCTATAACGAGGCATATAAGATTGTAATTTGAACTGTGAAAAAAACTAAGTGTAACAACACTCTTCTTTTTTTTCTTATGAAAGAGACATAGCCCATTTTTCTCATTTTTTTTGTCTTCTTATGCCTATATGTGAAAGTTATATGGTAATTAAGAAATCTCTATATAAATGTATATACCCTCAAATAAATAAGCATGGATAAATGTAGGAAAAATTTGTGTTTAGTGTATTAAAATATTTTTTCATGGAAAATGTCACAAATAGACCCTTTTCTAGCCCTAGTTTCTGCACATGTTTTGATTTTTTTTAAAATAATATAATAATTTTAAAAGAAACAAACATCTACATACTGACTTTGGGGATGGAAAAGGGAATGTATGTAACATTTTCCTTTGAATTTTGTATCTAATCATATTTTAGTCTTGCTTTAGCGTTTAAAATTATATAATTTGTAGACACTTTTACAAACAATTTTTTAATAATGGCATATTTACAATAATATTTTAGTGAAGTATATATACTACAAAAATAAATTATATGCTTTTACTTTTATTTTTGTGCAAAAAGAGAATGTAATTAATTTGAGTATTTTTTATAAAAATATATATTCATATAATTTATACTTTAAGAAAATTAAGATGTGAGCACTGTAAGTAAAATTGCAAATAAGGATGAACGTCATTACACACAATCTTGTTTACAATCCTATTTGCAATCCCATATATCTCAATCGCTATAAGCGAGATATATACCTAGTTACAAATTTTTCACGTTCATTATAAATGATATGTGTAACTATCCTATTAATATAGATCAATAAATTAAATAAACATTATATTAACTTACATCCATTATATATATTTATTACTATAAAAATATATAGTAAATATTAAAAATAGGATCACATTCACCTTTATTCATCTATGTTTTAAAAAAATGACACACTTAGCCTATTTTATAGTCCAAAATGCAACCACACATATTTTTATTTTTTTAAATCATATACATCATTTAATGAGTTATATATTTTTATCAAAAGTGCAATATAAATTTCAATGATTGAATGATAAGAAAACAATTGTGAAAGGTTTTCAATACAGTGAGTTGTTACTTACAGTGAGTTGTTACTGATGTATATAAGAGTACATTTAGAATTATAAAAATGACTTAGGCCCTCTTTGGATAGGCATCTGAGGCGCGATTGCGGCGTGGACATAGAAAAACGCGCAGACGCCTATCCAAACATCATTTCGTGTCGCCAACATCAGCAACCCTCTCCAGCATTTATAGTGTAAAAATGTCGTGTTGTTCGTCACCCCAAAACAATGTTTTTCGCAACACAACCAGCTAGTTTGGTGGTCTTTGTGGGGGTTTTACAAGTATACCCTTGCAAATTTTTCCTCTACGGAACTGGGTGTGTTATACAAACAAGAAGCAAAATTGTAATTTGGCCTGAGGAAATCCGAAATGCAACGATTCATCCAAACAAGGGAGAAAACCCAAATGGATTGCATCCTAACATGTAAACAAGCCTAATACTATCTTCATTGTCACGTATCCCAACGCAGTATTTCACACCATACATCTAAACTATTTTTACCTTGCACACCCTTATCTTTCTACACCCCACTCAAATAAGTTGGGTGCTCTAACCACCCCAAGTAAATGGATCTTGCAAAAGATCCGTTTATGCAAGAGGAGGAGGAAGAGGGTAGCTAGGGCGAAGGGTGGGGTTGGGCCAAGTGGGGAAAGGCACCTCCGAGAAGATACATCGGTGGTCCTCGGCGTCCGCGGAGGTCTGAGAAGGAAGAGAGGTAGTGTTCTACATGCATAGACACTTTAAATGTCGACGGTTTCACATTTCCTAGACACCCTCTATGTCGATCATTTTAGAAAAACCATTAACATTTCATTTGTCCCTCCAAATCTAAAAAAAATAAAGTTCATAGTATTGTTTTTTAAAAGTATGAATTATCTATATATTACCATAAAAATGAATACAATGAAGACTATGAACTTTGTTTCTGGGACTTCATTGATTGACAATATATCTACGATATAAAATTTAGTCAACATCAGTACTGTCTAACATGTTTTTAGAACCTATGAGTTTTTCTCCTGTTTCATTCAACTGACGGTGTGTCTACAATATAAGATTTGATTAACATCATTACTGTCTACCCTGCTTTTAGATCCTACGAGTTTTTCCGTTGTTTTTTTTTACCGACAGTGTGTTTACTATATAAGATTTGGTCAACATCTGTACTGTCTAACCTGTTTAAATTGTTTATATGATTGGGTGTGTAAAGAACTTATTATAAATAAATGTATACCTCCATGACCTGTTTATCTTGGTGTGTTTAGCAAAGATAGGGTGCAAATAAATAGATGGCCCTACACACCTAATCCATCACCAATAGCTTCTACCCAAAGCGAGTAATTTATTACGCCCGTTTCACGTGAATACCACATTTCAAATCTCCTGATTCTCCTCCCCACCAAACTGGTCCCGCTCCATTTTACGCTACACCCGCGACGCACCATAAGAATCCTCTTGCAATTGATGTCTTCCGTATGATCTTCATCCAGCGACCAGCGGTGACGCCAATGCTTGTGGTACACTAGCTTAAAATCACCCTACGTGTCATAAAAAAAACATAGGACGTCTTTGCTTTAGGTCCTTCAAAGTTCCCTATATTCGAACAAGAACGTCTGATCTTTCGATTATTCACTAATCCATCCAATGATGTCATTTTTTTATATTATGCAAGAAAATATAAGCTTTGAATACAAGTTTTGATACACTCAATCTTAGGTTCCGTTTGGAAACACAGATTGAAAAGTAGATTTTGAAATAAAGCTGCTTTTTAAGATGATTTTAGACCTTGACTTTTTTGGGATGCTTTTTTTTTTAATTCAGGAATCAATATTTGGAAGGAGTTTAATGTTTGGTAGAAAAAGTTGTTTTTCAATTCAAAAAATTGATTCCGACAAAAAATCATTCTTTTTTAGATTTTAAAAACACGGATTTCGAGAGAGAAATTAAAAGGAATCCAGTTTTTTATTCCGCCGGAATCCGACCCGTTTGGTTGCGCGTTTGGGAATTTTTAGCTTTTCAAAAACGAAATCCGCCCAAACACGCAACCAAACGGAGCCTTAGAGTCATCACTTTAAAAAACGCATCCAGGTTCATATATATACACTTTAACAAAATAAAAATTCATATAAATTTATATGACTTCAAACAAAGCATAACAAGATTTTCAAGTATGTTTAATCATTTTGTCACAATTTTTTCACACTAGAGATCTGGGAGGGAGGGATGACAATGGGATGAGATAAATGGAAAATCTCTCAACCTTTTTGGGAAGGGTTTAGTCCCTAAATTTTAAATCTGAATCCGACCCGTCCCAACTCGGTGAAGATATGGGACATGTTTGAGATTCCAAGTGAAAAACCCGCCTCATCCCATTTTGTCACATGTAGATCAATACATAGATAAATCAACATATCATATATTATTATGGTTACAATTGATAAAATACATAAACATGGATCAAATAATATATTTTTTTTGTTGATAATTTTTTTCTTGGTCAAATATGCCCTATCAACAGGTGGCATGACTCGAATTCAAATCTCCTCACTAAAAAAAGGTACTTCTACTATCTTACCAAGAGGAAGTTTGATTGATCAAGTAATATTACATAACATAACGAATAAAAAAATTATTTTATTTATAAGCTAAAAAATAAATTAAACATAATAAAATATATTTGAAAAATTGGGGTTCTCCCTTCTAAATGGGATGATGGGACATGATAAGTTTGAATTTCTTAAAAACCCGTTGGAACGTGTTTGGTAAGAATAATGACGGATTTGAGATGAAATTTTATTAGTGAGATTGAGATTATAACTGATCAAACCAGTCCTAAGTCCTAACCCGCCCTATTGCCATCCCTACCATGGATGAAGCACCATTACTAAAGGCTTGTGAATAATTTTTTGAATGAAATTGTATGCCTCGAAAAGGAAACATGGCATTCATACCAAAAAAAAAAAAAAAATCTCTTGTTATCTTTTCCATTTCTGGACTGCACTAATGTTTGATTGATTGCCTTTTGTTGTTGAATGCCTTTTGTTTTCTAATAAATGTTTAATATTTTTCTTTTTATTTTACCATAAGAGGGACGTTGAGCTTTAGTTATCATCTCAAGTCTCAACATGTGTTTATATATATATATATATATATATAGGGAGTCGATTAGGTGCGGTTTACGGTCGGTGCGGTGCGCGATCACGGGCCGTCGATCACGGGTCCATCGCATCGGACGGTCGGGTGCGATTCACGTCGACCGTTGGATGCGATGGACCCGCGATCGAACGGCCCACGTCGTAAACCGCACCGACCGCACACCGCACGTAATCGCGACCATATATATATATATATATATAGGGAGCCGATTAGGTGCGGTTTACGGTCGGTGCGGTGCGCGATCACGGGCCGTCGATCACGGGTCCATCGCATCGGACGGTCGGGTGCGATTCACGTCGACCGTTGGATGCGATGGACCCGCGATCGAACGGCCCACGTCGTAAACCGCACCGACCGCACACCGCACGTAATCGTGACCATATATATATATATATATAAGATACATGTATTCCTGTACATTTTTGTTACTTATTGGGATTGGTTAGAATATCATATGAATTTATTCTGTTTAGTATAAAAAATAATCGGGATAAAGTGCAGACAGTTGTCTCAATTTTGAAATAAAAATTAAGATTTTTTGTTTCACTTAAATGTTTATATAATATTTATTAATTTTTTTTATCTTAATTTTGACAAATATAAATAAAAATAAAATTGATGAACTTTTTATCTTATAAAACTTGAATAATTTATCCTCAAAATCTTAACCCCTTACCAAACGAGTCTATATAGTTATGGAAAAAAATTGGGTAAAATACATTTTAACCCCTTCAAATTTACAAAACCTGCACATACACTTCATGTATTTTAAAATTATACACTTACACTTCTACTAATAAATCACATGGTAACATCAGAAAATAATATCAAAATACTGTTGCTCAAAATATATATTAATTAAGATATATGGATGATTAATTTAAGATGTAAGAATGTTTTTAATTACTTCAAATGTATGAATGATAAGTATAAAAATATTAATTTGAGTGGTAAAATGTTGTTTCATGTTATCTATTTTCCTATTTTAATTTGAGTGGTATAAAAATATTAATTTGAGTGGTACAATAGGGGGTGCAAATGCATATTTTTAAATTACAGTAAGGGGTGTAAGTGTAAGTGTGTATTTTTAAAGAGTGCTGCTATACTCAGTTTTTTTCTCAATTCAAAACATAGACATATATACCTCGTTATAGATTCAGTGAAACATATACCTCGTTAGATGAGATATATAACTCACTAATTTTTTTTTTCACTTACTGAAAATAAATTCATTCAATTCGAAATGGAGTAACATATACTTTTTATCAAAACATATACCTTATTAAATGATATTTACTATTTAAAAGAAATGAAAACATGTGAAGTTTGAGTTTTTGTTGGTGAATGTGACTCACTGTATCATTTTCCATTTTTAAAATATAAGGGGTGTAATTGCAGTTTTCATAAACATCAGGGTGCAGATGCATTTTACCCAAAAAAAAATTCTGAGGGATTATTATCTAATTAGGTGGCATTAGAGATACCCAAAAACTTAAAAAATGATATTGTACTCTCCTCCCTTTTCTCGCTCTCCTTGTCCTGTTCTCTCTCCAGCTTCTGAGAGTCCCTCGCCAGATCAAATTCGATTAACCGTGAATCGAAACCTCTTCGATTCATATTTTTTTTCCTCTTCTGATGTGGATATTGATTTCTTCGTTTAGAGCCGATCGAGACAGTTAGATTTTTTTTGTTTTTTTTTGTTCTCGATCGACAGTTGGGGTTTTTAAACAGAAGGAAATAAACGAAGAAGAATGCCTGCTCGGAGGAAGAGCGACTCGGCAAAGCAGCAGCAGCAACAACAGAAGAGAAGGGACCCTTACGAAGTCCTCGGAGTCTCTCGCAATTCGTCCGATCAGGAGATCAAGAGCGCCTACCGAAAATTGGCCCTCAAGTAAACCCTCCACCTCTATCTCTTGTGATTGAGTGAGTTCTTGTTATTATGTTGTTTTTTGGATTTTTTTATTTATTGTATGATTGAATTTTGGAGCTGATTGGGTTTCGATTGGAACCCAGTGTGGGACAACCGTTTAAATTTTGCATCACAGTGACCGTGGAATCAATGTACTATTCTTTTTTCTTGGGAATTATTCAAATGAACACCATTGTTGCAGATTAATGGTGAGAAAAGTGTTATATTAATGTCTGGCTTTGTAACATAGTAGTGGGTGTTATGGCAATTAGCAGCTTATGGTGTGTTAATATGGATGAGATTCATGTAGTTGAAGTCTAGCTGGAGGGATTGAATTTAATTGATGCGCTTGAGTGGCAATTGTAACTTCAATGAGCCAAGGAGGGTTCTATTCTAAAGGAGTTGAATGTACCTTTTTATTCGTAAGTTAGTTTGGGTATTATATTCAAAATTGAAAGTAAACGGGTTTATGACTCTGGAAATTTCACCAGAGGGAAACCAATTTCATCTCTTTAGGAACTCTTCATAGAGAGCTTTTTTTTTTTGGTATTAAGGTCTAGACTAGGTTGACAGTCTTGGACAGTGGTAATCCATTTGTTAGTACTACGTAGACATGGGCCAACATGAGTCCAGAACTGACGGTGGGTTGAAGTCCACAAGACCCCACCCAATGGGCTGTGCACAACTTTTTATCCTGCCTGTGGCAGGTTTTGATTATGGGGCCTCTCTAGGAGGCAGTGTCCCGTTCCAGTCAGCTGAAAGTTGTGGAGCTTGATACAATGAGATTTTCGTTGCTCAAGTTTTTCTTGCAGCTAATTTCTATCAAAGTTGGTAGAACCTGCTTGATCCTTTGTCTAATACTAAAATCCTAGAAAGTAAGTTTGTGATTGCCCCTTGTCAGTATAAATTCCACAACATACCAGTGATACTTCACATTCTTCATCATTACGTGTAGCTTCACTTGCTGGTATCTTAAATTTGTGAGGTTATAAGAAGTGTTGTACAACTTCCATAGGAGGTGTACTACCACTCAAAACAATAGGTTCTTTTACTAGGCGTTCTTATAGTACTTCCACCTCGTCACCAGCCATGTGCCATTTTGGCTCATTGTAACTCGATATTTGTGCATTATAGAAATCACAAATTTATGAAGCTTGAATCTGGAGGATTGTTTTAGCATTATCTACTCCCTCCCTTACCACAAAACCCTCATATTTGTATTGTGATACCACATTAAGGACCTTTTTTGTTCCTTGGAAGTGGATGGTTCTAAAATTCCTAGTCAAGGAGAAGCAGGTGAGCCGAGATCTCTCGTCTACTTTTGGTCAGGGACTTTCTAATTAATAAGATTGCTCCGACATCTCTCTCTCTCTCTCCAAAGAAAAGGAGAAGCAAGTGAGAAGGAGAGGAGGGTGGGAGCACATTCCTGTTTCACTACTTCAAAATGTTTTACAGAGAGGAAAGGGAGGGGAGGTAAGTTCTCTCTCATGTCCACCTGTAAAGTGCAGAAGTGGACAGGAAATTTATAAGAGGCTTTGGGTGGGTGGTTGATAACAGCCGGGAAATATTTTCTCTTCAAATTTAAACACAAATAGGTGGAAATCGACAGTAAATTTGGATTGATGGATAAATCTTTCCCTTTCAAGTCCATTTCATTCCTCTCTGTGCTGGAAAGTCTCACCTGAGGTAAATTGTTGCTTTCATGCACCTGGGAATTTGAAATTTCTTATCAACAATCAGGGTTTCCTTTGCTGGTGACCTTTTCACTAAAGGCACAATTTTACTCAAATTTTACCTTGGTGCCTTCAATATAAGATGTCTCATGAGAATCCTTGTCATGAGATTCAATTTTCAGATACCTTTAGGCAGCCATGGAGGGCCTGGATGGGGTTGTCTGTCCAGAGGAGGGGAAGAATTTGGTGGGGTTGGCCAACTGGAAAAAAGGAAAAAAGTTTGATGCAAAACCTTTTGGGCTGGTACTTCAATGGGGATTGAAGAGGATGGCAAACTGGAGATGGGTTGGTCAATTATGGGAAACTTAGAAAGGGGAGAAAGAAGAGGGCAAAAATATATAAAAAAAATAGAGTGAAGGATGTGGGTGACAATATTATTTGGAAGAAAGGGAAGGGAAGGATCAAGGGTTATTTAGGCTTTTTGCCTTCTTTAGGGATACGAACTAGTGACCAAAGTCTTATTACGACAGTGGCTAGGACATGATGTTGGGTGGGCCATTGGAAGTACAAGAGGTTGCCTAGGTCCCAATCCACCCAGGTAGCCGCTTAGGTAGCTAGGCTCGAAATAAGGAGGATCACTCCATGTCGAATTCGGGCCACCAAATATGGATGGGGATAAATCCATGCTCAAATGATAGAACAAAATACAAAATCAAAAGGATTAATCGAATTTGCAGTGGTTCAATTTTGGTGAATGTAAGATTTGGAAATAAATACTGTTTAAAATTGAGGTATATCACTGGGAAATACAAGAATTCCAACTCAAATAGGGGCTTATATAGGTGATACAGTTAGTTAGGAAAATACTTGCCTAACAAAAAATTTGCCACATAATTATGATTAAAGTGCCCCATCGAACAGTCACAAATAATGGACTTCCAAAGAAAGGCACACTACAAGATTGACACATTAGGTTAGACCTTGTATTTGGATTATTTAAGTGGTCAAATGACATTGGACCTAAGATATCTTAAAAATAACAAGAGAAGCTGATATTTTGGCTAATAGCACCACTCGAGTGGATAGGGAAAAGATCAAATCTTAGTAGAGTGAATTGAAGAATTTTTGAATTATAATAGTTTGTTTGGATCTCATTAGTAATAATTTTTGCATTTATTATCCATGTCCTAGAGGTAATTAGGCATATTGTTTGTTTGCTATTATTTGAAAGCTTTCATGTTTAGAGGATAAGCATGGAAACATTATAAGAGGGGACTTTAAGAACTATCTTGACAACTTTGAATTAAATTTTATATGATTTTTAAAGCTTTTGGTTTTTGGTGGGAGAGGATGTTGTATCGTGATTTTGTGCTTAGTCTTCTTAGTAGTTCATATATGATATGTGTTTCTTTATTATAAAGAGACATTAATATGTGTGTAACAATTCTTATTTCAATGGAAGGTGAGAGATTACAACCAACTTTTATTACTTAACAAATCCTCTAAAGGGTATCAGAAGAGAAGCCTTACTAGCCAAAATATGAAAAAAGAAAAAAAAAAGAAATTACAAAGAGTGGGGCCAAAGAGTGGGATAATACACAGACTATATCCTCACCCCATCTCACGCTTACCCTTTAGAGAAAACCGCAGACAACTGCATGGCATTACACACCCTACTTGCTCATGAATGTACAGGTTGATTGATTCCCAAGTGCTTTCCCAATATAGGTTAGAAACCCCTGAAGCTCCTTTAATCCTATCATTCTTGGAGAACCAAATGGCCCTGCACATTTCTGATACCAAATGTGTTTAACAATTCTTGTTATGGATGTTACTGATTTTTATTTATCTTATTTGATTGATTGATTTTTTTTGTTAAGTTAGGTTGCCTATGTGCCAATTAATACTGGTCAGGAATCGAACATTCCCTATATCAAATTACTGGAGATTTGACAAAAAAAAAAAAAAAAAATCAAGGTCATCTGACATCGGATTGGCAGCTGACCATGAAATTTGCTCAGCTCTCTTGTGCAGCCTTATTGATTTGTTTTTCTCAAAAGCCTATACCTACTCCATATTGAGAAAATACTTGTTGTTGTATATGCTCTTATCTTGCATTTTATGAGCTTTATAATTGATTGTCATTTTACAAAGATTAGATCTTTAGTTTGGTTGTTATATGATTTCTATTGATTAGTTTGGTTGTTATATGATTTCTATTGATTAATTTGGTTGTTATATGATAATTTAATTGTACGATGTGGTATTAACCGTCTTTCAGCCTTGGCAGAAAGTGGGCAAAATGGAGTTACATGTGTAAATAGAAAATGGATTGTGCATTGATATGTAGTGAAATTTCTCTTGATGTTATATGATTTTTTCCAGGTATCATCCTGACAAAAATGCAAATGACCCTATAGCTGCTGACACTTTTAAGGAAGTCACATTTTCCTATAACATTTTATCAGATCCAGATAAACGGCGACAGTATGACACATCTGGTTTCGAGGTAATGTTAAATAAGCATACATCTTTTATATTTAAATTTTAAAAGGATTGTCCAAATTTATGTTACTGTTACTTTGTTACCTATATTATGCATTTCAGATTCCTTAAGAGATTTTTATTCGTTCAGTGTGTTTATTATCTTTACTTTGTCACTTATCTCTTTTTTTTCCTTATGAATATTATGAGCTTCCTTCGGTTCTTATTTGCTTAAGTCGAACTGAATTTGGACAAAGACACTGATGATTGTGACTATGACCAGGCCATTGAATCAGACAGCCAGGAACTTGAGCTAGATCTTTCTAGTTTAGGGACTGTGAACACTATGTTTGCAGCCCTTTTTAGGTAAAATTTAGCATCTGTTAAGATTTCCATTTACTTAACTATGAGCGTTGTGTTGTGACATTGGACTTTGATCTGCCCTCCCTCAAATTTAAATTGATAGTAAACTTGGCGTGCCAATTAAGACAACCGTATCAGCAACCGTCTTGGAAGAAGCACTCAATGGAGCAGTAGTTGTTCGTCCACTACAGATTGACCAATATTTGTCCAGGAAGGTAAATTGTTGTCATTATTACTCTCTATTTTCATATAAATATGTAGTGTTCGTCTTGATTCATGCTTTGTTTTTATACAGGTGGAGAAGCAATGTGCTCACTTTTATTCTGTTGAAATAACAGAAGAGGAAGCACAAAAAGGAATTGTTTGTCGAGTGCAATCTTCTGACAAGAGCAAATTTAAGGTTTCACCAATAATACTTTCTATACCGTATTGGATGCATTTAGTGTTAAGGTTCTCAGTTAACGATGGCATCACAATGCAAATATTTAAATTCACTTCCAATTGTATTATTATAGTAGCCTACAAAGTGAGATTGAATGTGCCCTATATCTTCGTCATATAAAATGATATACTCTGATAAAGGGTTCTTCATATAAAATGATATACTCTGATAAAGGGGTTAGAGAGGCATCGGTGATACACAACTATATATGAACATCCATCTCAATTGGCACATTAAAATTTATTGATATTTTCTTGATTTTGGCATTCTTTTAGCCAAACAGTCAGTTTTTGGTCTATCTTTGATCAGTTCTCCTCTTTCCTTTTTTACACCAGAGATGTGACACTACGGGAATGAACAATAGTTTGATACTCCAAATTCTTATACAGCTTCCCATTCTTCATTTTTTAGTTTTAGGCAGAGACTAGTTGAATCTGGGTATTCTACAATTCTAAATCATCCATTTTCCATTGATTTGCTTGTTGAGTAATTTTTGTGAATGCACATAGGATGATGAGCTTTGAGTTGACCAGATGTCATATGCATATTTATTATCTCTGTTGATATACTGCAGAATTTAAAATCAAGTCATAGTACAAACAAGAGACAAAAATGGGTAATTAAAACTTAAGATGGTATTAGAATCATAGTTATACTAAATCAAGGGTGCAACTTTTGCAAGGGAATTTTATATAACTTTTATTGGCGGACAGACAATTTGTAATTTCAGAGTATCTGTACTCGGACTGTTTCAGTAAGGCTTATCACGAGATATGGCTGCATGTGGGTGTGCCTTTTCCAGTTGCAGACAACTTTATATTATAAGCCTCCTTAATTATGCTGATTGGAAGTTGGACAGAAAGAAATGAGCAAATGTGATAATCTATTGATGGAAAATCAAATACCTATATGCACACCCTATAATCGACAATCTCTCACATTTTAAATACTCACACACATATATAGATGAATAATATATGTGCAACATAATATCTCATGATGGATGAAATGCAGGATCAGGAAATGAAAAGGGAACTGGTAAGCTTGCAATGATGGATGCAGAATCAATATTGATGTGCCTTATCACTTCATGAGGAACTAAATTTCTGGCAATTTGAATGGTGCATTTATTTTCACATTATATTGGTTTGGGCACATGAAGCATGATGCTGTGACAGAAGAAATTTAACTATTAATTAACGGGGAGGCAATAATTTGGTGTGAACAGATGGCACACGAAACGTACAAGTCTCTCATGGAGACATAATACATGTATGTACAAAAATAATACATATAATAAGATGCGAAAGATCTTTCCATTACTTATAATTTCGTGTAATTCTATTTAAGTTCTATTATCAGAAATCTTAGTTTGCTGCATGAATTATATTACATAAGATCACTTAATATAAGTGATTTAATGAGGAGGGCCATGCTATATTGTGTCTTTGCATAGTGAACATGTCTTTCTGCCAGCATATATCCTGAACATATTTAAATATGAACATGCTTGTCTTCTGCAGGGATCCTGGAACATAGTCAAGCAAATGGTTTCCAATTATATCTTAAAATATTGTGATCTTGTTATAGATTTCAGCAAATGCTTAAACTGCTTAATAATTTTTTACTAACCAGTTTACCAACATTTTTTCCATACTCGGGAAGACTTTTTAATTCTGTAACCTGTTTCCAGGTATTTGGGGCATATTTTGACAGTAGCCTAAACAATTTGATACCCCTCAAGCTTTGAAAAGAAATAAGGAATTTTTGTGTCTTCTAAATTTTCTATATTTTGCTTGTTGTCTGTTGATTCAATCTATGTTTGATACATAGGTTTTTCTTATTATTACTTGGTATATCAATAGTAAATTTAATAAGTTGTGTAATTTTTTCTTGATGGAATAAGAGTGCATTTAAGCCCCAGCTAAGTTTAAATTAGCCAATTAGCTCTTTTCAAAAGAAAAAAAAGAACTATGCTGCCTTTTCTGATTCTATCACATCTCTTGTTACTTAGAGACTGGCATCATTTATGCTTTTATTGTGATTGGGTATCTTTGTCCAGAATTTTTGATATTTCCATTTCATCTTCTATTGGAGATATGGAAGTAGTGTGTGGAAAAGTTTTAGTTGTTTAGTTTAAGTGCCTTAATAATGAGTGCCGGGTGAACTCTTATGTCTCTTGTTCATTACTGTTTACTTATGAATTATATTCATATTTAATTTGGCAAAAATCCTATGCTTTGATTAATGGGTCAAATGTGCATGCAGTTATTGTATTTCGAGCAAGAAGAAAATGGTGGGTTGACCCTTGCATTACAGGTAAATTTTTGTTTTGAGATATTCTCTTCCACGATAAACAGTCCCGCATCCACTCTAGACAGAGTTGAGTTAAATATATTTTGGATATCATATCTGGATTAAGTGTGGTTTTTTTTTTTATAGTATCTACCGCTTATATTTTAGTGCCATCTACGTGTATGAGGTTTTCCTTTTGATTCAAAATCTTCAACTCTAGTCACTCCACCCCTGCATCTTCAAAAGATGTGTTCAATTCCCATTTTGCATTTCATACCAGTATGTTTTTTTTCCCTTGGACTATTTTTAAGCTGTGGTTGATGCACTCATTTCTTCATTATATTTTAATGGTTGTGTGAATCTATACTAAGATCTTCAAGATTTACCTAAGATATCCATATTACTAAAAACAAAATCTTTTTAAGCATATGTTACTCGGATAACACTCATGCTGCGATTCATGTTTATATTCTTGCTTGTTGCACAAATGCTGTATCAAGGCAAAGTAACCAAGTAATTTGCAAGTGACACACATTCAAAACTCACCCAGTATAAATAAAAAATATATTGTTTTTATTTCTATATATGAGTTTTGTTTTACTGCTAAATCTGTTTTAAGAGAAGTATTCCATCATGAGAATAGTTCGGCATTCGACTGTTAAATTAAGAGCTTTCTATACAGGAAGAGGCTTCTAGGAAGCTTCCCCGAATTCATTTCAACTGTTCAAACACAATTCTCTAATTTTAGTAGAATTTCAATTTTCTGAGAAACATTCATTAATTCTACTATAATTATAGGCTTGGGAAAATGAATGTTTCCATGAGTGTTTTCTGAATTGATTTGCCTTTTGCATGTGTTCATTGGGGGCATATGAGAATATGGCTGACTTATGTTCCTAAAATGCCATGTAGATGTGAGGAGGTTTTATTGGAAGGAGTTTTTGTGGCTTATAAAATTTCTGTTAAATATGTTGGTTCAGGAAGATAGTACAAAAGCAGGCAAAGTGACTTCTGCTGGAATGTATTTTCTCTGTTTCCCTGTTTACCGACTGGATCAGACTATCAATTCGGTAAGGGTGATTTTAGTTGAAGTTCAACAATTTCTGAACAAATTCATCTTGCTTTCAGTTTACAATATATTTAAATGTTGTCCTATTTAGGTAGCCAAAGATCCTGATACGGTGTTCTTCAAGAAATTAGATGGATTTCAGCCATGTGAAATTACTGAGCTGAAAGCAGGCACTCATGTGTTTGCAGTTTATGGTCAGTGATTCATCACTTTGTATTACTGCATAATTACTTGGCTTATTCATTTCTTAATATGTTGGCATTCTAAGGTGATAATTTCTTCAAGAGTGCAAACTACTCCATTGAAATTGTATGTGCTGCTCCCTTTTTGGAAGAAAAGGAAAAACTTCGTTCTGTGGAAGCTCAAATTTTAACGAAAAGGGTAGAACTATCAAAGTTTGAAACAGAATACAGAGAGGTTTGTGACCATTTGATCTTGGTTTCATTGCTGCAGTCAATTGTGTTTTCTGGGATGTGTGTTTCATGCTGAGAATGACAGGTATTGGCGCAATTCACAGAGATGACCAGCAGATATGCACAAGAGATGCAAGCAGTAAGTTTGGTCTCCTGACACATTTCTACTACATTGTGATTCTCTATCAAATACAGATTGCAAATTTCTGACTAGTTGCATGTCATAGGTATAAATTGATGAGATTTTCAAATAATGTATCTGATGTCTCTCTTTCACTTTGCATATATAGATTGATGAGCTTCTTAAAGAACGTCACACAATCCATGCCTCTTACACCAATGGCCCACCTCTGAAGCGCAGCTCGAGCAACAGCAAGATCAGGTCATCCTTTAAGTATCACAGACGAGAAGAAGAGTGCGAAACCAAAGAGAGAAAGCAATGGTCTTGGGATCGGCCAAAAAGGAAGAAATGGTACAACATGCATCTAAAGGTGGAGAAGAGGAAACCTTGTTAGTTGGGTATGAGCTACCTCCCTCCTCTTTGTATTTTGTTTTACTTGTTCTGTCTTTATGCTCCATATGGTAACAGTTTCACTTTGCAGGCATGTAAATTTATACATCAATTATATGGGTATTCATCAACCTGGCTGCTTCTTGCATCGAAAGGGCATCAAATGTACTTTTTCTTTTCTTTTGTGAAATTCTTTTGTCGCGCAAGTGGAAGATTGTGCGATGCAAGATCATATCTTCTCAACTTTCAGCTAAGAATTAGTGGTAGTGTTGGCAAGGTATCTTGGTAAGTCCAGCATGTGTAATGAAACTGGCTACGTGGATGCCCCTATGAATATTCTTTCTCCTGGTTCTTAATTTGTTCTCTTCTGTTATTTGTTTGCATTTGAAATGCTGGTTAAGCCATCTTCATGTCTCTTATTGCTCTAATGATTTGATACTGTCCACTGGAGAGTTGCCAATGTGTTTGTAGTTTTTGACTGAGTTGGTTATGTCCATTTCTACTATGCGGCTCCTCTTCATTGGTTTCAAGGCTTCTGTTTTGTTTCTGTGAAATATTTTAGTTTCCATACAGAGATTTGAAAGGATGGCACCTCAATTGATTTTTAATGACACCTCAATTGATTTTAAATGCAGACATATTTTAGGTAAACGATGATTTTAAATCCAAAAAATGGTTTCAATTTATAGCTAAGTGTCCTGTCTGATCGTGAGATTGTGCTATCGGACGGTCCATACGCAATGCGGCATGGTGTTCTCCTGTCCACGCGGTGTACACCAATCCGCACCTAAATCACTCATATATACACACACACATCCTCCATTGTAGCTTTAATTGCAGTCCATCCTTTTTTTTGTTTTTAAATTACACACTCATTCTTTGAAGTGCATGCTGTTATATGAAATGAAGTATATATTAAGATACATTAGTGTGTGTGTGTGTATATGAGGGATTTAGTAAATGTGCTTTAGTTTTGGATTATTAAAATTTAAATTATTTAATATGATATACTTAAATCTGATTTTAGAATATTAAAATACGTTTATAATTTAGATAAATTTGATTTAAAATCTTAAATTTTGAATAAAAAGATATAAATAATTACTAAATTTATGAGATGATAAAAACGGTAAGAAAAAAATGTTCTACTTTTCTTAATAGATATGAAATCCACTTAAAATTTATCTTTAAAGTGAATGTTAATTTTAATTTATCTTATTCCAAATCACTTATCCAAATCATAAAAGATTCCAGTAGAGATTATTGTATTTTGAATATCCAATGATCTTATAATCTAGCATAAAAATATATACAGTTTTCAAGTAGAATTATTTAAAAAACAATTGAATCATTAAAAATAATTTTCTTCTACTCCTATCATCATATTATCATATGTTTATTTTTTATAATTATATTAAAAAAATAATGTAATTATTTTTAGATAAAATAAACACATGAAATTATTTTACTAAAATAATTTCAATATCACCAAACCTAATATTTAGGTTTTATTTTCCAAAAAAAAATCATATAAAACAAATCTCATAAGATTTTAAAGTACTTCCCAGTAGCTATATCAGGATAGATAATAATCTATACAAAATAAGTAAATTTTTGTTTGGTTGTTTTTTCTGTTATTCACAAAAAGTGACATTTTTGTTGTTTAGTTTACCTTGAATAAAATGAAAATAAATAGTGGATAAGAGATGAATAATAGTTTATAAATAATAACTATATCCATACATAAATTGTTTGTGTTTGAAAATAAGTGTGAGAGGTGTGTGTGATATGGTAGATGTAACAGTTTTTGAAATATGTGAGAGAGTGTTAAGTGAGATTTTTTTTCAAAATAACAGAGAAGTGTATTTTATCCATTGACATAAATAAACCAAGATAAGTAATTCCAGCATCTCTAGAATAGTTATTGAGCCTTATACAAACTTATCATAATACAACTATCAATGTTTATTATTACAAAATAGATATTCTTTTTCTTCTTATTCTCTTGTATTCTTTTTTATTCCAGATTTATGCATCACCTCAAACCGGGGGTAAACTAAGCCTGTCAATTATCCGAAAAAAATCGAATCCGATCCGAATCCGTATCCGAAAAATCAGAAATATCCGATATTCGAAGATCCGGAGTGTGGATATGGATATTAGTCTATCCGATCCGAAAAATATCCGTATCCGACATATATTATAAAAATATATATATTTGAATTATATATTACCTATATTGTTATCTTAGATGATTAAACACAATGATAATATATTATAATATTATTAAATTTTCAATGTATAATATCTGAAAAAGAGAATAAGTCTTAAAAATCTTAATTTTAATATTGACATTTCTTTAAAATATCACTTGATTATCTAAATTAATATTAATATTTAAACATGTCAATTATCTGAAAAATATCCGTATCCGATATGTATCCGAAGGGATCCGAATCCAAAAATTAATATCCGTATCCAAATCCAAAAGTTAGGATATGGATATGGGCATATCTGATCCGTATCCGTTCGATTAACAGGCTTAGGGTAAACGGGCAGTAAATTGGACATGTGTGTGTATCAGTGTCAAGTATATAATGGGCAACCGTAAATCTGAGATCCCCTTCATGGGACCTTCCCTTCCCGTCTCCACTTGAACTATCGAAGAAAGAAAAAACAGAGTGTGACCCAGCCATGGCCGGAGACGGGATCATGTCCGGGGGCGGCGTGGTTTCGGAGAGGCGGAGCTGCGTGAAGAGGAGGGAGAGGAAGCTGGTGGTGGTCGGGGTTGTCCTTCACGCGCTCTACATGTTGAGCATCTTCGACATCTACTTCAAGACACCCATCGTCCATGGCATGGACCCCGTCGAGCCCCGCTTCTCCTCTGCCCCTGCCAAGCGTCTCGTCCTTCTCGTCGGTAAAGAATCCCCCCTTTTTTTTCATTGCACTCGCCTTCTGTTCTTGAAATTTTAAATCTTGCAAAACCCTTTACAGAACCTCGGCTACTTGGCTTGTTTGTCTCATTGTATCTGTAGATTGAAGGTTTGAAACCCTGGCCAGTATGTAGTAGAGAATAGTGCCAGTACGTGTTTATTTGGTTTTGTTGGCCATGAAAATTGGAATCTTGGAGAATGAGTGGGAGTAAGAATTTGGAATTGGTGATTCAGTCTCCCAAAAAGGGGAAAAAGGATTTGCCTGAAGAGCGCTAATACACTCAGTTCGTTTTGCAGTCCCATACACTATAATACACTATTGTGGAGGTAAAAATCTGCATTAGGACATGTGTCATGATGAGATAAGACATGAGCCATTTGGTGTAAGGCCCACTAGGCTCAATCCACAAAAAGCGACTTCACGATGACGACATCTGGTGTGTCGACACGACTAGGCTAAATGATCTAGTCAGACGGCCGAACACCGCTTGAGAAGATATCACCTCGAGTAGTTTAAGGCACGGCCAGACGACAGGTCTGATCGGCGACCTTATTACTCGGGTACGAGTAGTCTAAGACACGACCAGATGACAGGTCTGATCGGTCGACCTTATTACTTGGGTACGAGTAGTCTAAGGCACGGCTAAACGACAGGTCTGATCGGGCGATCTTATTACTTGGGTACGAGTAGTCTAAGGCACAACCAGACGATAGGTCTGGTCGGTCGACCTTACTCCTCGCGGACATACGCGGAAACATAACGCCTAGGTAGGCATGCCAAAAGACACCGAGCAGACATAGAAACGGTCAGAAGACCACAAATGTCTGTAACCGCCACGTTGACATTTAAGGCTCACTACTAGCAAAACCGTGGGTCATCAAGGGCCGACGTGGAGAGTAATTACGGAAAACATTTCTCTGGAAAAAAGCCTACTAACACTTAGTGACAAAACGGTTACATTGTGACCAATGGAATTACCTGAGACTTGATCTTTCCGGGGTACGTAAACAGCCTATAAAGAGGTCGCGCGCACAACACTCTTAGGCAGGTTCAAGTGAACATCTTCACTACTGCCAGACATATTCATTGTTGTTACAACCCAAAATCCATATCACCTTAACCTATTCCTACCACCAAAAACCCTTACCTAAATTCTTTGAAGTTCCGAATCCCAAATCCCAAATTACAAATTTAACTGTAAGGGAAAAATATCCACCTCAACTATGATAACATAGTGTATGGAGTAATTTTTTTGTCATTTTTTCAAATAGAATATATACACTATTATATACTTCATTTCTTATAATAATATGTACTTCAATGTGAGAGAGTATAATTTTTTTGAAAAAAAAAATGGTGTGGAATGCAAATAGAGCTGCCCAAGGGGTTGGACATATCATTTTCCTTTGCAGAATTATAAGTGGTAGTATAATGAGTGAATTGTGAAGCTTGGTGACTTTCAATGTAGAGCATATATAACATTGCACCATTCGAGTTTATTGTGTGCATATCTAAGGATTTTTGAAAAAACATTGGACATGTCAGTTTGAGGTCAAATAGTTTGAGTCTTTTAAAATGTGCTGTGATGGTGAGTTATCTTAAAATTAACAATGATTGAAAATTGTTAAAGGGTTCCAAATTTGTATCATTGGGTGGTTGGGACTAGGAAGGCTGTGGGGACTAGTCTGCCATTGCATGATTGGTGGCCGTTGAACTGCTCTCTAGTGGGCACTTTCTCATGACGGGGAAGCTGATGTATATGGGTTTGAATGAGTGCTCCATCGGAAGTTTCTCATAATGCAGGAGTGTGCATGATGAGTGGCTGCAACGGTGCATCGTCAGCTGTCTTGTTTGGCTGTTGATATGGTGCTAATGTAGTCAAGGGCATTACTTCAGTCGATCAAGCTGGTGACAAATGCAAACGTACAAGACAGACAGAGGCAAGGGCTTGCATTGTCCATAAACGCAATATAACATTTGAATTTGCAACTGGTAAAACATTATTTCAAAATAAAAAAATATTGACCAGTTCAAAGAGCTATAAAATCTATTGAATGAGTGAGAAGTGATGAATGTAGGTGTGTTGACGTGTAAATTATGATTTTCAATAGACTTACCATACTATATGTTTCCATGGGTTTTGAAAGGACTTTTGGATGGTCCTAGATCTGAAAAGGAAATTGAGAGAAATCACTACAAGGCCTAGTTCAGTAAAAGGATAGATATTTAGGATAAGTTAGCCTAATTTATGAGGATAAAAAGACTATTATTTTTATCCATATTTACATTTGGTAATACATTTTGTTATCCCATTTTTTTGTGTTCTTATCCTTAACTGTACATTTGGATCACATGATGTAAAAAATGGGATAACTTCAAATTATTTTTAAAAAATACCAAGTCTACCCTTTATATTAAAGGGGTATTAATATTGTTAGTTTTGGTTTTATGAAATTTTTGGTTTTTTCTTTTGGGAAGGGCAGTCATAAATGTTGTCCATGTTTTATAAAATGAGGTTAAAAAATGAGGATAAAGTCTATTCCACCTTTTACCTATAACAAAATATCTCCACTTTTTCTTTCAAAATACGGACAATTGTCCATGCTTTATCCCTTTTTTATGCCATATGGGATAACATGTGATATAACCCAATTATTTTCTTATCCCAACCCCTTATCCCAATGCCAAACCAGGCCCAAAGGAATTAGTTTGAAATTTGGATGTTCTCTAAATTGAATGTTCAGATGATTTGATTTTGGTCCAAATGGAATTATTTGAAATTTGAATCATGACAAGATCTAAAATTGTTTAGATTTGAAATTGATTTGTGGGATCATGTTCTCCTAAGATCCAGAATTAGATTTCTCCGGACAAAGGAAGGGTTCATTTGGACGACCTGGTCCGGATTCTCCAGAACATTCTGCTTGCAAAGGTTATATTTACTTTTAATATAAATATCTTTGAGGTGTCGACCCATTTTTCTTGAGGAGAGGAATTATATATTTGGAAAGTCCAATTTAAGAGATTTCTTTTTATCTCTAATCATTTACCTATTTAGATTTCAAAAACTATTGTTACAACTGTAAATTTTATACTCCTTCAACCGATCGTGAGTGATTTAAATTCGGAGAGGATGATGCCAGGGATGAACAGAGTAGGAGTCAGACCTTGTGAGGTGAGCTTATTTATTGGGATTCAGAGACAATCTCTAATATGAGGATTATTTAGAGTTGAACGGAAGAATTGCAGCTTGGTGAATGTGGATACGGTGAGGCGTCTAAGTGGACTGATCTAGGGAGAATTTGGTATTGTGTTGTAAATCTGTTTTCTATTGTTTTTTTTTATACTTAGGTTCTGTGATCTATCCCTTTTATCTCTGTGTTTTGTTTGTGTGCTGTTGGGGAAGGTTTCTCTGTTTGGATATGGAATAGGCCACGGAATAACCTGGAATAAAGCAGAATAAATAATTTTTGGTGTTTGGATGCAGTGAATAATACCCTGTGATAACTTATGCTAGAATAAACATGTATAAAGTGGTATATGGATTCTAGCCAACTCTTGGAATTAAAGTTATTCCAGGTTATTCCACCCTATGAATATATGAGCCTACTGTCAAATCAACTGTCATCACCTCTTATAAATCACCTGTTATATCAATTATCATCATTTTTTCACCTTTTATAAATTCTTATCCAAACTTTATTCACATTTTATCCGAACAACAAAAAAATTATTATTACGTTTCTCTACGAGGATAAATTAAAACACAACTAAACACAAAATCACTTATTCCACTGCTATACCCACTTATGCTGGTATAATTATATACCTCGAAATAAGTCTTAATCTGTATCTAAACATGAGCTTAAAGTTGACTTACCTCATTATGGCTTAAGTGGGAGATGGGGAAAAGAATAAACGAGGGTACATGAGCTTGGTATTTAAATTCTTTCAATTTATTACCTTGTTGGGTGTTGGGGGGCTGTGATTGGATAGAAATGATATGATCTTTAAAGGGAATACTATATGTCAAAAATGTATGACTGAGATTTAATTGTATAGGGGTTGAGTTGATGTATTTTCCCTGGGAAGGTAAGCTTTTGTGTAAGATGATATGCTAGGAAGCACGAACAAGTAAGTAAGCTTTTTTTTTTTTTTTGAAGAATGGTGCTCTCCATGGTTTGATCCCTTGGCCTCATTCATAAAAAGGGGAGGTCATACGAAAGTTATGACTTTTAGGCACACGAAAGTTATGAGGTGCAACTTTGTAACTTTTTTCTTAATGACTATTTTGAGATTTGTGCTCATATGACATCATATGATGTTAAAATCTTAATGAAACTGATAGTGACATGTTGTAGTATTTATTATATTAACTTTATGCATGTGCGCTCTTTATTTTCAAATAATGATAGTATAACAATTATTTATTATCTTTTAACATGTCTGTTTTTTCAAGATTTTATGTCTCATGTATATGTATTGTGTCGTGTTCGTACCTATTGGTGTCCATGCTAGGTGATTCATGTAAAGGACCCCTGTTCTTTTTTAATTTAATTTTTTGTGGGTCAACAGACCCCTCATTCGTCAACCTTGTTTGGGAAGTTATCCTCAATATAATTTTGGAATGATTTTTCATCTTTTCTTCAAAAGAATAAGTATATAAGTAGTTTATTATCATAGATTTTTTTAACATGTAGGTTGTTACCTTACATAAAAATTCACACTAAATACTAAAATTTACATTTCCTTTGTTTGTGTATACTCTATTTTTAGTTTTTGCAAAATAAGGTGGAATGTCCATTTTATTGAATTGGTAGATAAATATTCAAGGTAAAAAGCAAAGAAGGTAAACAAGATGTTTTCCCAAGTCTAATACATCCAACATTTTCAAAAAAAAAAAAAAAAGAAGAAAAAGGTTCTATACATCTAACACCCATTACACCTCTAACCTCCTTCAGTAACAAAGGTGAAACTACTCAACGTGATGTCACTTCTTTTATTTTTTTTATAGGAAGGTGTTGTCCACCAAGTTTTATAATAAAATGTAAACAACAGACTTAAAAGCAAAAGTGTGATATCAGCTTAGAGTTGGTTGTAGAGGTTAAGCTCAATTTATGAAGGATCACACCTCAATCTATCAAGCCAACTCCATGTAGATGGATAAGTTTTTTTGATAGTGGTGATTGGTAATGAATTAATTACATGGATCAGTTGATATGATCTCAAATTTTTTTGACAAACGATATTATCTCAAAAAATTAGTCACCACTTATACATGGAACATTTATATCACTATGAATTATTATGATTTTTTAGTTGTTTAATTATTATTATTTGGGACATTTTGAGTATATTCTGTCTCATTCTGCACAGCTTTATTCTTATCATTTCAAATTTCTTGAATGATAGTATTTCCATCCTTATTAATCATTTGCTATTGTATTTATATATCTTATAGTCAATTTGGTTGCTTTATTGTGTATATAGATGTTTGAAAATGCAAAGAAAACTGTGTATACTAGTTGATTCTGCATCTCCTCCTCATTAACCCCTTTAAATGGGTCGGAAATGGCTGCAGCTGATGGCTTAAGGGCTGACAAATTTTTCGAGCCGGATTCTGAAGGGCACTTTAGAGCACCTTTCCTCAGGAATATAATAAAAACTAAAGGTCGTTGGGGAGTATCTCATGCTCGTCCTCCAACAGAATCAAGACCTGGCCATGTTTCTATAATTGCAGGCTTTTATGAGGATCCTAGTGCGGTTACAAAAGGTGAGGTAGTTTGATTAATTTTATAGTTCTTGATGTTTTTTTGTTGACCAGTGGTACCTGACAACTTAACTGAAACAATTATTTTCTGCCAACAACATGAAACAGCCAAAAATAAAAAAAGAGGACATTAAATACTCCCATTCCCAATATAGTGGAGGGGCCTTAAAGAGGAAAATTTGATAATAATCTAGTAATAAAATTTATGTACCATATACTACTAATTCTTTCCAGATTTCAACCAAAGAGATAGTGGAGAAAGTTAAAACCAAGAGAATGTGGAGCAAAATGCCAGGTTGCTAACCTCAATTAGAAGTAGTACCTCCATATTTTACAAGTAGAGGGGCTTTAGAAATTGCGGCTATGAAAAGTGAAACTGCCATCATGTAATAGGACTGTTTGTTCCGTTCTCAGCCCATTCATGGTGGTATTCATGGTGGCACTTAGTAGTTGATTCTTCACATATTTTCCTCTTTTTTGGTAATTCTTCTTCAAAAAGTATGGATCTTTATACTTGAGGAATATTTACCAATATATGTAGTTTTTACTACTTAATTAATTAGTAGTTAAACCATAAAATGTCTCTTTCTCTGTGGTTCTTGTTATAATTCCCTTGTTCGTTCCACTGTCATCAAGGAAGGAACTTACAAACTTCAGATGCTTGTGTGTTTTCAGTTTTGTGTTAGAGCTTCACTCTCGCTGGGATCAGTTTGAAGGTTCCTTTTTTTTAAAAAAAAAACAAGGATGAGTATTTTCCCAAATTATATTAATATAGTATATGTTAAGCACCTCAAAATTAGAGGGAAGAAAGGGTATCTCTCCAATACAAAATGTAGGAAACACCACAATACCGCAGCTAATCACCCCAGGATGATAAGCTATTTTACAGCTGTCTCTATTGAAAATGGCAATGATCTAGGTGCTCCAAGCTGTTTTTAAGCCTTGAAAACTGTAGTCTTTATATACTTGATTATCTTTTTTTCTATCTTTATGATGTCTATTAAATAGTATATATAGGATATCTTGGAGGAGAAAGGGAGTCATTTTGCAAAATTTAGCATGTAGTATAAACTAAAATCACCCTATGAACAATGAGCCATGAACAGGCGAAGATAGCTTTCCCAGCTTGACTGTAAGGTCATCCATGAGGAGTCCCTCCGATATCAAAAAAAAAAAGAAAAAAAAAGAAAAAAAAAAAAAGAGCTATACATGTTATATATTTGTGTATATAGGGCCATCTTAGGTTTGAATTGGTTGCTGTAATGGTTGATTGTACCCATCCGGGCCTTAGGTCAAGAATTAAGATCGTCGGTGGATCATTTTAAACCCAGCACAATGATTTCCAAATTAACTCAATTTTGAATTGGGTTTGGGTAGTCAGGTTCAGGTTCCCAACCCCAACATGAGGTGCATTCCTATTCCATATCGTTGTAGTAAAATCTCCAGGATCGAATCAGTGTCCTATGACAAAATAAATAGTGAAGTAGTTTTCTATGAATTCCAGGCACTCATGCAGGTGATCAAATCATTAATTTTCTAATGCTTTGTTGCAGGGTGGAAAGCTAACCCTGTAGAATTTGATTCTGTTTTCAACCGTAGTCGACACACATTTGCTTTTGGTAGTCCAGATATTATTCCCATCTTCTGCAGTGCAGTTCCCCATAGTACCTGGAACACATACCCACATGAATTTGAAGACTTTGCATCAGGTGAGTTTTACACAATATTTGCATGCCTGCTGTGACAGTTCAAAGGAACTTCCTTATTATTCTATTTAATGCATATCTAATCACCTGTTAATCCTATGATACTTTGATATGAACAAACTGTTGTTTTGTCTCCTTTTCTGTCATGCAATTTCTCAATGTGAGATTCATAGTTAAAAATTCAAATTATTTGCTAATGTGTACTTATCTCCTTGTGTGAATTTTGGAGGCTATTGCATTTTTCGTTGACCTTCTAATAACATAAACAAATTGGCTCCCTGTGGCTTTTCATCAAGGTTGAACTCTCAGAAAGATAAAGGAAATATTCTACTAGATTACAACCCCTTTCAGATTTTCTAATATCCTGTTTAATTCTTCTTTACCTCTACTGCTTTAATTGAAACTCTCTGTTCATTTACGTGGAGAGTTTCCGTGTACATTTGTCAGAATCCACATACGATCAAGAAAAATATCAAAGAAATGTAAGTAATTTTATGATCTGCTCCTTTTGCAAATGAAATTTTATAAAATGTCATTGTTACTTAATAATATTTTTTCCATAAATGCTCCTTATTATTATTTTTAGGATGCCTCTATCCCCTCCAATCAATTCAATAATCTCACCAACCTAAAAATTTAAAAACACATATTTTGTTTTGTTTTGAAATCAATTGATCCCACCAACCAAGTCACCCTGTCAGATTCACCTCCTCCTCCCTCTACAGCCTCCCTTTCCTCTCCTCCCTTGCCCTCTCTCCTTCAACTTCCTCGGCGGGGGGTTCCCCACCCAACTTTACTGGGACGAGCACCAAACCCCAACGAGGCAAAGGATCCCAGGCCTACCTCTCAATACAGATTACAGAGGTTATTTTTCCCAAAAATCACTCAGGTTTCACCAGCACAATGCACACCCCAGGCCTTTATCAGACTTTTAACACTTGCCCACATGCTTTCTAAGTATAAAGTGCTGTTCTTAAACCACATTGTGCTGCCTCCCAATGATCCTCCAAATCGTTGAAATTGATATTCATATGCATAACTTGATTCAGATTCATTTGTGTCAGATGAGGACCGGAATAGAACAGGTCTAATACTGGTTTGCTTCTGGTTTTGGAGAGGGCACTTCACCTGCCCAATTCGCTCTATAAATCCTTGTCTGTAAACATGAAATATTGGACTTTGAGAGGAACTATGGAACCACGTATTTGTCGAATGTTTTGACACCATATCTTCTGTGTTTCAGAGTTTCTCCTTGGCCATTTATAGTAATTTTTGACGGACAAAACCTGGTCTAGGAATCCAGATCACCTTATTTTTCAAGTGTCATTGGAAATTGGTAGGCTGAAGCAACTGTACTACGTAAATGAAATCAGATACCTTTTTAAAATTATCTTAAAAAGTATATTACTATTTTTAACTTAAAGGAACAAGGTATGGTGTACCTCAAGCTCCTTGCACTCATTAAATTTTATACACACATATATATAGCTAATACTTATCTTAGAGAGCCTTTGTTGATATTGGAGAAGATTTTTTACAAGTAAATTATGTCTCACATTACCTTCCAAAATTTTCTGCATATATTGTACAATTTCTTTTATCTTAACTCTATTTACCTTTTAAACAAATCGATTCATTTAAAATGTTAAAGTTATAAGTTTTGATGATTTTTTTGGCATAAAATTTATGCTTAATAAGGTAACTCATGTTAAAGTACATAATAGCCTGTTAATAAACTGGTTTACATAAAATGTGAAAGAATGATAATTTATTGATTTTAGTTGTGGCGGTGCATGGTAACTACTCAATTTTTTTATTCTCATGACTACAATTTTAACATAATATAAGAATATGGTGGCATCCCATCTTCTAATAAAATCTCATAAACATCCCATCTCATAAATAAAAAATATAATGTAGATATATTACACTACCTGGGAAAAAAGGGGAGGGGGGAGTATGCCTTTTTTACTTCCCCTAAAATACCCTTTATCCATGTTTACCTAATTTTAATTGAATCCCCTTTTTTGCTAAACACATCCCCCTTCAAATCAAATCCTAAGGGAAATATAGTCGAATTTTAAACTTAGTCAACTTAAATAATCTGTTTAATCAATTTTTTTTTTTTTTTTTTTTGGGGGGGGGGGGGTGGTGGTGGTGGTGTTCTCATGTGCATGTCGCAAGACAATCTTGGATCTTTATAGGTAGACACATTCTTAGCCTGTCAATAATAATAGTAATTGTTAATTCCTTTAAAAATTTTAATAACTAGACGATTTTCAACACTTATTATATACGCATCATTTTACCAAATACGGTTATTTCATATCATAGATTGTTATTACTAAGGTTTTTGCTGTGCAAATGTTCCATACATCCTAATGAGATTATATATACATATATATATATATATAGAGGGATGATTAGGTGCGGCGAACGGCGAGTGCGGCAGCGATCACGGACCGTCGATCACGGGTCCATCGCATCGGACGGTCGGATGCGATTCACATCGACCGTCGGATGCGATGGACCCGTGATCGAACGGCCCACGTCGCGGCCGCACCCGCCGTTCGCCGTACCTAATCGTTTCACTATATATATATATATATATATATATATATATATATCATATCCTAATGATTATGTGAAAAAATGGAAAAATGTTTTTTTCTCACAATGGACCCTTTGAAAGGAAAGATAAAGCCCTGTTAGAGCTTATTATGCTATGGTACAATGTTTTTTTATCTGGATGTCCAAGTACAAATGGAATTTGTGGGTTACTTAGGGTGTGTGTGTGCACAGATTTGAAGGAAAGATGAAACAAAATGAGGGGATTTGGGTCAAAGGGAAAATGGTGGAAAATAACATATTTTTCCTTTCACCAACTTTCATGGTATTTGTGCATGTTGTGGAAAGTGTTAAAATCATTTTTCATCACTCTCTCAAGTTCTCACTTGTGAAGAAGGGAAAAAAATTTCCCACCTTTTCTAATAAGACAAAAAGGGAGAGGGAAAGTGATGGAAAATTTTATCTTTTCCTTGTTTGGCACAAATATTAGATTTTGGAATGGTGGAAGGGAAAATTTCACTTTCCATCACTTTCTCTCACTTTTCTAGTGGCACAAACACACCCTTGGAAATCAACCATGTGGAGAATCAACATCATTTTATTTTCACTCTTGTATGGCTAATTTCATGAGAATTGAAATTGGGAAGGTGTAGGTGTTGGAAGGGAGTAAGATAATTATTGAGGGTGGTTCACTATGTACAACAAGTTCGGTGCAAGAGCAAGGGTACTCGTAATGAGATGTTGGGAGGTATGACATGGGGTATGGATCCAATCAGTTAAATTCTCATTTTCTGCACTACTACTATCTTGGTGCTTTTGGTGTATTGACTAGATAAATAACAATGTATACCCAGTCCCACCTCCCTGAGTTCGAAACCTGTAAGATGTGACCTATGAAAGGACTGTTTGGAAAGTAATTCTCCATAGAAATGAGATTGAAAGCCGCTTAAAAAAATAAATATCCTACTTGGCAAAAGATTAATTACCAAAAAAATTCATCAGATTGAGAGCACCTTTAGTAGGCTAAAAAGGACAACAACTGAAGAATCGTCGCAGTATATTATGTGCCGATTGAGCCCCCATGTTATAGGACACAGGTGAGTAGGAACTTGGGTATTTGAGTCAAGTAGTCAAATACCTAGCTTTCCAGAATACCAACACTACGTGCTTTTGGTGTACTGGCTAGGTACATATATGTATCTTTGGAAATTGGTAAAATGAATAGCAAAGTGTTTTAACATGCTAATTGTAATAGTACACAAGACGATACATGTTAGACACATGGCTGATGGCTTGGAAAAATTGTGGAACTGGAACCAAGTTTACCAAGTTTTAGAGCTATGCAACTATGCACATCTATTTATCTTTAGTTTGACCCTGGAGCCAAATTTCTATTAAAAATTAAGTTTTTAGTTTCAAGTTGCACCCTTTACATATTTGTATACATTTTGTTTTGCATATTCCAAGTCACATAATGAAAAAGTCTTCCGGGTTCTCAATTTCCTAGCTTTGAGCTGCCAAAACTCTCAATTAATCAAATATAAGCAATAGTTCTGCCATTGTCTGCATATCACAGAACCTTGGGTAAAAACTCGTGCAACCCTTGTAATAGTTTACTATTTTATCACAAGAAAAATAAGGTTGCATGACTATAATAACTTGTTAATGGGTACCTTAAATAGGATTGTTTTGGAATGTGAAATGTTATAAGATTTTGTTGTCTCTTGTGTAGGATGATTTGAGTTTATTTGAGATGAGTTATATTTTCTGAACAGTTGTCTGTTTCATAAGCAAGATAGTAGTACGTCTTTGGTTATTTATGTGGCTGAAATCTTATAAATGAGCATCCTTCACAGAATTCTGTTAATGATGTTTTCACAGAAATCAGAACACTCTTTGGATATCTGAAATGAACATAGGCAGTGGCCACACAATCTCATATATTCTGTTTCTTAATTCTGGTTATCTTGCATGAGATTATTGTTTAATATATTGAAGATTTTCATTGCAGATGCATCTTTCTTGGATCAGTGGTCCTTTGATCAATTTCACAGCCTTCTGAATAGGTCTAATAGTGATACAAAATTGCGTGAATTGATTCAACAGGATAAGCTGGTCATTTTTTTGCATCTGCTTGGTTGTGATACGAATGGACATGCTCACCGTCCATTCTCATCTATTTATTTAAACAATGTCAAAGTTGTTGATAGCATAGCTGAAAAGGTTCATAACCTTATGGAAGGCTACTTCCAGGACAATCAAACAGCTTACATTTTCACAGCTGATCATGGAATGAGTGACAAAGGTTTGAAAATTTTCATCTTTCTTTAGTTCTGTATAATATTGTTATCGATTTTTCCACTTGTTTATTGAAGTGCCACATTCTCAAGATTAAATTAGGTTTTGATTATATCTTGATGTTTGCCTCTTTATATCTCATTTTATAATAATGCATTTAACAATATTTGATAAAGTCTGGATTAGCATTGAAAATTCTGATAGAATGATTGGATAAGAGTTAGTGAAATCTGACTTAAAATTATTTCTCCCTCCTAATTTTGATCCCATTTTCTTAGTACTTGAAGTATTCTTTGAGGTCTGCTCCCTCACCGTGATAAACCTGTGCTCCATAAGAGTCTCAATAAATAATTGAAAACTTGAATCAAAATTTATCTGGTTGATGCCTATTGGAGTCTGATGTATGCCATACCTGACATTCATAGCTGTCATAGGTTGTAACAAGTCAGTAAAGGCCAATTCATAGGTTTCTCTGTAAAAGAGAATGCATCTATCGACTTTTTCTTCTTAAAAAAATTCCAATTTTATCACAGATTCATATCATATCAAGGGACCAGTGATATTAACATACTCATATACTTTCTTTAATGTGGCAGCACAATAGTTGTTCCGTGTGTCCCTATAGATTCTTTCCTGTTTGCCAATAGGTTGCAGAGCTCTTCATAAAAATGTGTATATATGTTAATGATCATCCTGCTTCTTTACAAATGGGCTAAGAGGATGGCATACAGTGCCTTTGGAAGCAGAATACCTAATGAGCTGTTTCTGTGTGTGGCACAGCATCATGCTTTGAGTCTTTTGAATCTCTGTGGCCCAATATCTATGTCGGGATGTGCCAGTGCTGGTTAATAACATGTTATTTGCCTTTTTTAAGACCCTCTGTTAGCCTATTTTGGAAAAATCGAGTTTGCCCACGTGTTAGTACTGACAGGTGGTGCAGTGCCCGATGCCTACTGCAAACAAACTGTTCGAATGCCATACGGGCTTTTGAACAACAATCAAATAATTTATTTTTTTAAATCGGTGGGGTGAGAAATCAAAGGGGTGGAAATAATGCCCCCCCCCCCCCCCCCCCCCCCCCCAAGCTTTATATTCAGCATAAAATCTGTGTCCTTGATTTTATGAGCAAATGTTGGGTTATGAGAACGTCAATCATGGAAAATATTTTTCTTTAATATAATGTGAGTGGTCGCTCATATTTCCCCCAAAAAGCAATAGATAATAGTATGTGATAAAACTTAGAAGTAATTGATTAGGAATTAGGGTATCAGAGTAAGCTTAGCATGGATGTATATAAAGATACCTTAGTTTTTTGGGGGGAAATTTTCATAACCCTCCAAAAAAAAAGAATTTCAATTTTGTGCAAAACTGACCCTGAATTTGACTATATTATCACGTCTCCGTCAATATGCATGGTAGACGTGATCCACGATCACGTATGGGAGGCCCGTGCATGAACGGGCCTCCGCAAATTAAAAAAAAATTAAATTAAATTTCTATAAAATTAACCAAATCATATAGTAAAAATTAAAATTGATTTAATAAGATTTAACTTTGATTTAAAATTAAAATTAAGTTTAAAATTTTAAATTCACAGATAATATTTAAAATTTGATTCGAAAAACAACCATTTATAAAAAAATAATTCATATCATATTTAACATTTAAAATTCAGATAATATTTTAAATCAAATAAGGAAAGTAATAATCAAATATTTATAAAATTAAAGTAATATTTGATTAAGGATCGTTTAATAAAAAGATAAGGTATAAATTTGATTTAAAATTAAAATCAAGTTTAAATTTTAAAATTTCTATAAAATTTATGATTTAATTTTATAAAATTTAATTTTATAACATTTATATAGAAGTACAACTACATACAAATTGAGGTTGTTTTACAAACTTAAAAATCACATGCAAATATGGGATTTGCATGTGATTACAATTTTATAGCTAAATTTAATTTAAAGATTTAAAATTTAATTTTATAAAACTATCATTTATAAAAAAAAATATTATATATAAATATATATAAGGGTAATTTGCCTGACTGAGAGGTATACATGTACTATACACCCTACATAGATTCACATCATTTGGAGTAATCTTAAAGGGTCAACCAAAAACACATTCTGCTAAATTGAATCACATGCAAATATTATTGTTTTCTCTTATTTTTTGTTTCTATATAAATGATTGTGTTATGAAATGGAATTTTAAAATTTAAACTTGATTTTAATTTTAAATCAAATTTATACCTTATCTTTTTATTAAACGATCCTTAATCAAATATTACTTTAATTTTATAAATAATTGATTATCATTACTTTCCTTATTTGATTTAAAATATTATCTGAATTTTAAATGTTAAATATGATATGAATTATTTTTTTATAAATGGTTGTTTTATCGAATCAAATTTTAAATATTATCTGAATATTAAATTTAAAATTTAATTTGAATTTAAAATTTTAAACTTAATTTTAATTTTAAATCAAAGTTAAATCTTATTAAATCAATTTTAATTTTTACTATATGATTTGGTTAATTTTATAGAACAAATTGCATGCCACGGCATGCACGGGCCTCCCATGGGGGAGACGTGATCGTGGATCACGTCTCCCCCAAGTGCATGCACGCGGATTCCGCGTGACGGAGACGTGATACCGGATCACGTCTCCGTCGTGGCGCCCAGTCAGCGCTCCACGTTGGCGCGCTGACCGGGGTCAAACCGACTCAGGGTCAGTTTTGCTAATAGTTTGATCTCGGGGTCAGAAATTCTTTTTTTTTTAGGGTTATTTTTGAAAATTTCCCTTTTTTGGGTATTTTGTGTAAATTTTATATTTTCCAATAGTTAATGGAGTAATGCGAATCGAAATTGTGGTGAAAATAAAACACTCAATAAAATGAAAAATAAACTCTTAAACTGACATTGAAGTACAAACAACTAGATAAGTTGGGAGCTTACAAGCCTCCCCAATACAAAACACAAAATTACTAAATCTAAATTTCCAAATTGAATGCTTTTTGGACTTAATGGGAGATGTATTTATTGGCCTCGGAAGGGTTACAAATTTTAGATTTTGAGGTGCTGGATGAGTATGGAGAAATTCGAAAACAATGGTATCAGAAGTATTTGCAAATCTTAGATTTTGAGGTGTTGGATAAGTTTGGAGAAATAACAATTTAACTAGGTCCTCTTTAATTTCTTTGCCCCCATCAAATCCTTGACTCTATTTGAATTTTGAATCAGGTCAAATCTTTGACTAAATTCAAATTCAAATTTGAATCAGGTGTCCTCTGGACAAGAATGTTGACGACCATTTATTTAAAGCATCCTTATTTGCATCATAAACCTATAGAAAAGGTTTACTTAATTTGGTTCAATTTCTTGTAAAGAGGGTGAAGAGATGTAAGAGGACATGTATAGAAGTAATCAGCAATATATAAAAGATAATCAGACCACGATGTGGATGACCTATGACAATAATTTATGACTCAGTAGAATCCTCAAATTCAAACTGTAAATCATTGTGAAACATGCATATAGATGATCTTTGGTGGTGGATGTGGATCATACATTTCCATGCTCCATGGCCATGTCTATGCCTGTCATAACAAGTAGAATTTTTATGAATGCCATGATCTTTACATTGGTCTTAGTATTATTGATTTTCATTGCTCATCGTGACATTATCATGCTATCACTCGTAGGAAGTCATGGAGATGGTCATCCAACAAATACTGACACTCCACTTGTGGCATGGGGGGCTGGTGTTCAAAATCCCAAGAGGCTGTTTCACAATAATCATCCAGCTGATGATGGTCTTCGTTTTGTTGATGAGCACAAGCATGACATGCTGACCCCTTCTGATTGGGGCCTCATGGATGTTGAAAGAATGGATGTGAATCAAGCTGATATATCTCCTCTGATGGTCATGCTTCATTTTTTTTTTGTTTGCTATAAATGAACAGAATCTGCAATTTATTATCTTATTTTATGCCTTCTTGTTCTGATTGGGCCTCTAAATTATGCCAGGCTACTCTGATAGGGTTACCTTGTCCGGTTAATTCAGTTGGAAACTTGCCTCTTGGTTATATTGATTTAAGTAAGGTTAGTTATATCAACTCACTTTTAGTTTTGTGAATCATATTTCTTGCATATTGGACAAACCTTGATGTTTAGAGATGTTGCAAGGTTTGTCTTGCAGTGGTTGTGAAGAAATAACATATATCTGTGCTTAATCAGGCTGACGAGGTTGAAGCTGCTCTGGCAAATACGAAGCAAATTCTTAACCAGTTCCTTCGCAAGTCATGTATCCTACGTACACAATAGTAGAATATTTTCGCTCTTTTCTATTTTTTTCCTATTTAATTTACCTTATAGTATTTTAGGTCAGATTTTATTTCTCACAACAAGCTTTTTTTCCTGGAATTTAATATTTATCCAGTCTTTGTGTACCATTTCCCATTTGGAAAGAGTCATGTGAAACCTACTTTTGTATTTTGACCTAGAAAGCTGTGTGTCTGGAACTGGGAAGTGCACAAGTGAATGATTGATAGGGATAGTTAGACAAGAGGCAATGGAACAGTAAGAACTATTATATCAGTGATTTCATCTGAGAGGTAACTGTAAATCATGGGAAAAACAAGAAGGGGCACACTTCTATGATGAGTCAATTTTTTTCCCACCTTGAATATGGCTGCTCATTTTTGTTGACATGGGACGCATTTCTGATATCATTAGATGCTTGTTGGGCATATATGCCCACGTTCTTCCTGAGGTGGTTACATGGGCATATAGCCATATCTGGGTGGAATGGGAAGAAATATATCATCACATGATTATCACTTGGATGTGGAAGATCGAAACAATGGAAAAGCAGGTGAGAATAATAGTTATGGTAGGAGAATCAAAATTGAAGATCTTAGAAGCTCAGGTGGTTTAAAATATCTGATGATTTCTGTTACTTGTAAAATTTTTGGAGCTGACTGCGATGACATTGTGGCATCAAAATTTAATGACTGGTTGGTCTTGGCCCTAATTAGGATCTGTCTGATGAAATTTCACTTTTTGCAACTTTATCCTACTGCATTTTAGGGTACAAGGATGTGTGGATTTTGCCTTTACTTGGCAGAATTTCTTTTTAACATCTTAATGAAATAATTTATTTTGTGGTCTTTGAGAGATCTTTCCTTCGCTAATCTAAAGATATGAAGCAGTCAAATTCAATGATCTTCAAGCCTTTTAAAGCATTAGCAAATTATTCTTTGAATTTAGATCAGATTGAAGATCTAATATCAAGAAAGGACTTTGACTCTGCAATGAAGCTCTCTCAAATTCTCAGGAGCTTGTCACTGGATGGCCTTCATTATTTTCAGACATATGATTGGTTTCTGCTGATGACCACAGTTACTATTGGTTATATTGGTTGGATGCTTTACCTCATTTTACACATTATGCAATTCTACACGTCCTTCTCTATGAATTTACCAAGGAAGAAGATGCATGCCCCTATTGAATGCTCCACAATGAAAGTAAGAAAATCATTCCTTTGTAATACTTCAATGCTCATTTGCATGTTCTTAGTCAGAAAGCTTATAGGAATTCAGTCATACTTTTTTGAAGAAGGATTGGAGCAATTATATTAAGGAAATCCCCCTCGAACGAAGGGTGGTATATCGTACTTACCTTATTACTTAGGAACCAGGTTTTATGAAGCATGTTTTGTTAATTGAATTTTGTTAATACTGCATGCATGAGCTTATTTGTGTGCATGAGATTAGCCATTTTTCAAAGAATGGTCAAAGCCTATTGCCTAATATATGCATGCATTCCCACCCTTGGGGATATGTGAAATATGTGGTTTGTGCATGCATGTGACGAGCTACATTGAGGAGGTGCGGAATGATATGAAGATTTAAAAGGTGAATCGAGTTTGAATAAAAGATATCATGATTATCTATGACGTCATTTCATCAAAAAATGACTATCTATTATCTAACATGATCTCAACTCAGTTACCTCAGAGGACCCTTCTAAGTCTAAGTGAGGAATCCCTATGATATCTTATAAGTGAGGAATCCCTATAAGTGAGGACCCTACTATGATTTGAGACATTTCTGATGTTCCATATTACATTTTCTTGTTTTGGTGTGTATATTTTGTAAAACAAGGGATCTTTTGTTTTCATTTTCTCTACCCTGATGATTTTGTTGCTTGGTATACACCTCCCAAAGCCATCCTTTGTTCTGAAAGCACAAATGGTATCCTCGTTGACTGAAAGTGAAAAGATGCCAATAAATCTCTCCCTCAGGGCATCTCCCTGAGCCATATGTTGGTCCAAAATCGAGTATCATCACCGAAAGCCACCTGCCATCACCACGTAGATATAAAACTCTCGGGCAGGCTCGACAAATCCTTCCAAATCTTGGACATCTTGTTGGTACTCGATGGAAACCGGTGCGCACCCGCCACCACCTTGCTCCACAACAACTCAGGAATGTTATCCACCTTGAACTAACTGGATTTCATCAAATATATAATGGATGTATTATGGTAATGCAATCTCCAGAATTATCCTGAAAAAAATTAAAAAGAAATAAAAATAAAAAAATTAGGTGAGGGATTTGGTCACTCTCTATTTTTCATAATGGAGCGTCCCTACTATAAGAACCTTTTGACGCCTTTCAGCTGTCAAACTTGTCTGGGCTCTTTGCCAATACAACTAACCGATTTTGCTACTGCTTTCTGCCCTTAGGGACAACTGGACAACTGATTGAACTTTTTGCCTTCCAATATGATAGTTTCCTAAATGCGCATTCTCCATGAAATCATGAAATTTTTGAGTAATAGTGTTGTATTTATTACTTCTCTGGAAGCCAGTTGAAAAACACACTTGAGTTAATATATCTGACTTTTCTCTTGGTCTTCTTGTGAGTTTGAAATCTCTCAACTTTCCATTTTCTTGTGAGTTTCAATTTTCAAATAAATATTATTGGATTGCTATATTTCATGTTTCTTTCATTCTTCTAGGATGCTTTACATCTATTTCATACTAGTTTACTTGTAAATAAATAATTATGTCTAATGAGAAGATTTTATTTAGTTGAGTGTGCTAATTTTATTAGAAAACGGGTGGATGGAATAATGATTATTAGGAAAATGTACTTTGTAAACTATATAGTGCCATTTTGCTTTAATTTATCTTGCATGAACTGTTGGTGGTTGTTTGGTTTAAAAAAATTTGTTTGTTATTTCTGATGCTAAGGCTTATTGATTTTTTTCCAGGTCCATGTAGGTGGGTTTCTTTTGATGGGTATACTCTCTACTATTCTCTACTTGGAGAATTCTCCTCCTCTTTACCATGCATATGTAGGGATGACGGTATTCCTATGGACTCAGATATTTAGTGAAATGCACATTTTAAAAGAACTATGGAGATATTGGGCAAGGAAAAAATTGCAACTCATAAGCAAATTTTTCTCCACTTGTATCGTGTCACTACTTGTTTTGGAATTCCTGGTATGTAATGCTTAATCCTTGTTTTATTCTCAAATTCGTGATGTATAATGCTTAGCATCTTCTTTTATTCTTTAAAATGGTCATTTAATCTCTTGGACTCACTGAAGTCAAATGTTCTTGTTTACTTTTGGCACCACCCAATGGAGGTGTAAGAAGTGTACTTTCTGGATCCTCCTTTTCTTATGGAAACAACAACAAAAGAAAAAAAAATTCTATTCCACAAATTTGGGATCAACTACGTGAGTCTTTTCTCATCATTCGACTCTATGAATAGCCACTTCCTTGAGGCATGGAAAATCAACGTGTCTGTAATTTCTGTCGCTATCGAAGTTTATTTTGGCCTACTCATTGTCCATGGAATCGCTTCAATGATCAATCATATCACTCAATGATCTTCCTCGCACATGTCTGAATCATTTCAAATGATTTTCTCTCATCTCATCTTCTATTAGAGCAATTTCCAACTTTCATGAATATATTTTTCCACCTCTGATTATTGTTCTCTTTTAGTTAAACTATTTGCTCTTCACCTTTAATACACTAAATATAGTGTAGATCTCTACTTTCTTTCCCTTACCTAGCAAGTTATAATTCATCATATTTTTCTAGTGTCTTATATATATTGTCATATGCATGAGATTTTACATCACCAACTATTTTCTCTTACCCACCAAAAAAAAAAAAAAATTCTCTTTGATAATTTGTATTTTCAAGGTTTTAGGTATTCTTACATTTTATATAACCTTCTTTTTTCTTTAATACTTTGGACTTCATCATTCCCCATCAACTTTCCTTAGAGGGCAATTGATATCCTTCAATTATTATGATCTCTTTTTCTGTTCTTGTATTACAACTATACATATTGTTCCATAGAATATTAGTTCATATACACCTGATCAACACTACTTTTCCTTTTTTATTATGAAGGAGTATTAGATTTTCCACCTTCTAACTTCCACCATCTAGTTTTTATTTGTTTGTTTTCTCTAATTTTCTTCTTTTATTTTCTAATGCTGATCTCTAATAATAATAATCTATGTTGTGTAGTTGAGCTCCCATCTGGTATAATTTTGTTATCCTTATGTGTTAGCTTTCAGTCCTCATAATTGAAATGAATTCTGTTTGGCTATTATTTTATCTACTCTTAAATATAATTAACTGCTGCTCATTTTCTGATGCATCTATTTCTTTGATTTGTCCGTCCTATTCATGTAGGTGGCTAGCTTCTCAGAAAGGAAGTTGTACACTTGGTGTTTTCTGACTTCAGGAGTAGGAGGAACATGCTATATAATTTTTTCTTTCCCAAGGAGAACTACCATAGCCGGTTATATATTGATGACATGTTGGTTTTTATCTGGCTTTACTATGATGCCTGCTGAGATCCCTGATAACACTCCTTTAGTGTAACTCTCTTTTCCAAAATATTGCTCATTACCTCCTGTTTCTTTGATGTATTTGCTAAAGCAAGATTTTTCAGAATATTTTTTTTCACCATGACCTCTGGATTGAGTTTTCGTTATATTTTAAATTATGTTGTAAATTGTTTATTGATGGATTGTTTGGTTAGTCTGTGAGCAATGAAATTGGAGACAGATAGTGTTGATCATGTGTATAGACATTCTATAATAGGTCATGATCCTCTTTAAGTATTTTATCTGTATTACCTTTCCATAGAAGGATTGTTGCTCATAAGTTTTTGAGAAGCACTTTCTGTTACATCATATAGATGTCACATTATATCATTTATATATATAAACCCCACGGAGACTTCTAGTCTCCATCCACTAGCCTTAGGACTTGGGCTAAAGGTGTGACTGACACCTTTCAACGCCTTTACCATGTCACTTACATCTCTTTTGACAGCATCCTCTTGGCCGAGGCTATATGTGATTGTGATTCAAATCTGACTTGATCGTTTCTAAGGATCTGAGGGACACCAGAGAAAATGGGTGAATACTAGACTGAGAAGGTTCTCTTTTATGCAGTTCTTCAAGTGATGATTAGTCTGTCTCAACAGATGAAGCTCAGGATTGACCTAGTTTTATCTATGACACCAATGTGTAGCCTTGCCGTTTGTTATCCACAAAATAATACAACTAGCTTGAGTTTTTTTGGTACTCTTGTAGTATTTCTAGGATGTCATTTGGCTTGGGATCAAGCAAAAATTGCCCAGCGAAAAACTTGGTGGTGCGTGTAGTTTTAGAATTTTGTTTAGCGAATTATGCTAGCAATGAAGTACAGAACATGTGAACAAATATGCAACTTAGTACTATGAGGGTGGACCATGTTAGTTAAGTGAAACCAACTTATCAGTAATAATTAATATATATACCTCATTACATACTACCAGTGGTGGCTGTAGGAGTTTTTATAGATGAGTCATTTAAAAAAATAAACTTCATAAATTTGTTGAAAAATCTACATTTATTTAAAATTATTGAACAAATGACAAAATCTGTAAAATAAAATTTTTATAAACATAAATACATAAAAAATTAAACAACTAATCAGCTAAATACCCAAACCAGATCCATGATTATCCAAACAGACGGGTGATGCTGGACTAGTGAAGGAAGAGGGGTGTAATGTTGATGGGTTTTGGTCATTATTCATACATGATAATGCAATGATGGAAACAGATTACACAAAAATGTTCAAGGAAAGAAAAACAAAAAAAAGGAAAAATAAATAAAAACCCAAATCAATAACTAGATATCTGAAGCCGAGTAGAAGAAGGGATTGGCGACGTCAGTGATTAGTGAGTTCGCCAACTGATGGAAGACAAGGGGTCCCCCACGATTTTTTTATAAAGCGGAGTAGGGTTTTGGATCAATGTGGGGGTAGGGTTTGATTGTTTTAAAAAAATTGATGGACAAACCACAACATATGTGTGACCCCATCCACTCCCATGTTTTTTTTTAAAGTGGGATTTTGGGTTAATGTGGGTTAATGTGGGGGTAATATTTAATATATTTTTTATTTTGTTTTGAGTCAATGTTGAAATTGTATTGCAAGCGTAACAACATTGAGTCAATGAATTTTTTATATTGGATGGGGTCAATTGACCCCACAACCACACATGTGGCACCGCCCCTGCATACTACTACCATCACTTGATCCAACTAATGTTCGGGTGTTCCTTGTCACCAAAAACCTCAATTAACCCTTTGCTTGAACAATAAAAAGAAGGTGATCTAATAAACAATGATTTTTTTTGTTAGCCTTCGATGTGTATGTATAAAGATATTTGAGGGAGAGGTTTGCTTTAGGTATCATCTAGCAACTGAAGTATGTGTTTAAGTTTAATCTTATAATGGAAACTCTCCCTGCACATGGGAAGAGTCCATTGCAACTCTGCATGGAAAAAATTTCCAAAGAAATCTTTTATAATCTAGTACGCCATATTGTTTTACACACACTTTACTTATATAACATACATTGTAAGTTTACATTTTAACTCATTTATCAAAAAAAATTTACATTTACCTCATTCCCAGATAGGCTTTCAAAATAAGACCCTCACTATATTTATTTTAAAAATCTAAATTATGCAATATCCTTTTCTTTTTATGATTACATGGACAACATTTACTTTAGTGTATTTCTATATAGAGTGGGGTTCAGGAGAAGGCATTTATAAGAAATGAGCTCTCCTCAGTCCTTCCTCTTCTCTCGCATGCCCTCTCACATTCTCCACTCCATAAAATGGGTATCTTAAGGTATCTCTTTAGGTCCAATTTGTAATGGCTAGCAGTTGTAAATATGTGACTTGATATGTCTCAAACTAAGATAATGCCCCCTTTGGAGGGGATAAAACCTAAGAGCTAAAGAGAGAAATTAAAATAGTTTTCGTCATAGATAATAAAACAGCTTCAAACACATATAAATAGAGAGATACAAGCATTCCTGGTAATATACCTTCTTCCACACTTCCTACTAAGTACTAACTACCTCCGTTGTATCATTGTACTAACCACCCTTATGAATTCTTTTTTCATCTAGTGGTGAAGAAGCAGTTTGGAAAAAGTGTTAGTGAGACAAAAAGCTCAAATATGTTTCCTTCCAAAGATTCTTTCTAGAATGCCTGCAATGAGTGAGATTTACTGGAATTTATTTGTAGGGTTGCAAGTGGAATTGTAGTTATCTTGATTGGAATGGCTGTGAGATGGTTCGAGTCCACTATTAAGGGTGATAAATATTGGTCATGCATTGCCCAATGTGATCAACCAATATCCAGGTCCACAAAGCTCTTTATTTTGCAGGTAATTAATTATTTCTGCCATCTGTTCTACCAATTTTGTTTTTGATGTATCCCAATATGATGTGTTTTGCCATCTTGATTAGGTATTCTTGGTTGGACTATCAGCGATGATGGTGTGGTTATCAACATCTCACAGAGCTCTAAATAAAGAACTTCTCACTCTGCACCAATTAATAAACTGGTTCCTAGCTGGTCAATTTCAACCTTTTTTGTTCTTGTCTGCTCATATTATGCTTTTCGTTGGATTTCATACTTGAATAATATATTGATTCAGAGAATACTTCTTGTATATGTGCATGTTATTGGGAAAATTTATATGGTTTACTTTATTTAATGTTGATGGATTGCATCGTGTTGTACACTCTTGCTTTAAATTATGATCTTTTTTGTTGCATCCTTTTTAGTTTTGTTTTTATGTGTTAGTTCAGTTGATATGCATCGTATCAATCTACTAGTTCTATGGTAGTTATGAACTTATGATTGCATAAAGTGCATACATTACTGGGCTTACCAATTGCATGTGTATTATACGATCACACTTTTACCCCCTCTTTGGGTAGAAGAATGGATGTGGAATATGGGTGAAATTTGTTTAGAAGGAATAGGTGGGTATGATTATGCCAGAATAGGTGGGAATAAGCTGATATTGGGTACTCCAAGTCCCTCCTGGAGTTTTATTATTTCATCCAATCTATTCCATCGATATAAGGGAGCCCCACATGTCAACTCACTTGTCATTACCTCTTATAAATCAATGAAACCCACATGTTAAATCATTTTTTTTCTCCTTATGGTCAACCAAATAACAAAAACTTCAATATTATGTTTCCTAACGAGAATAACTAAAAAACAACCAAATAGAATATGGCTTATTCCACTGGTATAGTTATCTATCTCGGAAGAGCTTATGTCGCTAACCAAACAGAGTGTTGTATTGCAGCTTTTATTTTAATGCCCAAAAAACCTCTACATTTATTTTTAAAACTGCAAAAGAATACGATAATAGAAGGATCTCATTTTCATTGTTAAACAATTATTAATATGTCATACGATTGAACTGAGAAATAATGAAAGTTGATAAGCAGAAGGCTCAACCAAACAGTTAATCCTTCTTAGGAAAGGCTTTCTTCCCAGCTTATCAACTTCAGAGGCTACCCATTGTTCAAGTGTAAATTATGTATTACAGAAATACAGTTGAAAATTACAATTTAATAATTTAAAACTATTTTAAATTCCTAAATCCTAATAATAGTAATGCCAGCTTTGTGTTTCTACACATTTATCATTCTGCCATTTAAACATGCTTCCATCAGTGACATAAGCACAATTGTCATTGCTGTCGTTGTGCATTAATGGATCTTCTACTATGCGCTGCTGCTCCTTTTCAAATTCATGAGAATTGCCTCTTTTTCTGGATTTGGTAGAGTGAATGTTGAAGCAGTACCCATGTCAAGTACCCTCCTTAACACTGCCCCCCACCTCATGAGCCACCTGTTATGCCCCTCCATGTCATCAAATAGTGAGGCATAGTGGTAGCATTCAATCAATCGTCTAATTCAGATGAATAAATTATCACATAAGAAAATAGCCAGGGATGAAGGAAAATATAGAAAAATTAACACAAAAAAAAAATTAGGCCATAGATTTCATATCTGATAAACACTCATCTATTTTGTCCAAATCTCCTGGTGATTTGATTCTTGTGTTTCTCATGTAGTATCAAAGCTATATGATTATGACTATTGTGAAGCCATTGAGTGTGTATATATATGAATACAAATTTTATTATGTGCCAGTGTTACTTCAACTTTTCATGGTAATTCTGCTGCATATTTTTAGGAGTTCTTATATAATTGAATATGCACATGTTCCTTTCTCCAATATCACATAGAAAATTCATCTTCATGTTTTGCAAAATTTAGATTTCTGAATATTAAGATTAGACTCCACATGAGAAATATAATTATTTTGTGCAAATTATGCTTTGAATATAAAGCAAAGAAAATTCCCTAATATGTATGTAAAAATGAATATATTGCTTAGGGAAATGTCCATGACAACTCTGAAAAGTACATGAAAATATGTATTTTTGAACATCTAACAGTAATTATATGGTGTTTACTATAAATTCACTTATTTGTATTATTTGATAAGTTGTATTCATTTTCATTGATGGAACATTATTGAAACATGTATCCATTTATATTTTCTGTGTTGCTTATAAAACTTGGTGCAAACAACAACGTTGGAGTCAGTAAAATCTTGTGGTTTGTATTAAATTTTGTTCCAGACAGCTGCATGTATTTGTGGCTTTTGTGAGAGGGGGACCCACGGATAAGATATTCAAATTTTGCCTCAGTAATTTAAAGTTTCTAATAAAATTTGTGACACAACCGTTCTCAGAAAAAAAAGGCCAGACACAAGTATGAAGCCTATTTATAATGTTGTCTTGCCATTTCACTATCCAGTGACACTCCAATGAAGCTTCCATGTAGAGCTGTTCTTTACTGATAGTGACTGGAGCATGAAATTATAGGTTTTATGCATTTATTATGTTCAGATACACTACTTCCAGTTGATGTGCTGACATCATTATTTTTAAACTGGTAGGACTTGGGCTCATTGCTTTTTATAATGGACATTCATTCATGCCATGTTCTCCAATACTTTATATAAGTTTGACATTTTTATCTGCATCCTTGTCAGAATTTGTCTATGTGAGATGCTAAATTGTGAGATCAGGAGGGTGATTGATGGTGCCAATTCTAACTACATTGATGTATGATGGCAACAGGCCTTTCAATGGTTTTACCATTGTATTCACAAACCAGCCTATTATCTCGGTTGTCTTCTGTATTCTTGGGATTCAGCCCACCATTCCTACTTCTATCTATTGGGTAAAGTATTCATCAAATTGATGCAAACAGGTCTTCAATCAACCAACATGATTGGCAATATGGTATATGTGGTTTTTACGACTTGCTCTTTTGCAGATATGAAGCTCTTTTCTATTGTGCTCTTGGCCTTGTGCTTCTGGGATGGATAATGATTGAGTGTCTGGTTCTCTACTTGACCAAAGTGAAAGAGTTTCCTACCATCATTAGTGATGAAGATGAGTTCCTTATCAACCATGATGAACGATATCTGGAGTTGTCTGACCTGCGAGTACCTTTGATTTTTGTAAGTGACAAGATCATTTGAAAGCTATCTGTACTTTTTGTGATTGCATCAGGGATCTGCTGGTTAATTTGGGTGCTATTATTCGTTACTGAGGTGAAAATTTGTAGATCTTAAACAGTCTCAAAACATATATATGTTTAGAATCTTGCAAATAGCTTTTACAAAAATATTGTTGCGTACACTATGTGGCTGTTTGATAAGCTGCTACACATTCAAGGTTGGAGCATTTCACCTTTTAGTAAGGGAAGAAGTCGGGGGGGCGGCTGGTGCTTATGGTTTCATCGATAAATGTAAATGTATTTTTGTCAATGAGAATATATATAAATGAGAACTAATGTATTAAAAGCTATGCAACACTATGCATGGAGTTGTGAATACTGAAAGCACTGTCATTTTGATGCTGTCGAATCACCATCATTTCTGAAATGTAAATAGTATACCAGAAACCTGAATAATGGAAGAAAATTCATCCATGTTCTAATGAACTTCCTAAGTTATTCATATTAACTGGAAGCTAACATCATTTTAGTTCTTCACAATAGAATCTGATGGTACTTGTGCTTTGTAGATGGTCTTGTTTAATGTTGCTTTTTTCGGAACGGGGAACTTCGCCAGCATTGCAAGTTTTGAAATTTCATCTGTTTACCGATTCATCACAGTTTTCAGTGTAAGAAGTGGCTGGCTGTATATTTCTGCATTCCCATCATCAAGTAATGCTGTTTCTGATAATATTTTCTCTTGTTTGCAGCCATATCTCATGTCAGCACTGCTCATTTTTAAGTTGTTCATCCCATTCATGCTTGTCATGTAAGTTGATATCTACTTTGTATTCTTTCAATGATATTTTTGATGCCTTGGTTATCATTCATATTTAGATGATTTAATGCATGTGGACAGATTTCCATACAATAAAACACTGTTATTAGTTCTATCCATATCTTATGTTCTTCTGTCCATATAATTCTATTGAATGTTAATATCCAATTAGTTCAATCCGTGCAATATGAATCCATACAACTGGTGGACTGAATTTTACACACTGTTGTCAAATTACATCAATGTGTTATTACATTCCTTTGAAAATATACTTTGACCTTGGTTATTTACAATACTAAATTGGTTGACATAAGTATGAAATTGAATTTTGTATGTGCTAATTATGGTATTGTTTTGTTTTAATGTGTGCCCATTCATTTATCACCAGGCTATGTTTTGGCTATTCCCTTTTATGTAGGGTGAGTTGGAGCACTCTTTGGTGGACACACCACATAATACTGTGTGTTACTTTACACAGGCTCACGTTTTTCGAAATGTCTTTTTTGTCAGAGTTGTGCTAGATATAGGAACAAATTATTTTCTCCATCTAGGCGATGTGAGACTAAAACATGATGTGAGCTCACCGTACTCACTAATAGGTGCCTGTGTGGTCTATTTAGGAGTGGTATGCTGGCTAACCAAGAGCCCAATAGCCTTGTGGGGTGAGAGTGAGATAAGAGCATGCTCCATGATTTATTTGCATATCACTAACAAGAGAAAATAGTATGTGCTTATATGTGAAAAGAACTATTACATAAAAAACCACTCACCCATTGAAGGACAAATGAATAATATCTTGTTGTGTAAATTTAGGGCGTTTGATTTTATGTAGATCGAAGTGAAGTGGGAAAGCCTAGTATGAAGAATGTCACTTGATCAAAAGAATATCTATCATATTGAAGATTTATATTTTAACAAGTAGATTACTCAAAAATATTTCACTACAAATATAAAGAAAAATAAATTACAAATGTTAGAAGTTGCAAAGCTTTTCCAAACAATACCATTATTTGGAATGTGGTATGCGGTTTGCATGCGGCGGCGGTTATGGGTATCACATAGAGTATATGCGGTTTTGTATTTTATTAATAAAAAATATATGATTATTATTGAACAATAGATAAAAGGATAACTTTCTAGAAAAGAAGTAAATAATGTACAAAATAAAAACATCACCCACCTAGGTATTTCAAATAAAAATAAAATGCAAATACAATACCCAGTTCTACAAGACCCTCTAAGGTATTTCAAATAAAAACAGAACAAAAAAACACCCACTTGGATATGTACATGAAATAAATAATACACAAAATATTAAAAATGATAAAAAAAAAACACCTACCCAATTGTCAAATCAGACAAAAAACACAAACATAAACTTAAATTCTTGTCAAATCACACGAAGGGTATATCTATAGGCACTCAAAGGTATTGAAAATCTATTAAAAATGATAAAAAAATCGCCTACCCAATTGTTAAATCAGACAAAAAAACACAAAAAAAAATCTTATCAAATCACACGAAGGGTATATCATCTTGGATTTGGCATTATTACACCAATAGAATAGAAATAAAAATTCTCAAAATCTCTCAGTGGATGGGATAAGGATGTTGACTTGAATCAATAGAGATGATGGAGTATCCATCCCTCCTAATGCATAGACTTTTTATCATCCCATGATTGCCCACTGTCTCACGAGCTTAGTCTCTGATCGACAATTATATTAATTTCATCCGTCTTGGACTAGTGGGATCCACAATCTTCTAAATAAATATATCTTATTATATATCTGACAAATTTTGAAATTCTAATGTTAATTTGAAATCATCACTAACAGGAGTTTGATGGCCCTTGCATTTGCCAATACTGAAGATTATAAAATGAATCTGCCAATTAGTAGTCTGCTTGAAGTTTCCTTCGTTTTGATGGATCAGCAGAGTATCTACCCACTGGCATTGGCATTCTACTGGATAGAAAATCTATCATCCTTGGTTGATGCTCCCTCATTCTAACATTATTCCTCTTCTTTATTCTTCTTTATTATAAATAGTTTATTCTTTAAACCAACACATATGTTATCCTCTTCATACGACAAGGTGAATTACTAGGGACTTGTGGCCTGTTGAATGGTGGCCCATGTAGTTCATTGATGGACTGATTGGATTGGGGCTACTGAAGAGCATAATAGATGTGTGGATGAGGATGACAAAAGTTCTTGCGTCATTGTTTAGATTTACATCGACTGATGGGAGAGGACTTTTTTTTTTTTACATATATAATGAGTGAAACAATATGAAAGTTCATTGTGCAGAGAAATGGGCAATCTTCTCCAGGTTATGGAGGAAGCTATTCTAGACTAAGAATATTTTTTTCAATATTATGCTATTGGATCATGGATATGTATGTCTGTATCCCCAAGAATGCCTATGCTCCAGGCAAAAAAATGGAAACATCCGAGTTGTGTAAACATAGTAGGCTATGAGACCATCCTGATTCTTTTTTTAATGTAATGCTTAGAAAAGTGTGATATGCATTTCACTGATATTGCTAGATCAAATGGGACATAGATGTTGCTTTGTTCTCATGTTTATGAATGCTTTATGTTACATATTCTTTTGAAGCATGTTAATTTTATATTATACATTAGGTGTATTAAATTTTTATTATTTTTCTCCTTTAGTGGATTCATTATCTTAACTCATTCATTTACAATTTCCTTATTTTGGCTTGTGATACATCTTTATATGTTGATACATGTATCATGTAACATAATTTTTTTTTAATTTGACATTTTGAACATCATTATTTTAAGTAATCATTGAAATATGGTCTGAAATATCTTTTTTTGATGCATAATACAGCTGTGTGTTCAGCGCCATAACAAAGTTGATCAAAATTCCACGATTAGGATGCTATTTCATTGTTATCATTTTCTCTGACGTGATGACCATTCACTTCTTTTTCCTGGTATGCAACTTTACTCATATTGTCATATGTTTTCCAGTATCATTGATATTGAGAATTGTTAGTCAATTAGAAATATGCTACCAAATGTATAAATGTTTTCTTCAGTAACGTGATTTACTTTTGCTCCACTAGTCAAAAGAGTTAGCATTAGATGTTCCCCGAACTCTGTATTAAGTCTGCCTAACGTTCTATTATCGTAGATAACTAGTGAGAAGTTTTTGAAACTTGCAAAGGGGATGGGAGAATAATATAAAGGTTTCTTTCATGTTATGGTAACTTAAAAAGTTGGAAAGAAAAAACGTATTGGCATTCTATTGAACAGTATTCGTGAACCATTACAACACATAAATGGTCAGATGGACAATATTGTTGTGTATCAGACCTTAACTCATGCAGAATAGCAAAACACCTAAAATAATTATGGGAAATTATATTGTTTGTTTAGATAAAACTCAAAGAAAAATATAGTGTTGCTACCAAGGTGGAAATGTACCAGTATGCAAAAAGGATACGGAAAAAGTTCTCATACAAACTCTTATCTATTGTTTAGTACATGATGTGTGGTAACTCGTAAGTAAATTGATATATGTCACATGCATAAGAAGTTGAAAGTTCTTGTTATGTTTTCAAATTCATGCAATGAACGTGCTTTATCTGAAGAAAGACAAACTAGTTGCAACATGAACATTCAATGATTTAAGGTGTATATTACTAGCAATATTGTTGAAACAAAACAATGACAAACGACATACTCAGCGAGAGTAATTGCTGCTTACTATGCAATGACAAATGCCATGTCCCATTTAAGAGGCCTGGCACACATGCAATGGATAGCATAACATATTTTTACATATACCAAACATATATTTGTTTTGCACTTTCCATGTTTTGTTACCTATTAGCGACATTTTGTGAATTATGATTTGTGAAAGAAATTCACATTTATTTTTCATTTTTTGGATTTTTTTTTGTTTTTAATAAAAAAATATATCCTTTTTCCGGAATTCCCAAAATTATCACAAATTGTGATTTTTGTTCTACCACACAAACTGCACAAGCCATCACATAGGTGCACAGGGTAACCCAATTATACAGATCTCATGTGCCATTTCAGCAAAACACTAATCACATATTCTATAAGAATACCAACTTCAATAGAGAAGCTGGAGAATTACTCTACAAATAACAAAATACCACAAAATAGAGATGCCTAAATAACCCATTCAAGAACTTTGTGAATATTGTGTGGGGGGAATATTACGGCCAATTTCAAAATAGTGGATATGTTTCTCAAGAATGACTTGAGTAAAAAATAATAGAGTATGGTGAGTCTCCCTTTTGCGGTCAAGGCCCGAGATACTCTTCACATGTTAGCCTACATGGAAGGTTATGGGCCACTAAAAATGAACGTGATCACTCCTGTTAAGTGACTCTCGTAAATGGGGAACTCATATAAAAAACAGGCAAATAATGAAATAGTGATGTCATTATTTCATGAGGGTACTCTGATGCTAGTCCTCGATGTTTATATAGCAATCGACATTGACCATCTTAAAGGAGTCTACTCTTTTGTTTGAAGGAGTACTCTGAGAAAAGATGTGTGGGGCCATAGGAGGAAGCTTTCAAGAGTTTGTTTGCTTTGTTCATTTCCATAAAAAGGGGACCTTGGGAAGAGTTTCCCCGCAATCCAAGCGTTGGAATTCTTATCACATCACTTTTGAAGTGGTCTATAAGAGGCTACAAGGCGCACATGCTATGGACAAACGGTCAGCGCCGCTCCTTTCGGGCACGCATGTGTCTCCTCACGTTGAAGCTCATAACAAACTGCACTATCTATATGCGCGTCTCAAATCATATTTCAATACGTGTTTAGACTCAGACTCTCACCAATGTGGTCTCACCATATTTATAAGTGTACATTCAATGACATCATCAAAAAGGATATGTCACGTCTGGATTCGTCTATAAATAAAGATTCACGCCCCCAAAATCAAGTAAAGAGATTCATTTTCTCTTCTAAAGTTCTTGTTTTCCATTCATTCTTTCTTTCCATTTAAAAGAGTGATCTTTGATTTGAGCATCAAACTTTTGACAGGCTCCACACCAATGTCAAGATCACAATTGTCTTTTTTGTTTCAAGCGAAATTGATTGTCTTTTATTGTCGACGATCCGCTCCACAATACCTCAGAGATTTCCATAGCCATCAATGTGTACACATCCAGCCTTCAAGAAAAATGCTTATGTTTACTTTGACTTTACTGCAACCACATTTTACATCTCAGTACTTATTAGCTCATTGATCTTTCTTTGCAAAAACTCCCATGATCACCATCTGCATGATCCGATGTAAACAAAAAACTCCTCATGATCACCAACTACCATGATTGCTGATGGGGAATGGGGATAGGGATCTCGCCACCTCAAACGGATCGATTGATCAAACGGAGAAGGATAAGAGAATGCTCGCCACCTTCAATGGATCAGTCATGAACTAACGAAAGTAGGATAAAAGATTGGTTCTCGCCACCTTCAACTCCCACAAGAAGAAAGATAAGAGATAAAGTTTCACTCAAGAGAATCCACTCTTAGCTAACTTTTGATAAATTTGATTAAACTTGACTTTTTTTCATCTCGAGGTTTACATAGACTTACACAGAGTGATTGGGATAAGTCCCCAACTCATTACATTAATGAAACTCAAAAGAGTTAGGTCTTTCCCAAGACTCAAATACATTAACTTCTTTTTGGAAAACATTCCTAGAAATTCTAAAGACACTTTTTAGAAGCTTTAAAAGACGTCTAGAAATTATAACTTTGACTAGAGAGTAATTTGAAGTGACATTCAAAATCTGTCTCAATTCTTGATGCTTCACTTTGACCTTGAAAGAGGTTGAATCTTGAAATTATGATAGAAATGGTAATTAAATACTCTTCACGTAAAAAACCATGATGCCCATTTGCCCAAAAGCATGGATAGGCCAATGAAGAAGAGTTATTTGTACTAGTCTAGACCCTGACAAGCGATCTACTCAATGACAAATTCCCCCCAAATACATCACCCAAGTGGCCCCCGCGCAAAACCTCCCCCTATTTTTGATGAATCTAATCATAGACTCCCAAATATTCTCCATGTAACACACGGCCCCTTTGAAAATGACCTCATTACGCGTTATCCAAGGGACCCACCACACAGCCGGCACGAATGACTGGTAATTTTTCTGTCACGCTTCTATCTCCTCTCGCTTTAATCTCATTCCCGCCAATCACATCCCCTACAATGTGATGAATCCGTTGACATACAAGTCGTAGCCAACTAAAACCAAATCTGACAAAATCACTAGGCATGTAATGAAAAGGTGCTTCATGGTATCTTCTAGAATGACACACAACACGTGTTCTATCATCATTGGGTGCCCATTTCACTCTATATGCCTTTGTAAGCAAATTGTTTTGGTACAACAACCAGCTTTCACCTTGAGAGGCAATTTAAAACCACACACATCCTTTGAATATACCACCAAATCTCAAAATCGTGTCCTCTCCCTCCACCACGAGTAGCACCTCTAGACTGTGAACTTACGTCTCGGTTGGGGCTTCCACAATACCGAGTCGGTGACCCTATCCCTCGAGACGATCTCCTCAAGATCTGCAAGAAACTCTGTGAAGCTGTCCACCTCCTCGTCACGCATGTTCCTCCTCAAACTTACCTACAGTGACCGCCATGCCCCCTCTAATCCAGAACTGACACACCATCCCATTTACACTGAGCCAACTCATAAATCCTCTGGAAACGCTCTCTGAGAGCAACATCACCTGTTCCTTTCACCTTCTTACCAGTACCAGCACTCAGTGATGTTTTATTTCCTTGAAATAACTGAGTTTTTCCTCAAGTTTTATATGTGTTGTACTTGTCCCTTCTGCTGTATCAAAATACATTCGACTCAAATTTTCTTTGCATCACACAGCAACATGCAGTAAAAAAAAAGGACTTCACAGATTGCAGAAGGTAATTTAAATTGTTAAAAATTCTGACTTACAATTCAATCACTAATGTAGTAAATTCACATGAAATACCCATCAAAAGATGTACCATCAGATTTGAACATGTGATCAGATATCTATGCACAAATCTTGAGTGAGAGATTAACTGTATTTGTTCCAACACCACCTAGATATCAAAGCACAAAACATGAGAGAGAGAGTAATGATATCTATTCCAACGCCAACTAGATATCAAAGAAGCATCTCAAGCAAATTATCATATTCTTTCTTAAATCTAGTACAAGTTGTGCATTCTCCCACTTTTGTTCTTATTGGAGAAAATAAATTAAAATTTGGATTGGATATCATAGTTTAAAAACGTGCGGACCTCATATGTGGTGGGGTCCGCATACTGTACATGCGTCCGCATGTACGGTACATGTGGCAGCACATTGTATATATATATTTTTAAAAAAATAGTATAATGAGCGTCTGAACCTTGTTCGAACAGAATTTGAACGCCTAAGGGCCGTTTGAATCCCATTCGAACTGGGTCGAACCCCATTTGAATCTCGTTTGAACTGGTTCGAACATTTGAAGGGCCGTTTGATTTCCCATTCGGACTGGATTCGAACGCCTAAGGACCGTTTAATTCCCGTTCAAACTGGGTTCGGACGGCTGGCCACTATATATGCCCGCACATGGCCGCACGTGGCCGCACTTGAACAACACTTGGATAGCACCAGGGTGTTGATGTGTGCCGAGGGGAGCACATCAGCATGTGCAGCTGCACGTATCGGTACGTGCGGTCACACTTTGAACTATGTTGGATATATTATATTTAAACTTCTAAATCAGAACCACCATGTCTTGCACTAAACAATTGGGGTTGCATGAATAAAGGCAATCAGAGCATTTTCAGTGACTCTGCTCATCTAGGAAGCACAAACACTTCACTGGATTTGTTTAGTTTGTTGCTCACATGACTCAATATGCATCAAACATGTCAAGTACATGTCCAAATTTTTTATTTATATAAAAAAGTGAATTTTGGATGCTCATGTGACGCAGGATGGACATGACACGGTCAAAAGGAACCAAGCTGAATTACATGATAATGATTCATTTTTTCATATATTAGTTGAATTATTTTCTGTTTTGTCTATAAAATGTTGCTTGGAACATCATGAACGTTGGATATGGAAACCCTCTGTGACATTTCTGAGGTAAGTGTAGACCAATAGACCATATAGCTAGATTTCTAATATTATTATGCCTTTGAAAGGGCCATGTTCCAACAAATCTTACATTTTTTTTTTTTTGAAAATGCTTGGCTAGAACTTCCAAAAAAAAAAAAAAAAAAAAAGAAGGTAAAAAGGATTTTACTATTGAATTGCATGTCAAATATATGGCACTTCTTCCCTGTATAAGGTTTCTTTTACTAAGAAGTCAGAGAAACCATTTTGTGGATTTCTATGGGAGAATAATCTTTTTAGTTTTCTAGAGAAGGAATGACTTTTTTTATAGTGAAATACCTCATTTGGATCTCTTAATGTTTCTCTTTCCTATTTCACAGGTTCGCAATACTGGAAGCTGGATGGAAATTGGTAACAGCATTAGTCACTTCGGGATCATGAGCGCCCAGGTTGTGTTTGTTCTATTGCTTTTTGCCCTCACCAATATTTACACAAAAGATATCAGGACTCGGTCAGCTCAGTCATTGTCTAGGAAAGCAATTTAGTCCATTGGATTTTTGTCCTTCTATCCATTTGCCTCAAATGGAAGGTCCAAATTTTATAACTCATTGCCATTTCCAGTTTATGGACTTATTGAATTGATGTATATCTTCCTATTCAATTTTGATTCATACTCGGAGCCATGTTCTCTTCTCCAGTTTTTACTAATCGTGATAGATGGAGACTAGGTTTACTCGCAACTCATGAGAGAGTATCTGATATTTCTTGAAAAGTTAGTCTGAATGAATGCTCCATTTAAAATTTTCAGATCATTATAGTCAAAGTTGGTTTGATTGAGTGGGTGAATTTTGAGCCTAATCTGATCAGGTTGCATGCTTCATGTCTTTGAGATTCTTCTGCCTCGAAAATATTCTTCGCTTCAGTTTTAAACTGTTACGTTTTTCAGGCCTCCGACAAGAGCAAACTTACCCTTTTCTTCAATTTCAGTTGGAAAGGCTACAACAATAGTAAATTTTGTTTCTGCTTATGATATTTTTTTCCAGAAAATAGATAATGCTGAAAAATGTCAGCGACAAATCATTTTTGTTGTCATTTCTGTAATCCCTTGTAAAAAAAATTAAGCTATATATAATTTTTAATGAAATACATACCTTCATAAAAAAAAGAAATATATATGGAGTTCAACTCTCAACTATTTTTGCATTTTCGTTATCCAATAGTATTACTGGTTAGGAGAAGTGAAGACTGTAGAAGTAAAAATATACTACGAACACATATGGCTTCCCCAATAGGATGGACACCCTTGTCAATATTGTAGCAGGGTGGTTTGGTCCTATTTGGTGGCGTGGTGATTAGTTAGGAGTCATCTCTGGCTGAGGTGTTGAAAAAGAAGGCATGTCAGTTGGTGTAGAGAATGATACAACTGACTGAGTTGGTGTTGTAGTTGTTCATCTAATCCATGGACACCAAAAAATTTGCGTGGTCCATGTAAATCGGTCTGGTTTCATGGATGGTGATGACCTTGGAGTGGGATGTAGAGCTGGAGTTGGCTGCTTGGCTGCTCATGTACATCAATCGTGAAAACATTGTTGGTCCCAAAGAAATCAGTCCCTATTACATCATTGTACATGCCCTCATCTGTAAATACTTTATTTTTTATAACAGTATGTACTTTGATGAATGAATATATATTTTCTTAAAAAAGAAAATCGATAAGAGCTACAGGACTGCATACAGAGCTGAATATATCAATCCCCTCCCTTGAACTTGTTATTCATAATTGAAGCTCATTGTAGTGAGAATAAATTGCTCCAATACAAATGATAGGTTCGATAAAGCAGCCTTCAAAAAAAACAGTTAGAACTGAGATCCACTTCGAGGATAGATCAACCCCCTAAGTGCTAAATATGTAGCACATCAAATGGTGGTAATCTCTTCTCTGTCCCCTTGAAGCAACAAATGGATTGACTCCAATATAAACAAATTACATAATACTAATATACAAATATAAAACTAATGCTGCTCAAGACAAATTCAAAGGAAGAGCTTTTTTCACTAACAATTTTTATGTAATCTTTTGTTGTTTTTTTTTTTAAGGCATTAGAGCATATTGATATTTCCTCTATTTAAATGGTGTTAACAGAAATTCTAATAAAAATCCATTTGATATTGATGGAAATTAACTCAAAGCATTAAATATGAATAATTTCTAACCATCTTAATGGAATAAAAATAAATAGTTCATTTGTCGTGGTACAAAAACCTGGATAATATTATGAGTGTGTTATTTATATAGGTTGTTTTTGATGCATCAATCCCCAGAGGAACATAACCATTTTACAAAACGTGTGCGTCACAACTATATAGTTTGTAGTGGTAAAACAGAGAAGTTTCAAAAGTCGAGGAAAATATGCTTTTCAAAAGCTAGACTTGAACCTCAAGTGTGTGTTTGGGTGTGCGCTCAGCACTACTGCGACAGTCAAATCAAGCCGTCGATGCAAAAGTGCTCTTTCAGAGCATTGAAAATGTCAGGGAAAAATCACATACACCACCAACTTGCACATAAAACGCGAATGTTGTTATCTCTATATGGTTGAGAGTCTGCGAACGCAAACATCCCGCGCTCTGCCAAACGGTGCCCAAGTCAATCACAGCTTCTCAATCCTGCAAGCAATCACCATTACAAACTTTTTTCTAACTGGAGATATAATTATTTGCAAATTGATCCCTCAGAATAAAATCCTACTTAAGTCACATGCATCACACATAAAACCCACAGGAGAGAATACCAAATTTTAGTGATAACGGGTGAGAGAATGCGAACAAGTTTGCCTGACATCATCAACATTACTTGCAGCCAACCAGGCATGGATACTTCCACTTTTTAAAATGACTAGTTCAAAAAACAAATAAAAAACAGGGTGGGGGGGGGGGGGGTGTTGAGAGAGAGAGCCCCTTAGTCCTATTCTATGTAATATATAATTCCTTGAATGTAGTATACAACAACTACCAACAAACTAATGCAGAGGTTCTATAATTCCTATGTCGGGCAAACCTTTCTACGTTTCTAACTCTCCTCTCCGTTTTCATGAGAAAATACTTTTATTCTGTTGGGAAAAGAATGGCTTTGTATAGCACCAAATGGAGAACCAGCACGAAATCATACATTTAACCACAGTCCACAGTAACCCGCAATGCTGCAAGTTCTTTTCCTACAATTGATTGAATCAATGCCGCATTGTTGATCATTCCGGCACCTGTGATCAACTCGAGTATCAGGGATGTGACAGGCACTCTCTGCTTGTGGTTCACCACTTCTAGTAAGGTATGTGGCAGGACAAACTTGTAGTGACATCGCACTTTCACGGATTACTGAATCTTCACTCTGCAAATTAAAATGGATATTATAGATTGGAATCCTTTGTTTGCTTTAATTCTTCAGAAGCATTTCACCAAAATAAAATCAAAAGTATATTGAGCAAGGACAAAGCAAGATGCAAGGTTCAACAGAAAATTAAAATTTTGCATGCTCCAATTCAGAATGATGAAAACAAACTCATGCATGATATGCATAATATAACTGTGAGTCAGTCCAATATCATTCTATGCAAAAAGATTATTTGGTTTGCCATGAGGTCAAAATCATAGTAAATGGAACCATAATCATGAAAAGAAAAAAAAAAGGATTTAGACACACATTCATTCCATATGTATTTTTAAACATTTACATACAGGTTCATTTCTATACATCAAAATCAAAGTTATGCAAGTAATGACAATATTAACATAAACAAGAATTAGTGATAAAAATGACTAACAAACGACCTAACTCATTACAAAGGACTATGCCAATTATCTTTTATTGATGGGCTTGTGAAATTCATGAATGCCTTCCTGTACTTTTTCCTTTCATCCACAACCTAATGCCTCACAAGCGATCATACATCCATCACAAGTACAAATAAGGGCAATCACAACAAAATGTAGGCCACACAAAAATTAATTGGTTTGTATCAATACTTTGTTAATATCACATATTAAGTTTTACAATGAATTAACTTCTCTAAGCCACCAAGACTTGTAAAGCATGTACTCGTTAATTTCTCTAAACATAAAACATGATGTATGTCATCACATATTTGCATATATTTCATAGCATGTTATCATTTAAATGATACATATTATTACACATTAGTAATATTACATTTTTGAAAGTAAGATTTGTGACTGAACTTCCTTTTTAGTCATTTAAATATCATTGTAGAATTTTTTCAGCATCCCCAGCTATAATCCTGGTTTTGAAATTTCACCTAAAATTCTTTAACTTCCAACACACTGCCAAAAAAATTTCAATCATGCAAACCACATATGTTATTGTATCTGCATTAGATGGTTTTATGCCTATTGAATAAAGACTCCAATTTTATTCCCAACTAATCCTAATTTTGCAAGTAAAGGGATAAGGAAGTTTGATTTTCCAAGATTTACATACAAAAGAGCAACAGAAACATGGTTTTTTAAGTTAGAAGGACATAATAATTTACTGCAGGACTTCATCAAAAGCAAGACTGATTAAACATTACAGATGTCAGGATTGCTTACTTCCACCATCAAGTAAAAAACCAGATTATGGATTACATATTTATGGTGTATAGATCTCTTGCAGTTGTACAAGTGAGAAAATAAAAAATTTATTAAGGGAAAAGTTAACTCTTTAGACAACAAAAAAAAAAGGATAGTATCTTCACCTTCATGAATGTCCCATTATCAGGAGTATAGGCGCTAGGAATTCTCTCGTGCCAAGAACTTTGAACCGGAAGGGGGTGACCCTCTGTTGTAAAGATATAATTCTCATTGGCCAAAAATGAATCGTTGAAAAGAAGATATAGATATTTGCATCTGAAAAAAAAACATACAAGAAAAAAATTGTAATTACATAACAAAAACAGTGTGAAAGAAAGTCTGTTTTTCCCTGGAGTTTCACCGTTACTTCAAATAAGAGGATGCTTACGTTTCAGCAAGAAAGAAACTGTGCTGATGGTCTTCTAATATCATAGTTTTCACATCTCTGATGCTTGCATAGCCACCCTCTACCCTTGTGTATTTATTAGGGAGTTCATAATTGATTCACCCACTTCAAGATACCAAGGATCTGATGATGGAAAGTCCTATGGTCAAGCATTAAAAATAACAGGATTTTATAAAATTTCATCAACAACAAATGAAGAATAATAAATAACTTTCATGAGCCCTTTGTTAATTATTGTTTCAGAAATTTTTTTTTTATGAAACTTAGGGCAATTTATCGTTAATGTCGTGAAAATATTCCCTGTGTACAAAGGGATCGAGGGATCTCCATTATATACTTCCAAAAAAGATAGAATAGAATAAAAATAAAGGTGTTTCAATAGCATATGGCAACCGAAGGCAGAGAACCCTGTATTAAGTATCCCAAAGCCATCCAACCCATGATTTCCACCACATCTTCATCCTCCAGAATGTGTATCCACCAATTCAGGAGAACATAAAGATACCATTAAGTTCTACTTTGAAGTAGCACTTTGTTCTTAGTTAGCCAAATCCCCCGCTTTAGAGGCTTCTTAATGTGAGATAAAACTGTATATGTTTAAAAAGATCTAGTAATGAATAAAAGGGAGCCTTAAAAGAGGAGCTAGATCTCAACAAGATTTAGATAGTTAAAATACCAACAAAGAATTCCGTTACCCCAACTCTCATTTTTTGGTTCATTTTAGCTATTTCTTAACCCGTCTCATAAAATTCACAGGCTATTTTTTTTTTTTGATGAAATGGTAGAATTATCGCTACCTCGATTTCATTAAGAACTTCAAAGTACATTCGTCCAATGCTGAAAAAGGAGAGGAGAAAGCGAAGAACAAGAGATTGGGGAAGAAACAGAGGAAAGATAGAAATTAATGGAAAACTGTCCCATTAGAAGAGAGATCTACTTGGGCAATTGGACCGGTGTCAACCCAGGTTGCCAAAACCACACCTCGCATCTTATCGTACCCCCACGGAATATAATACGCTTCAGCCTGCGATGTGTTTCCCCCAATCCTTAATTAGCCCCTTTGTCAGCTCCCACAGGTTCTCGAAATAGAACCTCTGACCCAGACTATTAGGTTTCTTTCATTCTTTTTGAATATTGGTACCCCATGATTTGATACTTGGTCATCCTTCAAGGAGAAGGGGGTGCTAGCAGCCCACTGGAATGATTGATCATGTCATCTTTGCTTCTAGACTCTTATCTCCAGGAGGACCAAGGAATTTCGCCAACCCCCATTTCTGCAGTATTTTGGAAACCAGTCCGGAGCTTGGACATTGCCCCAAGGTTGCCCACAATCTTTGTGCCACCAAGCATTAGGAAAAAAGATGCTCTATTGATTCCGCCTCGTCCACACAGGCTGAATTCTAATATGTAACCTTAAAAACAAATTGATTGCATTCATAAATAGGCACGCACACAGAGTTCTTTTTATTATTATTATTATTCTTAGACACACTTAGAACACACATATCATAACTTGCTTATATCATGTTTCAATTAGTATACACATATCATACCTTGCCTATCTCATGTTTCAAAATCTCCCCTGAACAGATATAATCATCATTTCCAGTTTGCCATTCTTCCAACTAAAATTTAGTTGATTTTCTTCAAATCTACACAACTAATTGCCTATTACAAAACCATAAGCAAAAATCATTCATCAGTGATTGACTTCCATGACATTCATGTTTCCATTCCTCAAGTAAATATTTCTTGCTTCGCGATGGCTTCCAAAGCAATGACACATTGACAACTGATTCCATGCTAATTTAACACTTATCTATGCTAAATTTCCAACATTGCACTGCTCTTTGATCTTACTAATATTAATAACATTGTACACCTCTAGTGTAGGTCAAAAGTGACTGTTGAAATCACCATTCTTTCAATGGAGCATCATTGAGGAAGAAAACATTCCTTTTCGAAATTCAAAAGAAATAAAATTCCAGTTATGAGAAGAAAATTCTACACGTGAACTTTTACAATCTTTTCCATCCTAAACAATCTAAATGGAGACAGCTAGTCAATTGTCCCCATAGTGGAATTTCGTTGGTGTCTTTAAGCAAATTTTACTTTAAATTTCAAACAGAACGAAATATGGAACATGTAATAGATTATGAAAAGCAGCAAACTAAGGTCAGACTTCCAGGTATTTTACTTTACAAAATCCATGAATCTTATCATAGAGCTGGCAGAGCCTGTCTTTCCATGACTAAACACCTCACTGTGGTAAAAAAAAAAAAAAACTCTTAAAACATTTATATGCCTGACAAGTGGCCATTGGGGAAATAATGACCAAGGGAAAATGTCATAATTTGATTAGATTAGCAAGCAGAAAAAAACCTAACATTGAATACAAAGGCATGTATCAATATCCAATTCAAGTGTCTTGGATCATCTGATAACACATCATGTCCTTTAGTCTAACTATCATAGTTCCAAATAGCCACTTTACTTCCTGATCAATCATAGCATGCATGTGATTTATTGCTGTATAAAACAGAAACATATAGAAATGGAAATGTGACACTAGTTGCATGACAAAAAACATAAAGTTGTTTTCACACACTGAAAAATGGAAACAGCAGGCTGGAACTCATTAATAGAATTTTCAAAATAAAGCCAAGCCTATATCATGACCTTTGGTTGCTTGGTAAAGGTAAAATGTTGATTCTGCGAGTTCAGGGCGCAAAGGGTAATATTTCTCTGTGGGATGCAACATTTCCTGGTCCAAAAGATACCTGCCAAGAATATGGAGAGGCTAATCAGATTGAAAAAAGAACAGAAAGCATGAAACTGCTGATTGATAGATAACATATTAAAATATCGAATCCCACATCAATTATAGCACTTAGGTTTTTCTGAAACATGTCATAACAATTTATTGTTTCAATTATAATAAGTTTGAAATTGTAAGAATTGGAAAATGTGTTAATAGGTTATTGTGATCTAAAATTCCAATTGTTATTTCTACTATACCTTTCCATACCAAAGTGGATGTATATGTACATGTAGTCAGGTACAAAGCAAGCTAAATGCAAGGAGATATGTACCCTGATTCCATCCCAATGAATTAATCTAAAACTTGCATCTTAAGGGAATGCATCCGACAAGACTGTTCTAAGATATGTCAAAAAAAAAAAAAAAAAAAACACAAACACAACCTTGTTCAATCAAAATAGGATCATTCTAGAGCACATCTTGAAAAACAAGATACATAAAAAAACATATATAGGAAAATAGTACAACTCACATCCTCTCTCAGTATATGGAGATCTTGAGGAGTCACTGGATTTTCAGGAAAGAACAACATATAAAGGATTGCAACAGCTTTGGTAGAGGTATCGAATGGGAAACTATATGTTGGGAAATCTGGAGGGAGATAAACGATGAATAATGAATTAAAGAATTCAGAATTCAATGAAAGGACTGCTCTTAACCATTAGGAGTAGGTAATCCATTTCATGCTTTGTTTATATTGAATTCTATCTCACATTCTCACTGTATCATATTCTGTTCCTGCAATATTAGAGAATCACCGTCAACACCCTGATGCAGATCCAAGATATTCTCGTCCATAGCTATGAATCTATTTACAACTAGCCAATTATTATTGGTTGGGAATTTGATGAGAAAATTTAACATCACAACCATTGATTGCTGATCATGACGTTTGCTTGCTGGCTCCAGCAGTAAGAAGTTCAGCAGAGTGCATTCATAATTGAGAAAAGGTAGATGAACTCGGAACAAACCATAAGAATAAGGCTAGTCATTGGATAAATCGATTATAAATGTGAAAATAATAATGTGTATTTGTGTTTACTAATATCAGAACAAACTGATATACAAGCAATCTTATCAAATTTAAATAATCAGTAATGGTGTATGAGTTTTACACCAGTTTAGCATCTAGCTGCAACTCATGCTTTCAAAATGTGAATACTTTCTTTTTAGATAGAAATCAAATTAACAGGAGAATAAAAAACTAAAATAACATGTAGATTTGATATAAAATCCAAGAAAACTGATGTTTCAAACATTCACCAATAAACACTTGATCCTGAACAGACTCCATTTGGCTTATCACAGTGAAATAGAAGATTCATGGATGTGATAGTACTGATGATTTCAATTAAAAACCTGTCCTAAAATAGATTCGTCAGATTATTAATTTTGTCATTCGTACTTCTGAACCATCTCTAATGATCTGTCAAAGGAAAGCAAGATTTATCGTTCAACCAAGGTTTTTCTGGATGGTCCAAACTCTGGATCCATGAAAGGAACCACCCCAAAAATTCTTAATATTGTTCCAATATTCGTCCATTTTCACGAATCAACCCCCACACAGTTTTTTTTTATTGATTTCCATATCAAATCAAATGTGGAATATGGAAAATGAACCATTCTTCCCTCAGCATTTCATAATATAACAATCTTGTATAATATCTCTATTCTAATGGTGTAATAATGCCCAATCCAAGATAATATTGAAATTTCCCAGTTGATTATGGATAATGAACGATTCACATTGTTCTAATTAGCCTCCGCATATCATATGTACTCTTCTACAATGTACAGTATCTTATCTGTATCAGTATGATTCTGACCAATCCATAAAATACTGTACTTTTCCCGGGTCAAAAGACTCACGTCACTCACCTAAGTTTTGCTCCAGGAAACCAAAAAATGATATGTATCCTGTGACATAATGTATTTTACACAATACATGCCAATACTCAGAAACATGCTTTCAACACATACAAATACAGAACCATGCTTTCAACACATATAAAACAAACAATGAAAAAGTTGCCTACCACAATGGGTGATCCAAGCAATCTCATCCCCAGAAAAGGAAACATGACCACCTCCAACTCCCCACCCCCGCACGCAAAAAAAATAAAAGGAAAGAAAGAAAGAAAAAAATTGAGAAATTATTTCTTCAAAGATAAACTTTTTCTCATTTGATAATTATATTATTCAGATTCGGTAAACTTGTTTACAATACAGTGGGATATTCTAATCTTTAGAGAGCCTGCAGACTCAGATATAATCTAAACAACAAATGCTATATACATCTGCAGGAAAGACTTCTCCATGACCATTGGATACCTTTCTGGCAGAACACCAAACATCTCCCAGACATGGAAAAACTCACGATGCGATGAATTGGCAGCAGATACATCCCCTACAAGAATCTACCACAAGGAAAATTCAAAAAATCAAGGTTATATAATATTCATTTATTTTCATAATGCAGATAAGAAGAATGCGATGTCCTTCAAAAACATACTTGAAGGCCTGGCCAAAAGGCTTGAAGGCTTGTAAGTTGCCAATAGGTTGCCTTTCCGCTCCTCATATCAGCTTCATGGTACCTGATATTCATAAAAGCACATTATTTAAGCTCAGTCTTTAAAAAGATGAGAAAAGATGAAGGCAATAAAACTGTCATATCAGGCTACACAAGAAAATATTTCAATAGCAAGACCCAAATAGGTATTCTATGAAGAAAAATTTACAATATCGATACAATACTACATTGTTATTTTCAAAGAAGTATACCCACTTCTATATAAAGGAAGTGGTTAGAGAAAAGTCTATATACCATGAAGCTAATTCTAACATCGATGGATGATCTAAACAACTAATTAATTGGTTAAAGATTTTCTTCATGCATTGGATATAATGGTGGATATACTGGACGTTAAACAATCTGTATGATTAAATTAGTGAACATTAGATATTTCTTCTACAGCAGCTTATTTGATTTGGTGCTCTAGTTTTGTTTTAAATTGCATATGCTCCTATTTAAAAAAAATTATCTGAAATTTTCCACTGGATTTGAATTTATCATTAAGCATCTTAGAGTTTGACTATTTGACCAGATGCCCAATGAAATTAACAGTCAATGATGAATCTATGGATAATCATCAATCAAGAGTAGATGTTAACGTCATCATAGAACGAACAAAACACACATTAAAATGCTCAATCTTGGGATTGCTGAATTCTGAATTCAAAGAAGGATTTGAACATTCCACTGCTAGGGATGGTTTATTTTGTTTATCATCACATAATTTTTTTTTTTTTTTTTTTTTTGAGAAAAATGGTTGGAGCTATATATAACTAAATGCTCAATCTTGGACTGCTGAATTCTGAATTCAAAAGAAGGATTTGAACATTCCAATGCTAGGGATAGTTTCTTTGTTTATGATTACATAAATGTATTGTTTTTAATTTTATTTTATTTTGAGAAAAATGGTTGAAGCTTCATATATAACTAAATGGTTTCCCTCGAACAAAAATGGAGATGAGGGATCTCCAAAGTAAAAGGAGAAAAGCAAAGAAAAAGGAAAGTGACATGGTCCCCCTATAGGAGGAACATGCCATGGAAGATCCACATCCCTTCGCTGGCCCCCCAATTAACAATGCAGAATTAGTTCCTTATCCCAATACGAGCAAAGTCCTAAGCTTGTATATTTGTACCTGATAATAATTTGGGATGAGTTTTAAATAAATAATTATGTAAATTTGATAAGAAATAACATATCCTATTTGATCATATAAGACATCTCAAATTTCACATGATATAGAGCTATAATTATAGCAGAAGTTTTTCTTTCAAATAAAAAATATGAGTCACATTGAAGTTCATTTTCCCTAGTCTGAAATGAGTGATTTGAGATTCTACTTGAGCTAATTTTAATTGCCCATAATATCGGGTGAAATATTAAATGCTCACATGACATGATACACATTCTCTAGAGGCATGTGTATGCCTGTAGTATCTGACAGTTAGGAGCTTGGGATGAAAGGATATAGTAGTCATATATAGGTGGATATAGAAACTGGAATGGTGTGGGCATACATGAAGCGAATAGGTATAGCATAATAGAAGATAAGAAATTAATACACAAATCTTCATATTTTATTAAATCATGTTGGACAAATGCATCCAAAATCTCCTATGATTCTTCAAACATTCATTATTCTCATACCAATATATAGTATGTTGCAAATCTATATAAATTAACAAATCTTTCATCATTAAACAAGAATATAAGATATCTAAATGTTATTTGTAGAAGGACGAGTACAGGTGGTGTGCTCCCACTCTTGGTTTAAAAAAAACCATCTACATGTTAGGGAAATTTCCCTATGTGATATAAGCAAATTACTAGACAATTACAATGGAATGAGTAATAGCAGTGCTCCAATGAGATAGGCCTCAAAATAATATATTTATATATAAAAAGGGAAAAAAGAAAAAAGAGGTTATACCATGGGCCATGGCGGAAATATTTCTGGACAGCAACATAAGCAGAATGAAACATGTCCCAAAACTCATCCCTTCCAAAAAGAATGTGAGCCTTGAGTAGATACTCATAGAACGAATCAACGCCTATATCAATTTTAAAGGACTGGTGTAAGGCACATGCAATGCAAGCAACCATAGGAAGAAAGATGTAAGTTAAGATCGGCAACACATGATTTTACTTTTAAAAATAAATATGCAGAAGTAGTAAATGCATATTATTCAACAAGTATTAAGTAAATGTATTTGGAAAGAAAAAGTTCTCAAAATTAACAGTATTAAAAGCTTGATTCTAATGCTCCCATTTAAGATATATATAAATTCATTGAAAACCTTTTTAACACAAGAACATCTACCTAAAGTCCTCATTCTAGTGTATCTATTTGTGTGGGCTGGTAGGTAGAATCCTCATCTACCACGGCCTGGTGTTGCCCTTTTCAGGCTATTATTTGAATATATTATTGGCACATGCCTACCCATTTTCAAAAAAACAAAATAAAAAAAAAAACAAAAAAAAACATCTAATTGTCTACATAGATGCGTAATGTTGAGGGTATTCCCGTTATTCAAGTGGAGTCTATAAAGTCTCATGTTCTCAAACCTTTTTTTCCATGGGAGAGTCAAATCGACATGGATAATGTTGAGGTATTCCCAATATTCAAGAAGAGTCCATAAGTATTTATGTTGTTATAGCAGTGTGCCTTTTAATTAGAATACCAAACACATGGGAAATAACTAGTGTTTTTTAAGTATTACCCCAACCCAACAGTAGGTACCAAAATAACTTATTCATATAAAAAAAAACCAAGGTAAGCTTCGTATCAAGAAAAAACTGATCAAACAAAAAAGAAAACAAAATTAAAAATCTTAGGAAACACATTCTTTCTTTTCTCCCTTTAATGTAGAACAATATCATAATAAAAGGGCCTTTGACACAATATGAGATCCCACCCCTGACACCAGAGGGGAAACAAGCAACATGCCACATATACTAGGACTAATGCACAACACCACCACCAGCATAATCAACAGAACATTGTTTTCCTTGGGGCCAAGGAAGAAATCAGACATAAAGGAGTTGGTCATGGGACACGGCATTCATCTATGCTGCATTCAGGAGACCAAGTTGGACAACATCAGTCATGTGAATATCAAAGTTATCAGGAAAGCAAAGTTGGAGGAGTTTGTCTTCAAAGCTTCTGGTGGCTTAAACTTTTTTTGTGGACTTTTTTTTTTGAAATATGGTAGGCTATTGCAAAGATTGTATTAAGATCAGGACAAAGCCCGGAAGGAAATTACAATTAACGCCCCTAAGAGGGCCTGCCCTGACACGGTAGAGGAGAGCTCTATCTACCGGACAATACAACTACTAAGAGCTATTCCTCAATACAAATTTTCCCTCCCACAAAACCAACACTCGATGCCCCCGCGAGCGTGGTGCCCCACATCTTAATAAAGTTTACACACAACTCCCAAATGTTCTCTGTATACACCCTTGACCCATTAAACACCGCTTGATTCCGAGTGAGCCAAATAGCTTTTTTTGTGGACTTCTATCCCCATCCTTACTTCTATTCTTGAAAAATCTCCATATTTGTGTCGTTTTTGAAAGAATATGGGAGCCCCATTATAATCTCCAATTTAATATAATTTTTCTAATCATAGATAAATGTGTTAACTTTTTCTTCATGTTCGCCACACAATTCACAGATCAATGTTTCCATCGATAGTCCATATGGAGACCTAAACCCAGGGAGAGGTATTTGGTCAGTGAAGGTTATGATTGGTGGCATGGTGATAGTGCTAGTGTTCCAGGTCTCAAGGTATAGACATTCATGTGGCTTATGTATCCGAAAAGGATTCATACTAAGATGTACAAGGCGAAATGGATGCTAGAGGAATTGACGTCATGCCCCTCATGCAACACTGAACCAGAGTAAGAGGTGCATCTTTTCAGCCAATGCAAACTGGTTAGGCTCAAGTGGTTTGACCTGGGGACGGCAACCAGTTTGGATGCCAATTTCATCAATTACTTAGAGAATATATGGGAAGCGGGAAAAAGGCTAAGGCCGAGAGTGGATAGAAGAAAGAAAATTTAAGATTTCAATATCTTACATTCCAATTGGTGTGTGGATTGTGTGGTTAACCCAGAACCAAATTGTGTCCAAAGAAAAATTCCCATATTATGAGAATATTTGGGAGGCAGCAACAAGTTTCTTCAAGGAGGGGTCTTCATTGTGCTAGGGCTAGTAGAGTCGATTTTATTGGGGGAAACATTGAAATTGAGGAATAAAGGTCATGGTTTGGGGGGGTCACATGAGCATAGTAGATAGTTCTTCTACTAACTCTTTGCTCCTTGCTTTGGATCTTTTACTGAAATCCTTGTTTTGGATTTTGTACTACGAGATTTAATAAAACATTGATAGATCGTCTACCTTTCTTCAAAGAAAAATCGATGGTCCGTTTTCCCTCCTTACTTTGCCAAGGAGATTTTTCAAAGTAAGAAGCCACAAAACCTTATAATAATTATTGAGGAAGAAATTCTTACAATGATCTCATCTACCTCATTATGTGTGGTGTGTTAGATATTGTCTCCTCAAGGATGATGATAGATATTTGACATTAGATACACTTAAGTCATAGAATCATTTGTAATATTTCGAAAGAAAAATTGGGAAAAAATGAGGTTAAACCTATACGAGGCTTATATGCGATTCATAGTCATAGTTCCAAGTGCGGCAACACTGGGGATGTGCGCCCTAGGCGCACATCCGCACCCTGATGAGGTGCATGTGCCACCAAAGTACAGTCATGTGCAGCCATGTGTGGCCAGGCATTAGAACCAAGTTTGAACGGGGTCCCTTCAGGCGTTCGATCCCAGTTCGAGGGGTTCAAACGGCTCTTCAGGCATTCGAATCTCATTCGAACGGGGTTCAAACAACCCACATACTATATTTAAAAAATATATAAAATGCGTGGCCAAGTGTACGGTACATGCGGCCTCATGTACTATATGAAGACTCCACCGCATATGGGGTCCGCACATTTTTTTAAACTATGTTCATAGTTTGTACATATAAACCGTTTGGGATGTGGAAAGCATTTCAATTTTGAATATGAGGTTGATCATATTTGAAGTTCATATTTTTGAATACTTGGATGTGGATAAGCATATGTGCATATAAACTGCTTATTGCATCCTGAGATTCATCTTGTGTGTACAAGGGTGGAAGACACTATTGGTGGAAAGTTTTCAAAGTGACTTTTAATTTGCAGTGTGTGACCTTTGGCATTTAGTTCGCTTGTTTGTTAACTCAGCAGATGTTTATGTGAATTTAACCGGTGCTCCAATATTCTCATGCAGAAAAGATTTTTCCTCCTCGGGAGGGGTTGTTCATTGTTGAGTGAGAATATAGTGGGAGGGTATTGGGTGGGGACATTCCTTATGTCCTCCATCTTTTCCAGTTATCCTTTACCTTTTGCAGTTTACCATTATTATTAATGACATTGATTACAACATTCTTCATCAGAAAAAAAAGTTAACAGAATTCTATTTTAAGTGAATTTAAGTGCTTTTTTTTATCTAATTCCATGTCAGCAAGGTTTTATTTTTTATATCTTTGGGTGTCACTGCTTTTGAAGATAAATCCATAATACATCAAACTAATAATTATTTAAAATTAAAGCCATTTCGCTTGATTTATTAGTTATTACTTCCACAGTATCAATTTCCTCCAAAACCTGAGCATTAACTATATGGGTATCCACAGATTATATTACAATCCACTTTGACTTTATGGGATATACCATATAAATTTCTATGTTGCTTGCTTGCTTCTTTGAGTCTTTTTGGCAAGGGTTGACTAGCAGATGAAATTAGATATTTTGGAATTATGATTATAGAATGATAGGTAAATGTGAGGGGTAATGGTTCTCTATTCTTGTAACATCATGAATTGTGATAATGATGTTCTACTAATGTCAATCACTATAACATTTACCAATTATCAAAAAAATAACCAAAATAGAATGGAAAATGACATTGAACAACTATATAAAGTAGGAGTATATACCGGCTCCAATGCCAGATGAATATTCGATCCATTCCCCAGTGATAACATCCAGGGTCGTGCCTAGGAGATTCAAAGAACTTCTCATACTCCATAACTTTCTAAGGGCACGTAATGCTGCAGCTTCATACCTGGAGTCACCAGTCAGACGTGAAAGTGCTCCCATTTCAAGAATTAGAGAACCTGTATTGAGAAAATGTTGGATCAGCAAACACAGATACTGTGAATAAGATCACAAACTAAGCTAGTATAATCAATGATCAGCCACCTCACCACACCCTGATGTGCTTGTTTCAGTGGTCTCATTTTCCATCACTCCATACTGTTAAGAAGACCGGAAAAATCACAGTGATCAAACTTAATATTTCCTACCAGAATCGAACAATGCCTACTCAATCATTTAAAACTATATGAATGAATCCCAATCACATAATGAGGAATAGGAAATTTTATTTCTATATAATATACAATATCAATCCTTCTACTACTGTGTTAACATTTAATTAATATTGTAAAAAAAACAGACATCACACAGCACCTAGAGCCTTTAAATAGATGAAAATGAAAAGGATCATACATAATAGTACTTTATGTCTTAATCACCAGTTCAAGACCTTAGTTATTCACCTATTCACTTCAAAGTTTGATTTGCAAAACGACTTTCATATATTTTTTGTCTAAAATGTTCACAAGCACAAACTCACACCACCTTCTCTTCAACACTTGACAAGTTATTTATTTATTTTAGTCAAATTTGATATGTAACCATAAACTTGTAATACTGGAAATGTTCCACATTAAAGCACATGAGATAAAGTAAAATGACCAAAATTTCATGTGATGTAAGTAGAATGGAAGTTCAGATTTCACAGGTTATCACAAAAACACTTCAAGTCCTCAGAGAATTGATACTAGGTTTATTGGTCGTATCAAAACAGTTTTCTGGTTAAAAAAGATGTGTACCATTAGCATTGCCAAATGCAATCTATATGATTTTTCATCATTGTGTTAAGGCTCATTAAAAAAATATAACCTTTCTCCCTATAAATGAATCAATCAAGCTGCTTCCTCTCTGAAAAAATAAATTGACTAGTTTTTAGCATGGCGTGCGCTTATGTCGTACCTTTAGATTAATCCATGCATATGGCAAGCCAGTGGGAGTATCAAATGCATGTAGGAAACGTTGACCCAAGTCCTCGGCCAGGTTGAGTAACTGGTTCTTGTATAATCCCTGAACCAACCTGCTTGCAGAATCAGTTGCCAAAATATGTGCAGAAACAAGCCCCCCAAGAACTCTTATGTTGCACTGTAGAGTAGCAAGAAAGAGTGGGAAAACAATCAGAAAACCTTAGATATCAACCTCTAGGAAGTCAAAATTAAAAACTTTTGATTAGATACCTCAAACAGATTTACACGAGCATCCACATCGAACGAAAGGTTGTCAGACAGCCAAAGGACTGCTCTCTCAAATTCTGTATTGTTACCCAAGATTACAAGACTGCATGAAGAACAAAAGAGAAAGTGCATCAAAAATAATTCATCTTCCTGATATTAATTCTATTGCTGAGAAATTCTGCCCCAAAGAAAGCAATCCATGCACAACCTTTACATGTACAAAAGGAAACAGCCCTTTTGAATTGTTGTCTTTTCCTGAAAATGGAGCTGCAGTGCAGAAAACATGAATGGGAAGACTGCTAATATATAACATATCCCTGCGCAAAATTGAATCATAAAAATCTACTAAGATGTTACACAACCTGCAATATGCAGCAAAAGCATGAATAAATTACTTGCATTTATATACTCATGACAATTTGCAATGATCTGGCTCCATGACCTGATAGCGTTTCATTGCTATTTTACATATGTGGGACACATTGGATGTATCAATTCTATAAGGAAAGTTGGCCCACTCTACAAACAACTTACATAGAAAATTTTCTCCTTGCCCTAGAGAGTGGAATTGAACCTCAAAGAGTATGATCGGGGCATGAAAATTATCACCTCGCATTGGCTTCTCTGTCAAGACCCTTTATAAAAGCTCAACGAGAACCCTTCCCAAGACATTCTCACTAAATGATTGGAATGCCTCATTTCGGGATCCGTCACGCCTTTAAAGATCCAAAGCTTCATGTGGTTACTCACGCTCAATAAGGTTCTCATTAAACAATCGATCTAAATGGGCACAAGATGATAATGTTACATGCGAATTTTTTGGTCTCGAGGAGGAATCAGTGGATCATCTCTTTTTTGGTTGTTTTCATTTAGTTTTGAGGATTTAGGAAAAGGTGGGTGTAGCTCTCAATTCCCGGTATCCTATTAACAATATCGAAATAATGCGACATTGGTTCCAGAAGAGGTGCATGAGAGGAGATAGAAGCAACTTTGCCAAATTCCAATGGTTGGTCCCTCACACAGTTTGTTGGAGTATTTGGATCACGAAAAATGAATGTATTCCAACAGAAGAGGTTCTACGTGGAAAACACATGGGCTATTATTTCTAAGGAGTGGATACTCAAGAGTCGATTATAGATAATCTTTGGTTTGGGAGATAATGCAACGGTGTTATTGGTGGATGGATCCCTTCCTATCTAGCTCTTCACTTACTTCCTTTTCCTTATTTTGAAAATGGAGGTCCCTCGTCTCCTTTGTTAGGAGGCATCTTACTTTCTTCATAGATTGCTTCCATACTTTTCTCATAAACGGATTTGAAATGATAAAATTGATATGCATGTCGGACCTCGGCTCGAATGACATGTTGACTCATTGTCCCTATATCTATGACATATTATCGTTTACTAGTGACATGTCGATAACACAAGGAAAATAATTATTATTTAGAATAACAAAAATAGTGAGACAAGATGGGTGTGGCCCTCGAGTCCCACCGCTCTTTCAAAGATCTTGAAGGAATGTGGAGTTGATTTCGAATGAGGCATACGAGAGTCAACCATAGTAATCCCGCCAAATTCCAATGGTTAATCTCACACATGGTGTGTTGGAGTATTTGGTTAACTCAAAAAGAAATGCATTTTTCAACCAGAAGAAAAAAAAAAACTTGGAGAACACTTGGGCTGTGATTCTTCCATTCTAAGATAATCTTACAAGTAGATACTCCTACTACCATGGGAAATCATTGGTTCATGGGGTGATAATCTGGGTTTTCTCATTGCCTCATTGGGATTCCTTTCCTAAGGATTTCTCATTCTCTTTCTTTTCTTTAGCATTTTCTTTTATATTAATATATTATTGGACAAAGATATCTCATCTCCTTTTGTTTGGGGGCTTCTTTTAATAAAGATTGCTCCTACATTCTCTTCAAAAAAAAAAAAAGCAACAACAACTACACTGAAGATTTCCTTTACAAAAACAAAAATAGTAATAAAAATATATTTTCTTAGTTTTCATGCCTGTCGATGATATGTCAATGCATGTCGCTCTATATGTGACAAATATCCTTAGTCTCAAATGCCATGTTGGGGACATGTGGTGACCTCTAATACGATGCTCTTAGTCAGTTGTTGGATTACCAACTATAATTCAGTAAATTTCAAGATCACTAAAAGAGGTTATCAGAGTGATCCTTAGAAATTGAAGAGTGCTGGACGCTCCTTAATGTTCAAATAATTGTGATAGAGATACAATTGTTTTTGCCTGTAATTAATAATCATGAATGCCTAAATATCCAAGGTCAACTGGAAAATTTCCATCACCATAAGAATTCTATCATGCCACTTTCAATCTCATAGGAACAAAATATTAGCTCCAAAGGACCATTAGTTGCACTACTGGATATGGTATTAAATAAAGGAGAGAGACTATACCTTGACAATGATTCAATTAATGTTAAGGCTGATCCATTATAATTCTGAGGTAAGTGCTGAAGCTGTAGAGAAAACAGAAAACAGAATTTTAACAAATTATGTAGTTTCTTATTACCAAAATCTCAAGACAGGGAGCTCACATTCAAATTCCCGAGCTCACTAAGTGAATCAGTAAAGGTCTTAGTTAAAGGCTTCAACTCGTCATGCTGCAAAATAGCAGAAGCAGTTCACAGACCATGCAAGAAATAAGTTACTTCATTAAACAGCAAGGAGATGCTGCAACCAACCGGAAATGCATGGGCCAAGTAGTTCTCATACGCATGGTAAAACCTGTGAGAGAAGAAAAATATCCAAAAAAATAAAGAGGTTAAGCTTATCTATTTATATTATTAATTCATATCAAGGGAAAACAATAGCATAAAAAAAAGGAAATTAATTGTCACATAGAATATCATATTACATAATTAGAAACTAGAATAATAAGATCAAATGAGCTAATATATTTTTCCAATTACAATAGCATGTCCAAAACCAAAGCAAAAGGTGAAAGATTAATGACATTGCACGGCATTTACAAGCTATGATTGTGTGTCGGTTCGAGTGACTATTCATCATATTCAACGCCTCCAACAAGAGAATTAATCAATTTAACAACTCTCCATGCATCAGTCAGAATAAGCCTATCCCCTTGCCCCCTCCCCCCAACAATTTTCTCTGTAATAGGCCGTTCATTCTCGTGTTTCAACTCTGACAGAAATGTCTTGGGTGGATTGCTAGGAGGGGATATTATAGCTTAATATATAAAAGATTAGTTCAACAAATACTTTTTCTCAGTCCTTCCAATAATTGCACCCAATACACTTCCAGTCACAATTTAATTAAAGTTGAAGCACTTAAGTTCAAAACCATTCTTACATCTCACTGTTGTTTCTTATCATCTATCAAAAAGCATTAACCTAAATTCCACAGAAACCCACCACAGCCCTCTCATCATTAAAAAAATTTAAAGCACAGTGAACCGAAATTCCAGAATTAACATTTTATAATGTAAGACTGTAAGTTAAAACAAAACACACTATAATCTCGCTCCCTAGAATCTGATGACATAAGAAAAATAAAAAAACACAACTCAAGAAAGCTCGAAACAGAGGAGGAGTATTGAACTTTTTGTCACCCTCAACAAACAACTTTAAGCTTTATGACTGCTGCAACTTCGCGATTTCAAAAAACTAACAGAAGTGCAACTCGATTTCAATGATTGCCCATTTTATCAAAGCATGGGGAGTTGCTTGTGCAGGTGCGAGCAATGTGAGGCTCAACACAAGGGGTAGATTGATAATCAAGGAATAGCATTTTTTTTTCAAGTCATGGTAGAATCCTCCTCTATCATGCTTATATCTTGACAAATTTCTTGTACTTGCCAGCATTTGCCTTTTAATATAACAGGGCTAATGCCTACCTTACATGAAAAAAAAACAGGATAATGTTACGTACAACACATTTTCCAGCCCCAATGATGGTCTACATGCATTTATAAATTTTTTTAAAAATAGTATACCTCATCTAATGAATTATGTACTTTTATATAAAAAAAAATAAAGCACGTGCTCCAATGAATTACATGAATGCATTTATAGAAAATGTAAAAAATTTATATCGAATTATATATATCATTAATGTGAGTATGTGCTTTGATGATTTTCTATCAACGCATATGGGACTGGAATTGGGGCTAGAAAAAAAAATGTGTGTAAAATAGCACTCCAAAAAAAAGGTATCCTCATTGTCTGCCTAAGAAATTTGCTTTGGACCTCCACCATGGGGTGCTAGGCATCCATCTACCTGGTGCCCCATCCCAGGCCTTCCCTGGGTGAATATCAACTCATTATCTTTTACTCCTAAAACTCTCCAAAATCTAAACATCGATTTCCGCATCGACGCCGTTCCAGGCTTCCTGACACTTTTTAAAATCATTGGCAGAACTGAAATTTCTAATAAATATCTCATAGGATTTCACAATTCAAGGCCGCGACTATTCAAAAATAAAAAATGTCACAAATTCTTCCATGATCTCCAACTTTCTCCATCATATGATAAAAAAAAAACCCAAATCTAAATTGGGCCAAACATGTTTCTAATATAAACAAGAAGATAAGGAAGGATTAACTCACATGTTTTTGACCTTCTGGCTCATGATCGCCTTCTTATGAGACGAATAGGACGTTGCTGGAACTAAGAGAGAGGTGGAAATCAAAAGAAAGAGGATGACCCATCTCGCACAACGCCTCGCTGCTTTGGATTTAAAACTTGGCATTTAGATTGACCGGGGTTTTTTTTTCTCCCTTTTTTTTCGAAGGGGAAAAGAATCGGATATGGAAGACTCACCTATTGTTCATGTGCTGCGGGATCGAATGTTATTAGAAAGAAAGAGAAATGACAAATATGACACTAGAAAGAATCGCGTTGGGAATCTAGCTTTTGGCCTTTTTTTTTTCGTTCTCTTTTTTTCTAAAAAAAAAAAAAACAAAATTAATGTCGCGTCCATAGTCATTCTTGAATTAACTTTTACTCTAAATGTTAGATTATATGTGTGAAAACTAAAGGGTGAAATCCTGCATAATAACCAAAAAAATAAAGGGTGAAAACTGCATAATAATCCTTATTCACTGTTTCTTTTTTTTTTATAAATGTTAGATTATATGTGTTATCTCATTATGTGTGTAGTGCATTACACGTGTAACTCCTATTCATTTGTCTATATAAAGGGATTTAACCCTAAGTGGAATCTAAGGATTCTCATTATTCCATTATCTCTTCGTAACATGGTATCAGAGCCACCACCTCAAAAACCCTAAATTTTTTTTTTTTTTGGAATCCTTCCTTCGCCGTCGCCGTCGTCGCCGCCCTGCCGCGCCTCGTCTGCTGCGCCGCCCTGCCGCCCCTGCCCGAGCGCCCCTGCCGCGCGCCGCCCCCTACCACGCGCCGCCCCTGCCCGAGCGCCTCTGCTGCGCGCCGCCCCTGCCGCGCGCCCTGCCCGAGTGCCCCTGCCCGAGCGCTGCCTTACTGCTGCGCGTGCCCCCTGCCCGCGCGCTGCCTTGCTGCTCATTATTGCCGTCGCAGTCGTCGCCGCCCTACCGCGCCGCACCGCCCTGCCGCGTCGCCCTGCCGCAGCCGCGCGCCGCCCCTGCCGCGTGCCGCCTCTGCCCGAGCGCCCCTGCCGCGTGCCGCCCCTGCCGCGTGCCGCCTCTGCCCGAGCGCCCCTGCCGCGTGCCGCTCCTGCCGCGCGTCGTCCCTGCCCGCGCACACGCTGCCCCTCCCGCGCAACACCCCTGCCGCGCGCCGCCCCTGCCCGAGCGCCTGCCTGCCCTGTCCGAGCGCCCTGTCCAGATCACCCGGGATCTGCTGCCTGGATTTCCCGGGATCTGCTGGGACAGCCTGTGCCAGCCTGCCCGAGCGCTGCCCGAGCGCCCTGCCCGAGAATCCTGCCCGAGAATCCTGCCCGAGAACCCTTCCCGGATCTCCCGGGATCTGCTGGGACAGCCTGTGCCAGCCTGTCCGAGCGCTCCCGAGCGCCTGTCCAGGTCCGGCCCAGCAACTGACCCGGGTCCGTCTCAGCACACGCCCGAATCTGCCCAGCACCTGTCCAGGTCAGACCCGGATCAACGGACTTGGGTCCGACCCGAATCCGCGAACCCGACCCGGGTTCGCCCTCAGGTCAGCTCCGGCGGTCCTCAGCCGCCGCCGGCCGCTCTTCGCCGCCACCGGCCGCCCTTCACCGCCACCTCCGGCCGATCTCTGACGACTCCGGCCGTCACCGGTGACTCCGGTCGCTACCTCCGGCCGCCACCTCCGGCTGACCTCCAGCGACTCCGGCCGCCACCTCCGGCCGACCTCCGCCGGTCACCACCGGCGACCGCTGATCGCCACCGGCCACCGCCGCCGTGCGCCAGTAACCGCCGGCCACCGCCAGCAACTGCCGCCGCCGTCCGCTGCCGCAGGAGACCCTCGGCCACCCTCCGGCCGCTCTCCGGCTCCTCCGGCGGCCCTCTGCCGCCACTGGCCGCCCGTCGCCGACCCCGGCACCTTGCGACTCTGAAACACTAAATCGGCTATAACTTTCTCTCTGAAAGTCCGATTAAGGTGTTCCAGGAGTCCATTTTGTTCGATTTTTCGTGCTCTACGTCCTCGTTTGCTTCTGATTCTCATCCGAGGGGTTCTACACTATGGAGTCTATGGAGTCTCCTCAGTCCTCTTCATCGTTCATCTATGATGGTATCTTGGGGGCCGCTCCTGCTATGGAGCACCATAAGCCACGTAAACAAAGACCTACCAAGAAGCATCATAGATCGAGAAGACATGGGCATCGGCTTCCTCCTATTGCCGCTGCGACTGCTACTCCGCTTGACTCCATTCAGCCACAATTGGGTCAGCCTGATCAGACCAGCCAGTGCCTCGACCACCTGATTCTGCAGCAGCCTATTTCTGGTTCTTCTACTCCCTTTGCATTGTCTTCTACTACGGGTACTCCTGTTTATTGGATCTTTGATTCGGGTGCCTCACATCACATGACACCTGATAGTTCTGTCATCACTGCATGCTCACCTGCACCCTCTCACCTACCATCGATTCATACTGCTAATGGCTCTCCTTTGGTCATCACGCAGTGTGGATCGATCACCACCACCTCTGACCCTACTGGCCGACTTTCCTTGCCATTTGTTTTGCATGCTCCTGACCTTTGCATGAATCTTGTGTCTATTAGTCGCCTGTGTGATTCTGGATTCACTGTTACCTTTACCTCTTCTGGTTGTTTTGTACAGGATCCACATTCAGGGCGGAAGATTGGTGTTGGTCGTAGGATTGGCAGACTATATTATGTGGAGTATCTTCATCTTCCTGTACCCGATCCCTCAGCTTTCTCTGGCGCTGTCACCTCTGATGCTGATTTGTGGCATAAAAGGTTAGGTCATGTTTCTGAGTCTTGACTTAAAGATCTTATTCAATCTGGTACAGGAAGATGAAGATATTTCTCGAGAATATATTTCTTCCACGATGCGTTCTCTTCTTCAATCTCATGGCACCATTTTTCAGCAATCATGTCCTTATACTCATGAGCAGAATGGTGTTGCTGAAAGAAAACATCGTCATATTCTTGAGACCGCTCGTTCCCTCTTACTTTCTTCTTCAGTCCCTGGCACATTCTGGGCTGAGGCTGCTCTTCTATCTGTTCATCTTATCAATATCACTCCCTCTTCTGTCCTCTCTGGTATGACTCCTCATGAGCGTCTTTACTCCTCCAAACCTGATTATAGCAGACTTCGCACTTTTGGATGTACTTGTTTCGTGCTTCTCCCTCCTCATCAACGCACCAAGTTGGCCGCTCGGTCAGTCAAGTGTGTATTCTTGGGGATTAGTTTCGAACACAAGGGATATCGCTGCTACGATCCTGTTGGAGATCGTTTTTGGATTGCTCATCATGTGTCATTTGTCGAGGATGTTCCCTATTTTTTTTTCTCCACCCACTGCACCCACTGCCTCCTCCCCTCCTGTGCCTTCTCCTGTTCAGGTCTCTTCTCCTTTGCCTTCTCCAGTTCAGGCCTCTCCTCCTGTGTCTTCCCCTGTTCAGACCTCCCCTATTGAGTCTCTACCTCTTCTCAGGTCATCTGTTGTGCTTGAGTCCACTCCTAGTTCTACTCTCTCTGAGCCTCCTCTTAGCACTCCTGCAGCCAACTCCTCTGGTTCTCCCAGTTCTCCTTCTATTGTGTCTCCTCTTGCTTCTCCCACAGATGACTCCGCTGGTACTCCGCCTTCCACGACTGATGCACCTCCCTCTGATGTGGATCCTCGTCCCTCGACTCGCTACCCTCAGCGTGAGCGTCATCCACCTGCTCGCTTTAGTTTTGACTCTGGACCACCTGACCGATTTGGCTTTGCTTTAGTGAGTACCTATTCTCCACAGTTTCAGGCTTATCTCACCGCTATCCATGTCCATCGTGAGCCCAGATCCTATCGAGAGGCAGTTGAGTACCCTGAGTGGCAGCAGGCCATGAATGAGGAGTTTCAGGCGTTTGAGCAAACACAGACCTGGGATGTTGTTCCACTTCCGGATGGCGTTACACCTATCAGTTGTAAATGGATCTTCAAGATCAAACATCGACCTGATGGATCCATTGAACGACATAATGCTCGTCTTGTTGCTAGAGGTTTCACACAGGAGTATGGCATTGACTATGAGGAGACCTTCGCTCCCGTTGCTCAGATGACTACTGTCCGCACCCTTCTTGCAGTTGCTGCTGTTCGTCGTTGGCCTCTCTTTCAGATGGACGTGAAGAATGCCTTTCTTCATGGTGATTTATCTGAGGTTGTTTATATGCAACCACCTCCAGGTCTCAGCACTCCTCCTCAGCATGTCTGTCGTCTTCGGCGGGCTATATATGGTCTCAAACAGGCTCCTCGTGCCTGGTTTGAGCGTTTTCGCAGCGTTATTCTGGCAGCTGGTTTTGTTGAGAGCTTTCAGGACCACTCTATGTTTGTGCGATCCTCATCGCAGGGCCGGGTTATCCTTCTTCTATATGTTGACGACATGATTATCACTGGCGATGACTCCGCCGGTATTACTCTGGTCAAGAATCACCTCAGTCGACAGTTTCAGATGAAAGATCTCGGCACTCTTCGCTACTTCCTTGGTCTCGAGATTGCACAGAGTGATCGTGGGATTCTGCTCTCTCAACAGAAGTATACGGCTGACATTCTCGAGCGCGCTGCCCTCTCAGATACTCGCAGTGCAGATACTCCTCTTGAGCTTCATGTGAAGCTTCGTCCTACAGATGGTGAGCTCCTTCCAGACCCAACTCGGTACAGACAGATTGTTGGTCAACTTGTGTATCTTTGCATCACTAGACCTGACATAGCTCATGCCGTCAGTATTGTTAGTCAGTTTGTCTCAGCTCCTCGATCAGTGCATTATGGTGCTCTTATGCGTATTCTCATATATTTACGCGGTACTATCACCAGATCGATCTATCTGTCATCCTCTTCACCTCTGGTTCTCAGGGCCTACACTGATGCTGATTGGGCTGGAGATCCGACCACTAGACGCTCCACCACTGGGTTCTGCATATTTCTTGGAGATTCCATCATTTCTTGGCGCAGCAAGAAACAGGAGGTTGTTTCACTATCCAGCACTGAGGCTGAGTATCGAGCCATGGCCATCACCACCAAGGAGATTGTTCATCTTAGACGTCTCTTGGTGGACCTAGGAGTTACTATGACTGGTCCTACTCCTCTTCATTGTGATAACCGCTCTGCTATTCAGATTGCCAGTAATCCGGTTTTTCACGAGAGGACCAAACACATTGAGATCGATTGTCACTTCGTTCGTCAGCACTTTCTTGCAGAGACATTATCGCTTCCGCACATCTCCTCTGCCGAGCAGCTTGCTGATTTCTTTACGAAGTCACATCCAGTTCCTCGATTTCAGTTTCTCCTTCGCAAACTCACTTTGTATGATCTACCATGAATTTGAGGGGGGCTGTTAGATTATATGTGTTATCTCATTATGTGTGTAGTGCATTACACGTGTAACTCCTATTCATTTGTCTATATAAAGGGATTTAACCCTAAGTGGAATCTAAGGATTCCCATTATTCCATTCTCTCTTCGTAACAATAAACAAACCTGATATCTATCTACATAGGTTATGATAAAATCTGATAATTATTTTAAAGAATTTGTAGATTTTTTATCAAGGTTTATCTATGCTAATAAATAAAAATACATTTCTATGTCATTTTAAAAAATTTATCTTACCTAACCGTCTCGCACATATTCCAAAAATTGTCATATCTATCAAATTAGTTACACATATCTCACACTTAAAAAGTATAGTTGTCATTTAAAAAATTATAAACTTTATTTATCCCTTTTATCATTTATTATTACTTTATCTAAGGTTAATCAAATAACAAAAATGTCATTTTTTGTTTTCTAATAAGAATAACAAAAAAACAAACATACAAAAATTTATTTATTCAACATGAATTGTTATCTATCCGGTATAGCTATCAGGGACGAATAACCATATGTCACACCCTACACGGGTCCTAAAGTTCTTAGAGTTTTTTTAGGTTCTTAAATCCTGTCATCTATTATTTTTTGGTGCTTTTAATGGGATTTCATTAATTCATCTATTATACTTTCCAAAACTACATTTCCATCTTCTCCAATGTTGGCTTTCCCAAAAACATAAGATGAAATAACTTTTCTCCTCTGAGGTGCGTTTGGTTGCGCGATTGAAAAACTGATTCTGCAATAATCTACGATTGCAAAACTGATTCTGCAAGAAGCTCACTTTCTCAGCATTTTGAAATCGTAACTTTTGAGCACTATTTGTCTGAAATCTGTGTGCAGGAATCTGATACAGTAAAAGTGTTTGATTGCATGATTGCAAATGCAGCTTCCAACAATCACAAATGTTGCCCAATCGCGCAACCAAACGCACCATATATTTCACCTCCATTTGAGAACCCCAAATCCCTTTCCCACATTTTGAAAACCCCATATTCCTTCCCATGATTTTCATCTCCCCGTCACTAACTCATTCTTTGAATACCCGCTGAGATTTCTTTATCCAATGTCAATCACTCTTTTGTCAAAGGCAGTTGGCAAGGGTAACATCGACTATTTGACGACCATCCATGATGATACACCCAGTGATTGCGATCGCTACTTGAATGATCATTCACTGTGACACACCCTTAAACATTATCCACCCCTCCTCTCTGATTTTTAAAAGGGCAATTTAGGCAACGGATTATGACTTTTAGGCTAAGTATACCACAATTATGGGCATATACTATAAATCCAATGAACTTAATCTTCTTTTAAAAAGGTTAGTCTTATCTTATAAACCAATTTATCTTCGGTTAAGTTCATCTTTATAATTATCTTTTACTCTTCTTTACTATAATTTATGCATCTTTATTATTATTTACAATCATTCTGAAATTCATGTTCCAGATTGCTCAGATTAATTTTTCATCCTGTCTCGGTGTGCGTAATTAGGGCTGCAACTTGGATTGGGTCCAACCCGAACCCGACGGGTTAAACCCGATTTTTACATGGGTTGGGTTGAAAAAATCGGGTTCGGGTTGATAAATTCGGGTTGAATTAGAAATCGGGTTGGGTTCGGGTTGCATCATTTACAACCCGACCCAACCCGAACCCGTAACTATATGATAATAAAACGGATGAAAAGATCATATCCATTCAACTTTTGATGTCTAATCTACACCGTTCACGGTTTTATAGAAACCCACATCTCATAATCCCCAACCCTAGCCGCAACTTTTTAGTTTTCATTGCCTTCCTCTCTCTTTCTTTGTTCGGCTGTTCTTCGATCACTTCTTTGTTCGGCTGTTCTTCACATTTCAATTTTCCATTTTTCCTTGTTCGAAAGACATCAAAGTTGGAAGGAGGCTGCCGTCGAAATTCGAAAACTGGAGAAGATCTTTGTTCTTTTTTCTTTATTTTTTTCATACATAAACGTGAAGTTTAATTTTTTGTATCCATGAAATCAGGTTCAGATTTGTTATTTGAGTCTCACCCATACTTGATTTGAAGACATTTTCCTTTTCAAGTGGTTAATTGTTTCCGTTTTACTTTGAAGAAACAATTTTTTTTTAAAAAAAAAGCATATGTAAATAAATAATACTAGACTAAAGTATGACATTATGCTAATACTTCTCATTCTGTGCTCCTTCATTTCCCATGGAAATGGATAATATGTGTGATAATTCGAATCAGAATTACAAGGATATCAAATTAAATAGGTAGTGGAAAATCGGGTTCTTCGGGTTGGGTCGGGTTGATTTTGTTAACTACGGGTTGGGTTTGGATTGAAGCAATCGGGTTGAAAATCGGGTTAGATTCGGGTTAAAGTCAACCCGAACTCAACCCGCCCGAGTTGCAGTCATATGCATAATGAGAAGATCAATAACGTTCAATGGAAAAAGCAAACATTTACTTTGCCCATTTATCTTTCAGAGATTTTTAGTAAAAAAAAGTTCATTATGGGGCCTCATTTAATGTGGATTTGTATCTCTTTATTAACTGTATGAATGCAGTCGGGTTTACAAGGGTATGATTAAAGTAAGGGGGTGGTTATTTCAACCCTACCAACTCCTCCACCCACCCCTTTTTCTTTTTTTTTCTTTTTTTGTGTGAGCCTAACCCACCCCTCCCCCTCCCCCTCCCACCATCACCACCTCCCCCTCCTCCCTCCGCCACCTCCGCGACCCCCGCCTCGCCCGCGCCCACCACGCCCGACGCCGATGCCTCCGACGTCGCCGACCTCTTCGAACGCATGAAGCGTTCCGGCATCGTCGTCAACTCGTTCGTCCTCGTCGGCGTTGAGCGTGGTGGGGTCTTGGAGGCGTCGGGCGTGGTGGGGTACCGGAGCTGGCGGAGGGAGGAGGGGGAGGTGGTGATGGTGGGAGGGGGAGGGGTGTGTTAGGCTCACACACAAAAAAAAGGGTGGGTGGAGGAGTTGGTGGGGTTGAAATAACCGCCCCCTTAAAGTAATTATATTTTTATTTATATTTTAAAAGGGTTCTGTGAAATATTTCATATAATATGTAATTAAATAGTTACATGGTATTATTATGTTGTATTAACTCAAAAATCTAAATTCAAATAATGTAATATTCCAAGTTATTTTCATTCTCTCAATTCATGTTAATTGTTTGTTTGAATCTCATTTTTTGTATGCATTATGCATTTGTAAATCTTTCTTACAGAAATACTAAATTTTGATTACCAATTAAAAAAACTGATATATTAAATAAATAATAATTGAGGAGGGGATGAGTGGGCCCTGATTGTGGCTCTGCCCCCTTATACATATAATGATATATATGGTCTAAAATTTCTATTACGTTCAATCATTTTTATAGTCTAAAATACAGTCTTATATATCTCGTTAGAATTTTAATGAAACACATTATTAGACGATGTATATATATTGTTAAAATTTTCTTACACTTAAAATAGGTTCATTCAAACCAAAATTGAGCGATTTATACTTTTTATCAAATTACATATCTCATTGAACGATGTTTACTATTTTTAAAAAATGAAAATATGTGTGGTTTGTATTTTGTACATTAAAAAGGAATGGATATAACATTTTCCTAACATTTTCCATATGGTTATATGAGTTACACAATAGTGTAAATTCAATTAAATATTTCATATATTGAGTTAGGTGATATGGTGTTAGCAGAAGTATTAATATTTTAATGTATCGACGCTAAAACCTTTTAACATTTTTTTTTAGGAAAGTGTTATATTAAGTCTTTTATACGGTCCCAAATGCACTCACACTCATATTTTTAAAATTATATATCTCATCGTTACTTTTATAAAAGATGAAATATATATATATACACACACACAGGGGTTCAAAGATGGACGTCCGCTTTTTAATTTTTGCAGACGTCATTACGACCGTCTAATCTCGCGTGATCGGACGGTCGTCAAAAAAAATTTAAAAAAAAAGAAAGGAAACGAAAAGATCGGATCATGACGTCCTTTCGCGCGATCATCTGATGACGACTGTCCGATCGCGCGAGATCGGACGGTCCTAAAAAAAATTAAAAAAACAAAACGACTTGTTTCATTATGCTGACACCTCTCAATACTCTCTCTCCTCTCATCTTCAACCCTAGATCCCCAAATCTGCTGCAACCCCAATTGTTGGAACAGGAACAGTATCAATGGCTAATAATTTGGTTTGCTGTTCTGTTCATAAGCAAACTAAACTCTGACACATAACATTCATAAAATATAGCTTCCAATTCAGTTTCCTACATCAACAACCACAAAAAAGGATCCATGCATAACTAATTTAACATGTCAGATGAATTGCACACTAAATCATAATATCAATGGAAATTCTAACACATAAAAAGAGTCAATTTTTCTATGCAAAGGAAAATATTGGCTAAAAATCCGTTAAACCCAATAAAAAAGCACCTTATAAATCATTACAAACTGATATTTCAATGGATCAAACCCGTAATCACACCGTGCTCATCATCAATCAAATTAGAGAATCATGAAATCTACCCCCAAAACATAAATCATTCACAAAACCCAAATAATAGAGAGAGAAAGATGAACTTGAATAGGGGTGTCGTTGATCGTGGTGGATGGCCGGGGACGCGTGCGGTCGTTGGGGTTGCAGTCGATTTGGGGATCTAGGGTTGAAGATGAGAGGAGAGAGAGTATTGAGAGGGGTTAGCGTAATGAAACAAGTCGTTTTGTTTTTTTAATTTTTTTTTACGATTGTCTGATCTCACGCGATCGGATGATCATCATCAGACAATCGCATGAAAGGACGTTGTGATCCGATCCTTTCGTTTCCTTTTTTAATCTTCTTTTTTACAACTGTCCGATCGCGTGAGATCGGACGGTCGGTCGTGACGTTTGCAAAAATTAAAAAGCGGACGTCCGTCCCTGAACCCCTCTGTGTGTGTGTGTATATATTATTTCTAACAATATATATATTTTTAATAAATTAAATGATATAATTTATAACAAAAGCAAAAAAATTTAATGAAGTATATAATTCATTATAGTGAATAAAGGGGCTAACGAAGTATACGAGACTACAAAACGGAATGAGTATTGTTACACTTATGTTTAGGAAAATGTGAGGGACAATCTTGTACGATCCCACCTACAGTCCCCTCATGTTTTTAATTTTTGTAAAAATATTAAAAATCACTTGATGAGTTATATGTTTAGATAAAAAGTAAATGTTGCTATATTTCAAATTGAATGAATTTATTTTTAACAAATATAATTTTTTTTCATCTAGATATATATTTCTCCTAATAAGATATATGTCTCGCTAAATGATTAATGAAATATATAAAAACACTTCACTGCTTCTCATATTTTTAACCTCGTCAAACAGATATATGTACTTCTTACCAAAAATATATATTTTTAAAGCTAAAATAGGACCGCATCTTTTATCAACGGTCACTGATTAACATTTTTGTTCCCATCTAGCAAACTGCGTGTTGATGCGTGTCAGGGCCCCCCAATACACCAAACACGTCCCCCTCTCCCCAAATCCACCCTCAGTGTTCTTTGTCCTTTAACAAACTCAAGACAGCGATTAGTTGTACGATCATACAGCTTTTGCGTTTACATAAAATTGAGGCGATCCCAGAAAGCATATTGAGGCGCAAATCAGGAACATGACGAATATCTTTCAAAGTCAATGTGTGTCCTACATCAGTGCGTATACACACATCACCAATTCCTGTAATATTTGAATGACTAATGTTTTCCATCTTCACAATGCCAAAGTCTCCTGCCCTGTATGAAGTGAAGAAATCCATCTTAGGAGTCGCATGGTAGGACGCTCTCGTATCAACTATCCCTCAGTATTCTGATCTGCAATATGCGGACATTTTTCCTCTCCGAAAGAGAGCCACAAACTCATCCGTATATGCAGTCGCCACGATGTTCTTGTCGTCATCTTTCTTCTTCTGATAATTTACCTCATTCTGTTCTCTTTTTCAAATTTGACAATTCCTTTTGAAGTGACCGGCTTTACCGCAATGGTAGCACACATTTTCTTCAGATCTTGACTTGCTTTCGTACCTGCCATGACCTTCTTGTTCTCGACCATTGCTCCTCCCCCTGTTCTCTGTGACAAGTGCTTGTGCATCATCTGTACCCGCTGATTTTCTTCTTGTTTCTTCATTCAACAAGCAATTCATAACTGTACTCATAGACAACACACCATCTAGAGTAGAATTACTCAATGTGATGACTAACGTCTTCCAACTGTCTGGCAAAGATCCCAAAAATAGTAGCACCTGTAACTCATCATCCAAAGTCATCTTCATATTAGTCAACTGATTCACCAAGCTCTGAAACATATTTATATGCTCTGTAACATTGTCACCATTGAACTTTAAATTCACGAGTTTCCTAATTAGAAACGCTTTATTCCCCGCAGTCTTTTTGTCATACAAAGATTGAAGCGTTTTCCATAAAGAGTGTGCGTTCGTCTCATTCGCAATGTGATGGAATATGCTGAGATCAATCCATTGCTGAATATTAGCAACACATTTTCTATTCAACTTGGTTCAGGCTTCTTTTGTCATTTTTTCTGGTTTGTTTTTATCTCCTTTAATTGGTTCAAATAAATCCTTACAATAAAGGATATCCTCCATCTTGGGCTTCCACATCAACCAATTAGAACTATTCAAATCAATCATCTTGCCGATGGAATTCTCCATTAACCATCTCACACAAATAAATTCAACCTTGCTCTGATACCACTTGTTGGGATTTTTAACAATTTTATTTGTGTAAAATAAATAATAATAATCGCGGAATAAATTATATGAAGCCCAAATCAATCACCGGCATAATCAGAAAAATATAAAAGCAAGCAAACCATAAAGAAACACTCAATTTAACGTGGTTCGGCGTAAGCCTACATCCACGGGGCACTCCAGCAACAATGCACTATATCAAAATATAATGAGAAATAATGTCCTCTCAAGTTTTACCCAAAACTTGAGGAATAGAAGATGAAAGAGGGATACAAGGTTACCTCAATGAAACTCTAAATAAATCTTCCAAACAATATGAAGAACCCAACCTCCATGCCAGGCCCTGGGCATAGGCCGAGTAGGCCATTGCCTAGGGCCCCACCTCATTTAGGGCCCCTAAATCAAGGGAAAAAATCTTTAGAAAACTAATTTTAAATTAATATTTAAATTTATTTATTTCCAAAATTGATCATATCATTGTTTTAACAATTTTATTTAAAAATATTTTTATTTAATTAATATGCATCCTACATCATCAACTTAAATTTAATTGGAAGTTAATTTTATTTTCACTTTTGTATTAGGTTTAAAAAAACTTATATTTGCTTTATTTTGATTTCCGTTTATATTTAATTAATATTTATTTATTTTGTTCCCATTTTATAGGATTATTTTTGTTAATACTATAAGAATTTCTTTTAACAAATCGATAAATTAAATGAATCCCAAGATTTAATGAATTTTTGGTATTTACTTATACTTTTTTAAAACAAAAAATTTGATATCATATTATCTTTTTCGATGAGGTTTTATTTTTTGAACTTTTTTTTGTTTTTTGTTTTTTTTCTTTCTTCTAATTTTTTATTTTTATGAAACCGGTTTATGCTTTGAATTTTTTTCATTTGTATTTTTTGTTTTTGTCATTTGTGACTATTGTAGGAAATAAGTTTTTTATTCTAAAAATACCAAAGATTAAGCATTAAAACATCATGTGACTCAAAATCGCATATGTTCATGACATGTTTGAAAAAAAAATTAAAAAGATATGATTAGTTGTGAACATTTTAGAGAATTTATTTGAATTTTTTTAAAATTATGTGATACTCACTAATAGTTTCTATGTAAATATATTAGGGCCCCAAATTAAAAATTCGCCTAGGACCCCCTCTAAAATCATCAATTTTAGGGCCGGCCCTGCCAACCTCGATGTAAATCGGAATCCAAGGAGGAACCTGAAGGGGACCGCTCCTTTTTTTTTTCTCTCCTCTCCTCTCCTCTCTCTCTCCTCTCTCTCTCTCTCTCTGCTGCGCCGAACAGAACCCGGCGCACCTTTTTTTTTCTTTTCTCTGTTGCCGTATCTCACAGAAAAAACCAATTAACAAAGAAGACCTAGGTGGCCTCATTAATCTACACGTGAATGATTCAGGTGTACATGCATAGGCCGCTCATGGGCTAGAACCAAATGTGGGCTCTCATGGGTTTATTAACCTCCTTAATTGGGCTGGACCACTAATGGCCCACAAACCCAACAGAATGAAATATATAAAACTTTCTCCCTTCACATGACTGCTGCGTGTGAGAGCGCTCTTATTTGTTTTTATTTCTTACCAAAAATATATATTTTTAAAGCTAAAATAGGACCGCATCTTTTATCAACGGTCACTGATTAACATTTTTGTTCCAAACCGCGTGTTGATGCGTGTCAGGGCCCCCCAATAAACCAAACACGTCCCCCTCTCCCCATATCCACTGTCAGTGCTCTTTGTCTTTTAACATACTCAATCGATAAAGAAAGCGTATGATCACACGACTACGTAGCTTTTACATTTATAGAAAAACTGTTTATGTAGCTGTGTAATTAAATGATTTTAAATTTTTTATTTTAAGTTTGTATAAACTATATAATTTAGTGATCGATCTCTCACTTCTTTATATTTCAGTTTAAATCTCTAAATTTAAATAATATTTTTTTTTTGTCTCTTCTGGGAATTAAAAAGAAAACTAAATAATTTAGTGATGGTCCATTTCAGAGACTAATAAGAAACATGCTCTTTAAATCTAGAGACTTAAATTGAAATATGAAAAAGTAAGAGATCGATCACTAAATCATATAGTTTACAGAGACTAAAAAAATAAAAAAACCCATAATTTTATTATAGCAGCTTCCCATAAACAGATTTCAGACAAATAGTGTTAAAAAACTATTATTTAAAAAAATTGGAGGGACAACTTCTTACAAAATTAGTTTTAAACTCAGTGTTTACAAAAGATTGGTTTTACAATCCTGCTATCCAATGTTGCATAACACTATTTTGAAATAGTTGTTTTTAATCATCCAAATCTCCCAAAATGGCTTTCATGTCCAAATCTGTGGGTCCTCGCCAGCTAAAAAGCAATCGAACGTGGGAACATCTAATCAACCACCAATTAAAAAAAAAATCTAAAGATCCAAAATCAGAAAGTTTGTCCTATGTTGCATATTGATTTATTTATACAATTTTTATATGTACCAATTAACATAACTTTATTAACTTCGTATATCGGAAGTACCACAGCATAATAATTAAATGAAAACTCCAGCCTGTGTAATGTGATCAAAATGGAAAAAACACTACTGAATTTTCGTGTTGTCAATCCATAACTCCAAAACAGAGTACATTAGCTCAAACGAGTGAATATATCATCTCCCACAATTCATATACTCAATTCAAAAACATGTATATAGGTTGTCTGAATGACACTGGCATCAATATGATGATTGCATAAAGTAATGTCCATTAAATTATTATAAAGGTTACTTTTTTGTTGTTGTTAATTTAGAGTATCTTGTATGGCAAAATATCGCTTTTATGCCTCTCTTGTACTACTCGCATGATATTGAATGAGCTAATGTTAAAATCATTTACATACATTTGTTGTCGCCAAAATAAAATAATACATTGGTAAAATATGTAATTTAAGTTTATTATTCCACAACGACAATATCTTTGGGGGTTCTTCGATCACGATGAAAGGAATATGGGAAGGGGCAAAGGGTTTCATTTCGGCATGGAGCTACTTTTGCGTCGACACTGTGCTTGGTGAAGTTGAGTTTTTTTTATAAATCTAGGATATTAATAGATATGATGCCACTTTTTTCTCAGCAATTCTAAAAAAGAGAGGTTTCTCTCATGTTATGTAAAAGTTTTCAATGAAGAATTCATTTTCATATAATTTCGTAGAATCAATAAAAAAAAGTTTCTCTTGCAATACAAAACTAATTAAAGGGACAATATACAATAGTGTGGTAGAAGGAATTTAATTTCGTCGTGAATTTTCCCTTGGCTTGATTGATGACCTGAAACTAAGGGGATATAAAATGATCCACTAATACCTGAGATCCCTATGATTAATTATGGATTCGACAAAAAAAATAGAAGTAGCTGGGGAGTCTTGGATAAATCTCATACTCAAGCTCTCCAGGTAAGCCTGTCAATTATCTGAAAAATATCCGCATCCGATCCGAATCCGTATCCTAAAATGTAGAAAATATTCGATATCCGAAAAATCCGTATCCGTGTCCAAAAAAATAATCCGTATCTGAAAATTTTCGGATTGGATACGGATATACCCCTATTCGATCCGAAAAATATCTGTATCCGATGGCATTAAAAAATGTTAATATTAGTATTCAATATCTACCATTGGATTTTGATCAAGTGACTCACATTCTTTATAACAGTTGTAAAGTTAGGACTTGTATTTGTGAAATTTTAATTTTAAATCAATTTTTAAACTTTAAATAAAAATTTGTTATGTTTAATTATTTATTTATTGATTTTGGATATTTCAGATAATTATTCGAATTCGTATCTGAAATTTCGGATCGGATACGGATACAATTTTTAAATATCCGTCGAATACGGATATGGATACATAAAAAAATTTCAGATACGGATATGAATATGACCATATCCTCTCCGTATCCGCTCCGTTAACATGCTTATCCCCGGGTCCCCCTCCTCCTCTCTATTTCTCTCCTTTCCTTTTCTATCCGGCTGCTTTGTTTTAACTGGACATATACTTCTTTTTATCTAATATAAAGAAGTGGTAGACCCACTAAGTTCATTTTTCTAAAAAAATTTAATATCATGTTTCATATCACATAACAGTCAATTTTGAAGTTCCATAGCATTCTCCGGTATATTTTTGAATTTAAAATGTACATGCTCAATTAATAAAACATATATTTTTAAGAAAACTGAATATATATATTTGAATAAAATAAATGAATACCTAATAAGTAATAAATATTATGTACACATATCCAAGGTTACAGAAAATAATATATATGAGGGTTCATAGATATGAGCGTTCATACAATAAATTATCCATGGATACACAATTACACACACATATGCCAAATATTTTATTTTATTTGTTTTCATTTTAAAATGATAAAATTTAAATAAAAAAACATGAAAGATCCAAGAGAAGTCAAACGGCATTTAGACCTCCCACGTGCCGCGGCACACTCCGCCATCTGCGCTATAAAATGATGGTACAATAGTCACTCGTTTTCTCCTCCAATTACCTCCTAATATTTATAAATTTGTTCAAAACAAATTAACACTCATATATGGACTTCATCCGACCATTCTCTCTATGATTCACTTAATAACAAAAGATGAAAAAAAAAAAATTTAATATACATAAATACCAAAAATAAACCATTTTTGTTAAAATATCATACAATTCTGTAACATTTTTATGTAACTAACATTCAAATGTTAATGAAAAATTTGTATTAGTCTGATTAGATCGGATCTAAAGTAGGTTCCTCTCATATTTAATCCGTTTCATTATATATTTTTCATTTGAACCCTCTTAATTAATTAAGCCGTTGCCTATCTTTATCTCAAAAGAAGAAGAAGAAATTCAAATGTGATAGCATATCTTTAAAAAAATAAGATATTCTAATAAAATATGTCACTTCTACCCATCTCTATTCTCCGCTTTCCTCTATCTAGTTGCTCCTTTTTAATTTTTCTTTTATGTATCCTTATAATCAAACTTATACTATGACACATAGACATTGTGGTACGTATATTATCTGTGTCTTAAAAAAAAAAAACCAGTATGTTCACCCAAAAAAAAATTAAAATAAAACCCAACACTAATAGCCGTTAAAAAGAATCTCTGACCACACCACAAAAAAAAACCTCCAAATATAACACATCCCCTCCCCCACCTCCAAAAATAACAAACACTTTCCCTCATTAAAACTAAAAAAAACTAAAACCCCCTCTCCACCACTAAACTCCCCCCTTCCTTCTTCCCCATTTCTCTCCCCCATTTTCCATCTCTCCATCTCTCTCTCTCAAAAAAAAAAAAAAAAAAAAAAAAAAAAAAACTCAAGATCTACTCTTTTTTTTTTTCTTTAAAAAAATCCCCCTCCTCTCCCATCCTGAGGAGCAGAGGTCCCCCAAATCCCCATTCAAGAAACCCAAAAAACAAAAAACTTTATCTCATGACCACAACAATACCATCCATCCCAATGGCAGCATCAATCCCATCCATCCTCATTCTCCTCATCCTCCTCTCCACCACCTCAGAGGCCAAGCTCTCCCTCGACTACTACAAATCCACCTGCCCAAAAGCCCTCGACATCATCTCCTCCGCCATTGTCAACAAACAGATCAACAACCCCACCACCGCCGCCGCCACCGTCCGCCTCTTCTTCCACGACTGCTTCGTCGGCGGCTGCGACGCCTCCGTATTGATCACCTCCAACTCCTTCAACCGCGCCGAACGCGACGCCGACATCAACCTCTCCCTCCCCGGCGACGCCTTCGACGGCATCGTCCGCGCCAAGGCCGCTCTCGAGCTCTCCTGCCCCGGCATCGTCTCCTGCGCCGACATCCTCGCCGTCGCCGCCCGCGACCTCATCTCCATGGTCGGCGGCCCCTTCTACCCCGTCCGCCTCGGCCGCAAGGACAGCTTCATCTCCAAATCCACCCTCGTCGAAGGCAACCTCCCCCGGCCGACAATGTCGGTCCCCCAGATGATCGATCTCTTCTCCAATAAGGGTTTCACGGTCCAGGAAATGGTGGCCCTGTCCGGCGCGCACACGATCGGGTTCTCGCACTGCAAGGAATTCGCGGCGAGGATCAACGGGTCCGTCGTGTCGCCGTCGCTCAACCCCAGGTACGCCGAGGGGTTGAAGAAGGCGTGCGCGAACTACAAATCTGATTCGACCATCGCAGTTTTCAACGACGTGATGACGCCCAACAAGTTCGACAACATGTACTTCCAGAACCTGCCGAGGGGGCTCGGGTTGCTGGCTTCGGATGAGGGGATGCTCAGCGACCCGCGGACGGCGCCGTTTGTGAGGCTCTATGCTATGAATCAGACGGCGTTTTTCGATGATTTCGTGCACGCGATGCAGAAGCTTAGCGTTTACGGGGTGAAGACAGGGCGGAGGGGGGAGGTTCGCCGCAGGTGCGATGAGTTCAATAACCTCACAACTTGAGAGGGTTTTTTTTTATATATATGATTGATTTAATTGACAATATTGAGAGAGAGAGGGATCCTTTCTGTTTGATGTTGTTGCCTTTGTTGTTGTTGTTGTTGTTGTTCTTATTGGTTTTATAGTCTAAATTGTTGTTACCATTCATTGGATGTGCTATCTATGTATCATGATACCTCCCTAATATCACTATCATCTATGTATCTATTGGTCCCAATTTTGAATTTGTATTTGTTTTGTTACTCTAAGGAATGCGAGTCTGAATAAATTTTACAAATCAGGTTTGATAGTGATTGTGTTTGTTGTTTCTATTGTACAATTTGTTGATGTTGTTCATGGTTTTTTTTTTTTTTTGGTGTGAATGGGTGTACTTCATAAATTCTGAATGGGGCCTTTCGATGTTGACAAACATCAGATGCTCGTTAGGCTAATAATGCATGCCCTTCTCGATCTGAGGCTGGATAAAGGCTGGCAGTTCCTTGTTCTTATTCTAAACAAACTGCATAAAAATAGTCACTCCCAACATGAGGTTGCATTTATTTCTGTTTTTGGATTGTGGGTTTGGTGTGAAAAAAAGAGTTTGTGGGTTAAGGCAGAGGTGGCATGGGTGGTTCTTGCTGGACAATAAATGCAAAGTCCTATTCCGAAACAATGCTTCAGATTAAATGGGGGAAGCAATTGCAATCCGTTAATGTAATCTGTTATGATAATATACATCCAGTGATCAGTTTTTTTCAGGATCTATGCTAAAAAAATAACTCTTAAAGAGGACATGTTAATGTATATGGTAGGTCATTGAAGCTGATTAATTTTATTGTCATGTGCAATCTTCTCCATCTCAATGGATGAGGTTTTTGAACATTCTTTGGCTTTCAAACAACCTGATTGAAGATTCGATGTTCTACAACTTTTTCACCATTTGAATGTGAAAACATGTCAATCAGCTGTTCCAGTGAATGTTGTGCTACTTATGCAGACAATTTTTTGATTATCATCCTCTTGTATAACGATTGTATTGATAATTGGGCATCCCATGCAGCATTGTGGTCGTCTCTTAGGAGGCGTCCCATGTAGGGCGGGGAATGGGGAAGCACGGGTATATGCAATGGGGTTGTTTCTTTACTTTGATTTTCTTTTGCTCATGTTGTACTTTCCTTTGTGCTTTTGCCTTCTCATGATACAAGGGTGATCGCCAAGCATCAATAGCAGAATAACAAATCACTGCAGGTTACAGTCCGTTCCAAAAATTTACTCTTAACAAGCTTTTAGACCTCTCATGCATTTAATTCTCACTTTCACCATCTTGAAACAATTCTAGCTAGATAGTTAGGATCAGTTCTGAATTTCATCAATGTTACTATATACATGTAGTACTATGTCATAATTAAAGTAAAGGTGTCATAGGAGCATATGTTTTAGAATAATTGATTGTATTGCATCACAAACTTGGTGCATGTTTGCATATAGTGTCTATTTATCAGTGGTGACTGCCAAGCTGTACCATTGATTATCATTCATTCCGATGGGGGTTGAGGCAGGCAGGTGATGATACATTTTAGAGAATGCTTGTTCTTCAAGATCTATGCTCAAAGGATAAAAAAAAAATCCTCCCACCAAGAAAAAAGTTGGGGGGGGGGGGGGGGGGGGGGGGGCAGACCCAGGATTTAGAACAAGCGGGGGTTGGAGACCAAACAATATACTTGAAAAAAATTATACTAAAATATAAATATAAAGATGATAATTTAAAACAATGCGTCGATGAAAATCTCATAGATAATTTTGATAATCGTCACAAAAATAAATAAGAAATTATAAATCTCATAATTCAATCAACAAAAATAAATCAAATTCACCAACAAAAAATAAGCATAGATCAAATATAAATAATAAAATAAATCAAAACCTAATATTTAAAATATGTTTTATTCAAAAAAATATTAAACATATAACAAGAAGGACTGCAGAGAGCTGAAGATGCTTTCGATGGGGTCCAACATGTCATGACGGAACACAAATTTTTATTTTTTTCGACTGTACACATGGGATTGGGGATAGCAGATGTGAGAGTAGTGTTATTAGTTTTATCTTGTTATTAGGGGTTGTTAATTAATTTCATTTGATACATTTGATACTATAGGAAGTTATGCATGGCTTTTAAATGCTTTTAAATTCTCTGAGGGCTTGAGCCCCAGCTCGCCCCCCTCTAGGTCCGCCCATGGGGGGGGGGGGGGGGGGGGGATCATCTCCCAAAGTTGTCCTGTCCCCTGCAAGATCATATCATCAGTGGGAAAAAAAATAAAATCTCTTCATTATTCAACACAGATTCCGTAACAAATTTAATCAAGGGAAAAATCATCTTAAATCTCTCAAATCTTTGTAAAATAAGAAAAAATCCATGTAAAAAAAAAAATCACCGGATGACCTTGTGCTATTAATAAAATGTCGTATAAACCCTTGTCGTTACCTCAAGTAACCCAACATACGGTTAACACTAACCAGATCTGAAACATTAGTAAAATATCTCTGATTGGGTAAAATTGTTTTAACTCCTTAAAATCTTTGTAAAATTACAAAAAGTTTATGTAAAATAAAAAAATCACCATAGATCCATGTGTTATTAATAAAATGTTGAATAAACCCCTGTCGTTACCCCAAATAATCCAATATATGGTTCAGACCTAAAACATTACTAAGACTCCGTTTGGAAACACAGATTGAAAAGCAGATTTGGAATAAAGCTGTTTTTTAAGATGATTTTAGACCTTAAATTTTTTAGGATGTTTTTTTTTTTAATTCAGGAATCAATATTTGGAAGGAGTTTAATGTTTGGTAGAAAAAGTTGCTTTTCAATTCAAAAAATCGATTCCGACAAAAAATCGTTCTTTTTGAGATTAAAAAAAAACGGATTTAGAGAGAGAAATTAAAAAGAATCCAGCTTTTGATTCCGCCAGAATCTGACCCATTTGGTTGCGCGTTTGGGGATTTTCAGCTTTTCAAAAAACGGAATCCGCCCAAACGCGCAACCAAACGGACCCTAAAATACTCATGATATCTCTCACTCACCTCACGTGAAGGTATAGGCAAGGTTGTGCAAAAAAAGCACTGTCGTGATGAAATTGTGGAGGTGAAAATGTTGAAAAGGGGCTTAGTTTTGTGAATCAAATGGGGTTCAAAGGCTATATTTTTTGCCATTGATAATGACATTCCAGGAGATGGGGATGTTAAAAAATATCAGAGGTATTTTCATCTTATAAAATAATTAAATTTGATTTTCTAAAGTTTGCAAGGACGTAATTTGATTTTGGTAAGTTTTTAGGAACTTATTGCGATATACTTTAATTCACCTCTGTTGTTACATAATATTTGGTGAATGTTCCCCAAAAACAGACGCCGATTTGATTGGAGGACTAAATCCATTAACTATATACATTTTGTGGGGCCTAGAATGATTTTCTGGTTTACATGGAGTTTTTGTGATTTTGAGGATATTTTAGGGAGTTAAAAGTAGATTTTGCCCTCAAATCAAAGTCACTGATTTTCAAAAAGATAAAAAATGATAAGCATTACTGAGCATCTACATATAGAGGAGTGATTGAATTCATCCACCATTCGGGATGGAAAATTATGACATAATAAATGTATTAATTATATTGTTAATTTTAAATTATAAAAAATAGAAAACATTCTAAATTTTTTTTCACAGTTATCAAGTCTTATTACATTTTTAAGTATTATATTACATCACAAAAACATAAAAATAATGATAATTTTACTTGTTATTAAAGTTTTTATACGAGTAATTAATTTTGAAATTAATGCATTTTATTATATGATATTCAAGTTAAATATCAACTAACTTTTCTAAGAGGAGATACTTATTGTAGAAACTCAAATTGTTAAAAACTCAAATTGTTTTCCCTTTTTTGAAGTGCAATTAGGCAAATCATAAATCTTAAATCCTTTTTTGAAATTTGATGATGAATTAATTAAGTTTTAAATATTTTAAAAACTCCAACCAATTAAAATTGAAAAGACACTTTTATATAGATCTTTAAGAAAGCACTCGGTTCATCTCACCCAATATAGTATTCAAAATCAACAATTCAACGAGCGTGTTGAATGGTTTTTCATTTCTAGACCAGGGTCCAATTTTTAAAATATTGCACACAAGTGTTCGTCTCATCCATGTCCATTAATCTAATGGTCAAAAATATTTCTCACCTGATGAACCCTTTCCTGCATGTCTCACAGAGAATTATATATGGGGAGTTAATGCGTGCGGCGAACGGCGGGTGCGACAGTGACTACGGGCCATCGATCATGGGTCCATCGCATCGGACGGTCGGGTGCGATTCACGTCGACCGTCGGATGCGATGGATCCGTGATCGAACGGCCCACGTCGCGGCCGCATCTGCCGTTCGCCGCACGTAATAATTTATATATATATATATATATATATATATATATATATATATATATATATATATATATATATATATATATATATATATGACGATTAGGTGCGGTAAGCGGGTGCATGCATGGTCACCACCCGACCGTTCGATGGACCCGTGATCGACGGCCCGTGATCGCGCACCGCACCGACCGCACACCGCACGTAATCGGTTCCCTATATATATATATATATATATATATATATATAGATTTTCTTTGCGGTCGGTGCGGTCGTGCGGACGACGTGCGTCGTCCGATCGCGGGTCCATACCAACGGTCGACGTAATCGCACCCGACCGTCCGATCGATGGACCCGTGATCGACGGCCCGTGAATCGCGACCGCACGACCGCACGACCGTATAATATCACCTCATTATATATATATATATATAGGGATCATCGTGCGGTGTGCGGTCGGTGCGGTGCGCGATCACGGGCCGTCATCCGATTAAATGACCGTTGGATGCGATGGACCCGCGATCGAACGGTCCACGTCGTAAACCGCACCGACCGCACACCGCACGTAATCAATATATATATATATATATATATATATATATATATATATATATAGGGATCAACGTGCGGTGTGCGGTCGGTGCGGTGCGCGATCACGGTTCAAAACGGTCGGGTGCGATTCATCGACCGTTGGATGCGATGGACCCGTCGAACGGCCCACGTCGTAAACCGCACCGACCGCACACCGCACGTAATCACGACCATATATATATATATATATATATATATATATATATATATATATATATAATGATAAGATGTGGTCTTCATGATCCCTTTTTCCGATGAATTTTAATCAAACGGTTAAAAAATCCACATGATCCCTTTTTCTGCCACATCTTCCCCTTTATGAACCATTTTCTTATTTTTAGATTGAATGTACTCTAAATGTATATTGATTAGAAGGTGACCACATAATAAGAGGGGACATGATTTTCGCACCATATCACCCCTTATGTGCGACGGTGCATATCACCATGCGGGAAAGTATTGAGGATCGTTCGATTCAGATGCATCAATCGGATGGTCGATGATTCGAAAGAACCCGGTTACTTGCTCAAACCAACCCTCCTCTCTCTCAAACCAATGAAAATCGGATTACCCATTCTCCTCCCTCCCAACCCCACCCCCCCCCCCTCTCAAACAAATGAAAATCAGATTACCCAGTCTCCTCCCTCCCACCCCCCCTGAAATTCATATAACTTCCTTGCTTTTTCTAAAGTTTATTTAACCCATTGAAAGCATCTAAATAGCCTTCTGAATTAAATTTTTAATAATTAATTAAGATTATTATGTTAATATTCTGTATAGTTAACTATGATTTGAAAAAATAGTATACAAAAGCCCCCTAAAATGTGTTAAAAATGTAAAAATCATCTGTAGATGATGATTTTACCCATCCAGATAGGGTTTTATAATCTATTCGGATGAGTAAAATTGTCATGTATATGAGGTTTTTTTACATTTTTAACAAATTGTAAGGGGTATTGGTATACAGTGTTTTTCGTCATGATCAACGAAATGAAATATTCACATAATATCATTCATCTGTCAACGAAAGTTTTGGTCAGAGGGTTATTTGAATTTACATAATTGTTTTTAGGGGATTTATATGGACTTAAAAAAAGTCAAAGGGTTATACACTCAGTTTTTTTTACAGTATAAAATACAGTCCTATATATCTTGTAAGAAATCCAGTCAAACATATACCTCGTTAGACAATGTATATACCTCGTTAAATATTTTCTTACGCTTATTAAACATGGATTCATTCAACTCAAAATGGAATGAAAGTATATATCTCATTAGATGATATTTACAATTTAAAAAAAAAATAAACATGCGTATGGTCTAAGTTTTGGTTGGTAAAAATAGCTGAGTCTAGGGGTTCGTTTGGTTCTAAATAATTTCAAATCCTTAAGAATTTATTTTACATGGATAAAATTTTCCAGAAAAATAAAAACTAAATCGCCAAAAAACATTTACCAAAAAAATTATATTTATGTTGTTTCACAAATAAGAGGTATTAAAATATATGCATATAACATTCAAATTTATGTAAATCATGTAAATAAAATTTAATATTTTAAAATCTATTGTCATTATTTTATATTTTCATATCTACATAATCTTTCTATCTCTTTCATAAATCCTAAAAGCTCTCCTATAAATAAGACTATTCAAAATTTAAATCTTTTATGTATTATTTTTAAATTTTCATCTCTTATAGATAAAGAGAATATTCAAACTTAAATATTATATATATACATATATCATACTTAACTTTTAAAAAATTCTTTAGTGAGTTATCTAAAAGAATTTCAATAACAAAATATTCAAAATTTTCTAATTTAATATATTTAAAATTTTGGATTAAATAATAAGTCAAATTTATAGTGAAGATAAAATAATAAATATATAATAGGAAATAAAAAATAAATGTGGAAGCAATTGAGAAGACAAGATCTTTATCTTCCATGGAAAATGGTATGAACCTTTAAGGCGGATGTCAAAATTAGGATTTGAGAACAGTTAAAAAAAGAGTTTTTCTCTAACCGTTTTTTTTCTAAGTTCCCAAACATCCACAAATAACTACTTTTCTTGAAAATTAGAGTTTTCAGTGACTTTTACATCAAAACAACTGGACCCTAACATTTTCCTTTAAAAAAATGGGTGTTGTAACACTCAGATCCATTTGCAGCCCCAATTCCAACCCTATATGCGTCGATATAAAATTAACGACGCATGTGATCATGTTAACAAGATATATGCTTCAAAAGAATTTTTTTATATTTTCTATAAATGCATCTATGCAATTCATTAGAGTATATGTTTTATTTTTATAAAAGTATGTACCCCATTAGAATTTTTTTAGGAATTTTTGGGCATATCTACTTCATTCATAACATTAAAATAGATCGTGTCTAAATTTGTGTACAACGGATGGGAGAGAGAGAAAAAAAAGAAAAAAATAACAAACCAAAGAAAGACCTTGGGTTGGTAAGATGTCAACCCAAGCCTGGGCTAATAAAACGTTTCCTACTCATGATATGCATGGCATTCTCGCTTACCTGAATGCGAGCGATTCCAGCCAATCCGAATCCCTAATCACAAATCGATCTCTTCATGGTGTCCTACAGATTATCAAAATAAAAAGTCACTCCCTTGAACACTATCATGTTTCTCTCGCACCAGATGACCCATACACATGCCGACACAATTGAAAGGAGAACCTTGCCTGATTTGCACTTGTCCCCTTTCGACTTCATGCGCGCTGCTGCCTTAAGCCTGCCAATTATCCAAAAAAATATCCGTATTCGATCCGAATCCGTATCCGAAAATGCAGAAAATATCCGATATCCGAAAATCCGTATCCGTATCCGAATCAAATTATCCGAATCCAGAAATTTTCGGATCGGATCGGATATAGCCTATATCCGATCCGAACAATATCCGTATCCGAACTGTTATTTTATTTATATATGTTAGAATTAGTTTCAACCTTTAGATGAAAATCCAATGGCTCATGATCTAGGACAAAATACAAACATATTTAATCTTGTTGGATACTTGTTTAATTATATTATGATTTATGTTTTTATGTCTTTGATGGATACCTATTTAACCATGTTAGAACTTAAAATTTTATAAATTCTTTATATTTTAATCTGGTTCAGATATTTCGGATATTATCCGAATCCGTATCCGAATTTTCAGATCGGATATGCATATGTGTTTTGGAATATTCGTCGGATATCAGATACGGATATTTTTTCGGATATCTAATTCGGATACAGATACAGATATGGGCATATCGATCCGTATCTGTCCGATTGACAGGCCTACGCTGCCTCCCACAGGTCCTGAAATCGATCGGAAAACAAAGCTTTGTTTGAGATGATTCCCGCCAGATCCCATATGCATGAGGTTGCCGGGCACTTGCAAAATAGATGGAAGATGAATTCATCGTCACTGTGACAAAGAACACACTCCCTCGAGTCCAATGGTCTCCATTTTGCCCGGTACACTTTGGTGACCATCCTCTCTTGCAATGCAAGCCATAAGAAACACTTTACTTTGAGTGGGACTTTCGGCTTCCAAAATATGCGGACACGTGACTTCAACTGATGGTCAATAGCTCAGTCTCTATCCCACCATTCATAGCATTCTTTTACTGAGAAGCTCCCTGATGGATGAGCCGCCCAAATCACCGAGTCCTGCGTACCCCCCATGGGCCAAATGTGTACCAACATACCGAGGAGTCGCGTATACTTTTCAATCTCCTGATCGCATAGTCTGCGGCGCATAGAAGTGTCCCACTCACCTTCAATGATTCCCTCACGCCAGAATTGATTCACTGATCCCTCTCTGTGAATAGCTTTGTCCCTCAGCCTCGGGAGAAGCTCACCGAAAGTGCGCTCTGCACACCATCTATCGTCCCAAAATTTGATGCACGCCCCATTGACGGTACATTCGGGAAAAGCTCACCAAATGTACCTTATTAGATGATGTATACTATTTTTAAAAAATTTAAATAACATGTAGACTGGAATTGAGGCTGAAAATGGAGCTGGACGTAACATTATCCAACAAAATTAGCATTGGCTCTCGCCTGAAGGCTTGAGCCCGCACTTGGCCCACCAACCCATTCATGCGGGAGCCCAGAGGCCTGGGTTCTACCCAGCAGATCGGCCAGAGCCCGTAGGATAGAAAAGCCCATGAGTTTGGGCCCAGGCCAAGCTTGGGCTTGCACTTTAAAGGCCAAGCAGGCTACATCAACAATGGTACGATGTACGTTTAAACAAGAAAAATGTTACATTCAATTAATTTTAGAAAAATTATATACCTCATTTAATGAAGTAGGTGTTTTTATAAAAAGTAAAATATATACTCCAATGTATTGAATGATATCATTTATAGAAAATGTGAAATTTTTTTAACGATGTATATAACTTTTTACCGTGAGTGAAGGGTCAATGAGGTATATGAGACTGCATTTAAGACTGTAAAAAGAATTGAGTATAATTAAAATTTTTAAACAATATCATTAGAGTGTTGTTACACACAGTTTTTATTTTTTATGTCCGAATTCCAATCTCATATGCGTCAATAAAAAATCACTGAAGCATATATTCGCATTGACGATGTATATGCTTCGATATAAATTTTAAACAATTTCTATAAATGCATCCATTTACTTCAATGGAGTTATTTTTTTTATATAAAAGTATATATTTCATTAGATGGAGTTGAAATTTTTTTAACATATTATCCATATTATTATGATTGTGAAGGTCGTGCTAGTTCAAGATCTAGGACAGTATTAAGTAGAATTAATACTTCCAAATCAATCATTTGGGTCCACATGTGATACCTGACTCGTTGAAGGGGTGTTGGGTCACAATAGGTGAGATGCCCAACAGTCCCAAAAGACCTATGTATTGAGTAAAGATGATGGTGAGATGCTTAGTTCCACATCACCTAACGAGATGAGATAGTCTGTATATATATGTGAACATATCTCTGACACGCAAAGACACGTTTTAGAGACATGAGCCCACTCAGAAACAAAACAGACAATATTTTGTTGTATAAATCTGGGGCGTTACACCTGAGGCCCACAAATCCAAAGATGGAAGGAAGGAGTTCAAATGAAGGCTGAAGGGAGGCTGCACAAAATCTATTGAAGGACCAAAGGATTCTAATGAATGTGTTTGAGTTGATCTAGGATTTTAAGAGAGGAGAAGGAAAAGAAGGGGAAAGAGGGAGTGGTGCAAGGGGATTTGATTGTGGGGTTGGTCATATGGAGGTAATGTCGTAAGACGGCTGAGCGACCAGACCACCAGAAGAGATTCTAGAAGAAACTGTAAGAATAACAGCTGACAGAAATAATTGACACTATCTCAGTCACACGGAATTCAACATGCTAAGTTATTTTATGAAGATATTTTAGGTCAGTTATACAACGGACAATTCTTAGTTTTGTCAAATGTTATCATTAAAACCATTAAATAAATAAAATTTCCATTTATGGTAATAATTTACATGATTGTTTTAGTTTTTACAAATATCAGAAGTGATTACCATCAATTCTTACTGATTAGTGAGATCTCATAATAAGTTGCTATTATCTTTATAATATTTTCTATTTTTAGTAAATTTTGTAATTAGGTATAATGAGCTTCCTAATTAAGCATAATTGAGTCTATATTAAAGCAGACCTTGTACTCTTATGGACCTGGGATAAGAAAATAATTGTGTTAAATCACATGTAATCCCATATAGCATAAGAAAAAAGGGATAAACCATGGACAGCGTCCGTATTTTTAGAAAAAAAGTAGGGATATTTTGTTTTAGGTAAAAACATTGAACATACTTTATTCCCATTTTTAACCGCATTTTGTAAAACAGAGAAAACTTTTATGATTGTCGTCCAAAAAAAAAACAATTTTTTTTTCGTGAAACTTTATCCAACAATATTAATGCTCCATTAATAGAAAGGGTAGACTTAATATTTTTTTTTAAAGTTGTCTCATATTTTAGATCATGTGATCTAAATGCAAAGTTAAAGATAAGAACACAAAAAATAAGGATAATAAAATGCATTATCAAATGTAAATCCGAATAAAAATAATTGTATTTTTATCCTTATAAATTAGGCTATTCTAAATATTTGTCCCTTACCAAACCAGGCCATGGAGATCTTCTTTTTACCTGTAATATTGTAGCTTATGTCAGTTTTCATTATTTTTTGAGAGAAGTTGTATAAGATCTTGATACAAATCAGTTTTTTTTTATTGTTCTTCGGCTGTCTTAAGAGGTAAAGATGTAAATAGTGTATCAATATTGTTCTACGGCATTCAAACATAAAAAAGAAAAATAAAATTTGGGTCCTCCGGTGAACACTTGAATTATTTTTCGCTCCCTGAAATATTTGGATTTTTTTAGATCCCCTGGCCTCATTGTCTATTATTTTAAGGCCCCGTTTGTTCGTGTCATTTTGGGATGGAATTTGATTCCATGTGAGATTATCAGGAAAGTGTATAAAATCCAGGCCCATTTGATTCGTGTCATTCTGGGATGGAATTTGATTCCATGTGAGATTAACAGGAAAGTGTATCAAATCTAGTGTTTGGTTGGTAGTAATCTTGATGGTAATTGTGGGCACTACTGGAATTAAAATCCATCCATATGAGAAATAGGGTAGAATCTGATTCCCACCTTTGTGTAGGGGTGGTAAACGAGCCGAACGAGTCGAGCTTTGACATGTTCAAGCTCGGCTCGTTTATAAACGAGTCGAGCCGAGCTCACGAGCCTCAACGAGCCTAGCGTTCTTATTCATTTTAGGGGTTTTAGGGATTGAAAACAAAATTTTAGCCTAAATGAGTCAAGTTCATGAGCTTAAATGAGCATAACTTTGTATTAATTTAATATTCTAATTTTATAAAGGAGTTTAGTCAAGTTTCAACTAAGTTTTAATAACACAAACGGATCGAATTTGAACATAAAATGAAGCTCGATACAAGTCCCGAGCCTAATCGAGCTTTAAAATTTGTTCAATCTCGCTCATTTGTCTAAATGAACGAGCTCAAACCGAGCCGAGCCCGAGCGGCTTGGTTCGTTTACCAGCCCTACCTTTGTGATGGTAATCTCAAATTGCACCAAAAACTCTAAATTAAATTGCTATTATATTATTTACAAATGAATGAAATTACTATGTATATCCACTCTACAATTAATAACCTCTTCCTTTTTTTCCACCACCCATATAATACTCATATAATGGGTTTATATATTTATTTTGATTTTTTAACTAAAAAATTCTGTTATAATTTTTATATGTGACGTGAAAAATCATAATTATGTATTAGATATTAATTTATGTTTTTAAATTCAGTTTTTATTTTTTATAAATGAGTTTAGATATAATTATGATTGATATAATATGTGATGTATGATGTGGGTTTAGATCTCAAACAATACATAACTAATAAAAATAGAAGGTTCAAGGGATTGTTGACACAGAAGGATCTGGCCGATTCAACACAAATTAAACCTCCCACCTATTCAATACAAAATAAGCCGGTATGTATGTTTTATGTTTTTAAATAATATTATTATTTGTATACGTGAGTGATTGTGATGTGGATTTATATATAATGAAAGCTCCTCCTCTCTGCAACCAAAACCGAAAATCTGAAAGCATAGTTCGCCGACCTCCCTTCTCAGCCTCTCCGCGGTCCTCGATATGGTCTTGTGCCTCAGCAACAAAACCTACTTTCAAGAATAGATTTATTTTATTTATTTGTATTTATTATATATTTATAAAAAAATTATTTGTTTTCTTTATTATTGTGATATGGGTAAAAAAAATAAATTTTGGAAGTATATTAGCAAGGGTATTTTAGACATTTAAATAAAATTTCTTATTATTTTTCATGTATGAATCAAACACTAGAAAATAATTTTTTGAAAAAATCCACTAGCGAACCAAACAGTTTGATAGAATCAGAATTCTTGGTAAAATAATTCATAGTAAACCGAATCTTGATAAAGTAATTCCACCAAAAAAATAACACAAACCAAACGGGGTTCCAGTGTTTGGTTGATGGTAATCTTGATGATAATTGTGGACCCCACTAGAATTAAAATCCATCTATATGAGAAAATAGGGTGGAATCAGATTCCTACCCTCTGTGGTGGCAATCTCAAATTCCATCAGAAATCCTAAATTAGATTACTGTTATACCCTTCAAAAATTAATAAAATTACTATGTAAATATCCTTTCTAAAATATATAGTCTCCTCTTCTATTTTTCCTACCACCCATATAATGGGTTTATATAGTTATTTTGATTTTTTAACTAAAATATTATGTTATAATTTTTATATGTGATGTGAAAAATCTTAACTGTGTATTAGATATTAATTATATTTTTAAATTTAGTTTTTATTTTTGTAGATGGGTTTAGATATTATTATAATTGGTATAATATGTGATGTGTGATATGGGTTTAAGCCTAAAGCAATACCTCCGAATTCTAACTAATAAAATTGGTTATTTAGTTTTTAGGGGAGTTCATAATATTCAACTGATTTAGAAAAATTACTATTATTATATATTTAATTACATAATTTGTTATTTTATTTATTTGCATTCATTAAATATTTATTAAAATATTTATAAAAAATTTATTCTATTTTTATTATTTTGATATAGATAAAAAATAAATTTTACAAGTATATATATAACATTAAGGGTATTTTAGATATTTAAATCAAATTCCTTATCATTTTCCATGTATGAATCAAACACTTGAAAATGATTCATTGAAAAAATTCACTAACGAACCAAACAGTCTGATGGAATCAGGATTCCTGGTAAAATAATTCATAGTAAACTGATTTCTGGTAAAGTAATTCTACCAAAAAAATAACACCAATCAAACGGGGCCTAAGGTCATTTTTGAGTAAAGCCGTTAAGTCCACCATTAACATTTTCAATTTTTCCTCTCCCTTTCACCGACTGTGTACACTGTTAATAGTCTGTGTACATGGTTAACAATTTTGTATACACTGTTAATATGTTTGGGTGCATTCTTAAGATGAGAGAGAGAGAGAGTGATAAGTGGGAGAGAGACAACGGAAGGATGCCACTAGGATGTGGCGACGGGAGGCCACATGTTGAGGGATAAGATGTCGACGTATGTGTGGATGGGGGAGAGAGAGAGAGAGAAAGAGAAAGAAGATGAAGGCATAGGCATAAGTGAAAGAAGAGTTAAAAGATAACCGCACTGATCGAAAGGATCCGGAACTAATTCTCAGATTAACCTGGAGACCTGTAAATAAGTCCAGATGTTATATGTATCTAAAATTAATTCAAGGGTTAGATGGAAAGACCCATAATTAATTTTTTGAATAAAAATAATGTTTTTTAACTGATGAAGCAGATATGTCCATTTTCGAAACTTGATACGAGAAATCATAACCCAATTTGTAATAACGGATACTATATGTCCAATCTGAATTTAAATGTTTCATTCGACTTCAGATAATTGTTTGATTTTATACATTTTTAATATTCTAATTTATTTTTCTTTAAAATATCATATTTAAAATATTTATGATATGCATATAATATACATTATTTTCCTCAAAGATGTCATATATGATATCCAAATCCAAAATCAGACTAATCCAAATTTTCTACTCAGATTGGATGCATGTTTTCATACAATATTGACAGGATAGGCTTAAGCCAAAACAACTAGAAATTGTTGATTTAGCATGAATTAATTAATTTTACAAATGTTAAGGATTTTCATTACAGAGGATGTGATATATTGTATGGCCTAATGGATCATTTAACCAATGTGAAAAACGTACGACACAAAAGTAACAGTTTTTGTTGGTGTTAGGTCTAAGGACCCGTTTGACTCCGTATTTGCGTGGATTCCGCGATGGAAAAGCCGCAGAAATGCAAACTTGAGGCCAAATGTGAAATCTGCGTTGGCATTTGAAAGCCGGTGTTTGCATTGAACTGCCTATTTTTCCTAGTTTCTAAAACGCGCTGAAACACCTTGTGGAACGCAGGGTGATTTATCCAACGCAGCCTCTCACACCGCCCAGCCAAACGGGCCCTAAAAGTAAAACAAAATCTCCATAGAAACGCAACAACAAATTGCTCCAAAAATTACATAATCCTCCAAATCCTAGCTCATACAAAACCAATGACCATTTTACAATCCTGTCCGTAGTCTAAATACGATCTCCCAACCGTCTATATACTCTGATATTAGAGTATGTACTATGATAATGTAATGGATATTCTACTATCACAGTGAAATTTTTTTTAATTTTTTCAAAAATAAAAGAAATGCTAGTTTATCTAAATATATAATATATTTTTAAAAAATCATTTTTTAATGGGTGATAGAGTGTATGAATTCGATGAATGTACTTAATTGTATACAAGATGGGACATATCATTTTTCAAAGCCAAACGACAAATATATTTCAAGTTGACATGACAGTAGAGGGGAGGTATTTTAATCTTCTTATTCAAGTATATACTTGAAGGCCATTGAGAAAATCTTCAAAGGCTTCCTCTGGGGTTGCCCAACCTTGAAGAGATTAGAAATTAAAGTATCTTGCTAGCCGAGGAATGAAGGTGGGTTTGGCATCAAAGCACTCAGGGATTGGGCGAGGGCCTCCATTGGATTGAAGTTTTGGGAAGTTATAACCTCAAGCCTTCTCTTTGGGTGGACTGGATTAATAGAAAATACAAAATTTAGAAGGAGATCTTATCTGTTAGGGATTGAATCAAACCAGAGGTTAAATTCCTCATTTTCTGTGGGGTGAAAGCGAACATCTGATATGACTCATGGAACGAGGGAAAAGGGCCTTTTAGATTGGATGTGTGATACCGGGTCTATTGAGGGGGAGGCCCAAGAGTCCTAAGAGGCCCGTGGATTAGGAGAGGGTGATAATGTTTAGTCCCACATCGCCTAATGGGAGGAGATAATTTATGTTTATATGTGAGTGCAACTCTTATACACAAAGATGTGTTTTAAACCCGTGAGATTATTTAGAGACAAAGCGGATAAATACTTATGAATAATTTAGTCATTAGTCATTTTATGGTAGGATAGGTTAGGTCATGATTAACTTCTGTTAACATTAGAGATTAGAGATGTATATGGGCTTAAGTGAGTTACCCATGTTTGTTGGGATATAAATATTTTTAACCCTAATTTTTTTCTTAAACGATAATATTTAGATGATATATAAGATTCACTAAATAGAAAAAAAACCTAAAGTCTAGAATATATTATTAATTAAGTGTATATAAAAACGAGACTAATTATGCTCGTTACAAAAATTCAAAAGTTCAAAAAGGTGTAGCATGAGTCTCATCTAATATTGTCCCAACAAATTTAGATGATACAAAATATTCACTAAATCCAAATGATGACCAAAAACCTGATAATATATGGTTGTAAACGTATAAAGAAGCTAATTAGAAATGTATATGGGCTTCAATGAGTTTTTAATGATTTATACATCTGTGCAATTTTGACATAGACTTGTATAAAATTACTCATGTTTGTTGGGATATAAATATTTTTAACCCTAATTTTTTTCTTAAACGATAATATTTAGATGATATATAAGATTCACTAAATAGAAAAAAAGACCTAAAGTGTAGAATATATTATTAAGTGTATATAAAAACGAGATTAATTATGCTCGTTACAAAAATTCAAAAGTTCAAAAAGGTGTAGCATGTGTCTCATTTAATATTGTCCCAACAAATTTAGATGATACAAAATATTCACTAAATACAAATGATGACCAAAAACCTGATAATATATGGTTGTAAACATATAAAGAAGCTAATTATATATTTGCAATAATCCAAAATGACCAAAAAGTGTAGACTGTGATTACACTCACAATCCAAAATGGTTCAGTGTTTACATGAATCTCTAACAACACTCACCACATTAGTAACCAAGTTGAAGATCATTGAAACTTGATTGTGATTTTTTTTGCCACAACTAAAAGAGCTAATTGCAATTGATGAGTAAAACAATGAACATGATTGGTAAGACCCATAAGAGCCACATCATAAAGTGAAGAATTTCACAAAACAAGATCCAGGGGCCTTTATAAAAACATAAACATACAATAAAATATTCATTTTAGAGAGAAATCATATTCTCACGAATCAAATGAAAAATAATTACTGTCTCCTTGTACATATTTTATCTAGATGATGAACGATTTCCATCCAAAATACATTTCATATCCTATGGTTTCATGGGAATACAGAGGATTAAAAGATAAAATAATACATTCTCCATGTTCACCTACATGGAAGATGTGCAATGGTTATCTGAAACTCTATTTGACCACATGTTTCACAATTCCAGGGAAGTGAATATTGATGAAGTAATCAACCCAATCCACCTGTTGAATGTCACAAAAAAACTTCTTGTCTATGTCGCTTTTGGTCATCATTAGTAAGTCCCTCAAATTTGTGTCATCAAACCTGGAATAGATTTTAAAACATATTATTAATGTAAGTAATTTTTTGTGGAAAAGAAGATGGTTTTTATTTTTAGAATTATTAAGTAAAATAGAAAATACATCATTCCTCATTATAAAAATTAATTGTTCAATGAGAGTGGTTATTACTTACTAGGATTTGATATTTTTCTCAAGGATTCTAGATATTCAAGGACCCAGAACAATATATAATAACTCCTCCAAATATTATATAATCCATAGATTTATTATATTGCATTGTCATTAGAAAATTGTGAAGGAGATATTATATGAGAATATTTGGTTGATTTTCGAATTTCGCGTTTTGTCAATCTATATGCTAAAAAATATCTTGGATTTTCCAATAGACGAGAAGAAATAATTATAATTTCACTCAAATATTCTTTTGGTGATCATGATTATGATGCTAGCTGACGTAATTATAAATAGTTCTTTAATGAAATATGTATCTACTATTTCCCTAATTAATCCATGTTATTTGCAGGGCCAATCTGATTGAAATAGACACTTTGTGAACATACAAAGAGGTGATAAAAAGGTAATAACTATACTATCCACCACATTCAAAAACAAAACTATTCATTAAACTTATAAATTTTTAAAAAGTTTATATTGATTAAGTTTCATATATTTAGTGGTCTGGTGCATCATATATATTATATCTTAATTTTATAACTATTTATTCAAAATTGATGTTTGGTACTTTGCATTTGCTCTTCATAGGTTTGAGGTAAATCCTTCCAGAATCACTCAATCCATATGATTTGTAGTTGATTGTGTTCATCTAAAGTTTTCCAATCAAGTTGGTGCTTCTCTTCCAAAGTTAAAATATTAATGTTTTACATTCATTCTTAATTATCATCCACCATTTATATAAGTTGATTTATTCGGATTCATTCAATTTTGAATAAAAATCAATTAATTAAATTGATAATTTTCAAATCCAATTTTTTTTTAGTAAAATGTGAACATATCTATTTCAAAATGGATCAAAATATACAGTATCTGTAATTTTCTTACCTTCCTTTGAAGAATGTGAATGGTTCATAGAGCTCCGCTAATCCCAATATATATTTGTATCTTCGTACGAAAATGTTGGAATCATAATTGATCATCCGAAGGGCCTTAAAAAAGCAAATATTAATAGAGAGACATAAAATGAAAAAATTAATATTAATAGTTAACAAAAAAAACATATCTTCTCGTCTACATTTACTTAATATGCCTTTTGTTTTATTTGTGGCCCTTAAACTAACATTCATGGACTACATGTACTTAATGCCCATTCCCAATGAGGTCATAAGTTTTTGAGTATGTGATATAGGCAAGTAGGAATTAATCATTACCAAACAATATGTTATTACATTAAATTTTGATAATATTTAAGAAACAACAATGAATGCTAAGTCATGCTAATAAATACTTAATCTTTTTTTGTTGTTAAAAATTTAAAATCTACTGTAGCTATTGCTCCTTAACTATTAAACAACGAGTCAACATGTTATTATATATGTTCAAAGATTAATATGATCGAAGACAAATTTTTGGATGAATATAATGTAAGGGTGTGTGCAAACTTAAATTCTAGTTGTCTTGTATCATTATGAAGTTTTCTAACAATTCCTCATTAAACTCATTATAAATTCTATACATGCCAAGCAACTGATTTAACCAAAAAAATAAATAAAAGAGTATTTCATAAATTTATTTTTGTAAAAGAGAGAACTTACCCATAGAAACATTCCATAACATAGTTTCATGTAAATCTTGAATCCGGCCATGGTTCTGAATATCATAATATTTTGAACCTTGATTAGGCTTCCATCCTCTCTTTTGCACGGTTCACTTGAAAAATATTGGTATAGAAATGTTTTGTAGTCCAAGTATGTCAATGGATTGGTAGCTGAAGAGCTAATGTGGTAGATGAGTTTTGAAGGCTTTATTGTTTCGGCACATATTATAATGATCATGGCGTTGCATACTATGTCGGCAGGTATCTGCATCCATTTAAAGCTCATATATAAGTTCACAGACTCTAAAACTATATTAATTTTCATGCACAACTTACCACATCAACGATTCCACTAGGATCATTTGGAAACACTTTGAGCTCTCCCTTTGCAAAAGAAACTGTAACTGCATCGATTGTCCTGTAATTAAAAATAAAATAATAAGATGAACTTAATAAGCAAGTGAATTCCTTTCTTTCCTTTCACATGAAGACATTTTAATATTAATACATGACATTAGTAAATATGAGATTTTGTCAATGTCATTTAATTTTTGTATGAATTGAAAGATATAAAAAATACTTTGCTTCTTCAATCCATCCTGGAAATGGATCTTTATAGGTGCTAGTAACCATCGTTGGACGCAAAATAACAGTTGGGATGTCTCCTTTTTGGTCTATTAGTAACATTTCACCCATTGCCTTTGTGAATACATAAGTATTTGCCCAACCAAACACTTTGGCCCTGGATCACCAAAGATCAAAATATATTAATGAGTACTCGATGTATCATAAAATAATATATATGCTAGAGAGGTGATAAATTACAAATTTAGAACACCATGTTTAATTGCATATAATATGTTTTGCCCATTTAGGCTCTTCAATAGATCTTTATTGAAGAAATTATGTAAACCTTCATACCTTTCAACGCCAAGTTCCCTCATAGCATCTCTTTCTGTACGATTATCTACATTTTTTGAACGAAGTTCACGTAGTCGATCATTTGCTATCTTAATCTCCTGACTGATGTCCAAAGTTACATGTTCTTTTAATGGGTTTTCCATAGAAAATGGTTCCTCGGTTATTATGTTCTCCTTCATGGATGAAACATAAGCTGAAACACAAGGGAGAAAGTAAACTTTTGAAGTGAAACTCCAAATGTATGGATAAAAACGATGTGAATCCATTTACCTGTTGAAAGATGAACAAGCATGTGTAGATTTGGACATTTTCGAGTGAATTCGAGAACATTCTTTGTTCCTTGGACATTAATATCCAATGCTACCTCATATCTGCATATTGATGTTTCATATATTTCATTTCAATTGATATCCTTTTTATCAATTTGTAATTCAAGAATATAAAACAAACAATACAAAATAAACAACATTATTGTTTATTACCCAACAAAAAAACATTACCGTTCATTGAATCTTGTGGTAGCCGCTGAATGAACAAATATATGAATTTCGTTTTGCATTTCTTGTATGAGATTCATATCTTTAATTCCAAATTTTTCAACAGAAACATCTCCTGCAATAGGTGTCACCTTGTTTGAGATGAATGAATCAAACTCTCCACCATGTTTCTCTCTCAAAACACGAAATGTTTCCTTCTCGAATACCTGCATGCAATAATTTGTTTTAAAAAATTTCATTTGATTTTAAAGGAAATAAAAATGGAAATTGGAATTATAATAATTAATAGTAATTAATTAAATTTTTACATAATGCGACTGGAACATAAATGAAATAAAATTCATATGATTTCTTGTGTTGATTTAGTTTAGTTTCATCCCACTTCTCTACAACATATAAATTAATTATTTTTTAATGAGTCACTTAATGTTGTCAAGGTAGATTTAAAGCTTCATAAAGATTTTCCTTATGCCTTCGCGTAACTCCGTCCATCTCTTATTATAGGGACAATACCTAAAACAATTTTCTAAAATTTTCAAATACCCAATCAATCTATTTTAATAATTCTACTAAAAAATTTCTATTTGACCGATTTTATAACTTAAGATGACTAAATTTCATGCCCTTATTTTATATAATATTTGAATTCTCTTTCGCCATTTTAAAATTTATCACACTCCCACATCAATTTTAACAAAACAAAAAAAATGGTTTTTTCTTTGAGCATGATATTCAAATAATAATATTTTTTTATTTTTTTATTTAATTAATAATCAATAGCAAAAATTGATTAAAAGTAACATATGTCACAATATTTTGAAATAATTAATTTTTTAAATTTTTTTGGAGTTCATATCCTATTGCACAAATTTTTTTATGTTGTTTAAAAGAAAGAATAATGTACAAAATTTTCAATAGATTTCTTAAAATGTACAAATATCCAAAAAAAATTCTAAAATATAGTTCATAATAGTATACTAATAAATGTAAAAAAAAATATATTAACATATTCTCAAATAAAAATTATTCGCATATTTTTTTAATGTTGATTAGTTAAATATAATGTAGTGTGTGAAATAATTTTAATTATATTAGCGAGTTTAAATATTAAATGAGATGTTAGTATTTAAGTGATATAAGGTTCTGTTTTGGATTTGTGTTTGATTAGATTATACATTTAAAAAGTTAAAAATTCTAAATGCTGGTCCAGTCACATTTTCGGTGTTTAGGTTTTCAAATCACCATATTCCCTTTTTAGGTAAAAAAAATTATTGCGATTAAAAAGTTAGTAAAACATCGTCTTTTAAAAATTGAGTTTGAAATATAAGATTATAAGAATATTAGCGTTTCAATCACACATCGAGACTCAACCTTAGATTATATATAGTATCGTTAAATATGATTTTTTGAAATAAAATTAAAAAAATGACTGATTTTAGTATTTTGAATTTTTTGAAAAAATTTTAAGATATTTTTCCCTTGAAATAACTATTTATATCATAACAAATTTTAAAAATAAAGTTTGAAGATTATATAAAAGGGTGAGATAAATACTTCCTTTTGCATCCGATCATTGACAGATGCATTATCTGGTGCTCGTATCAAAAGATAAATTTTCTTCACTTGAGGTTGAATTCGAAGTATCTTCTCCACAAAAACTGCTCAAACACAATGAAATTGCAAATATTTAATACATCATTTAAATTATTTGAAGAAATAAATCATTCATAATATTTTGAGTGGATATATATCACATTAAAATTTCATATAATTGTGTATGCATTGAAGTCCCTAGAAACAGTCATAAAGAAAAATGAGTCATTGCAAAAGATAAAATTGCCCCTGAAAGACTTTTACATTAAATTGTGTACACATTGCAGTCCCTATAAACAATCATAAAGACAAATTAGTCCCTGCAAAAGATAAAATTGCCCCTGAAATACTTTTACATTTAATGGATATATATTACAGTCCTTATAAACAATTATAAAGACAAATTGGTCTTTGTAAAAGATAAAAATACATATAAAGGATTTTTATATTTAATTGTAAAAATCTTTCAGAGACATTTTGGTCTTTTACAAGGACCAATTTATTTTTTGCGATTGTTTATAAGTACTGTAATGTCTATCCAATTAAATATAAAAGTCTTTCAGCGGTAATTTTGTCTTTTGCAGGGACTAATTTATCTTTATGATTGTTTATAAGGACTGTAATGTATACACAATTTAATGTAAAAGTCTTTAAGGGGCAAATTTATCTTTTACAAGGATTAATTTGTCTTTATCACTGTTTATAGGGGCTTCAATGGCTACACAATTATATGTGATGAAATATTCCATTAAGTTTAAATAAAAATTTAACTCAGGGATGATTATTAGGTTTTTGTGAGTTTTCAGGAACTCATACATCTTTCACAATTTTAGTAGGGACTTATATGAGTCTTTTCATGTTTGTAGGGATTTATATGTCTTTTAACCCTATTTTCTATAATAGTCATCTGTTTCTATGTACATGTGTGGGGTGTGACCTAATAGTGACATAAATATATAGCAAATAATTAATTAAGTTCAAGGTGATCTTGAACTTAAGTTTAATTGTCTCTATGTATGTGCATTTAATGCTCATGACGTGTGAATTATAATGAAAATATAGGCTGAACAATAACCCCCGCGTTGAACTCAATCCCAGATAGTCATAGGAAGAATATATGAGAATAGTTTAAAAAATTATTTGTTTCGATTGAATAAATTTTGATAGTTATGATAAATTTTGATAACTATATTTTAGAGAAATGTTAGAATTGCTTATGGTTTATCAATGGTAGTGGATAAAAATATCATTCTATGTCATTTTAAAAAATTTATCTCACCTAATAGTCTCACATAGAATCAAAAAACCGTCACATCTATCAAATCAATCATACATCTCTCACACTATTCCCAGGGGTATAGTGGTTATTTAAAAAATCATAAACTCTTATTCATCATTTATTAACAATTTAGCATCACTTTATCTAAGCTGAACCAAATTAAAAAAAAATCATTTTTACGTTTCTCAATAAAAATAACAATAAAGATAGCCAAACAAAAAGTTACTTATTCAACGTAGATTATATATTATCTATTCTAGTATAACTATCAGGAGCAAATAACCCAATATCACACCCCATACAATGTTAAATGAAACAAAAATGTGAATTTGTTTTGAGGAGTTAAAGAACACGTAAAGCCCATGCTTAAATAGAGTCAAGACTGAAGAAGCCAATGTAACATAACATGCTATATTTCACAAAATGAAAATATCTAACACCATCAAATGCAGATAAATAAAACATGGAGTATATATATAACAGTTACATTAAACAATAAAATGGAAACAAAGGTATAGATAATCATACGCTTTGCAATGAAGCCAGTAGAGCCAGTGACTAAAACGCTCTTATGCTTGAAAAACTCTGAAACCTCTCCAGCATCCATAATTGGTACTCTGAATAATCTTTTTGTTATTATTATATGGTAATACTAACAATGACCAAATGTGATGATCTTCCTAACTTTTAGGTTGTGTTAAACATGATATATATAGCAACCATAGAGTATGTATGACACGCATGGAGGGCACGTTTAATGGAAAGCTCTACTTACCCACTTCTTGTTTTGTTGTTATGTTTATATTATTGATTGTTTCCTTCCTTTTCCTTCGGAGCATTTGATGTTGAATGGAGTATTGGATTATATATATATGTTATATACGTGTTCGACAGGCAAACTTGTTATTAGTGGACACGCAATGCAAATGAAGAAACAATTAATCACGTGATTAGTAAAGAAAATTAGTGGAAACTACTGTATTATTTTTCATTGCATGCATAACGTGTTGAGATTTAATTTGTAGAAGAAACTATTAATCACGTGGTTAGGTAACAAGTAGGCATGTTGCCATGTTGGGCGTGGAGATCAGGGTAGCATGTGAACAGGAGGGAAAGATTGGGAAAAGAGGGCCTGATCATATATTTAGTTTGTTTTGTAATCTTGCGATATGATTCTATCAAAGTAGTGTATCAAATAAAAAAAACATTTTTTCAAAAAATAAAAGAAAATATTATATATATATTTATATACTTATTTATATAACAATATATATTTTAATAAGAGAGTGTATAATTAAAAAAAAATCGGTGTGTACTGCTTATAGTGTTGCACTAGGGTTGAATATATCATTTTCCTTGGAAAAAAAAGGTATATGTTGTACAGTTAACTATTCAATATATCTCATTCAACAATGTATTTTGAATTTAACAAAAATCATAACAACATACAAAGAATTCAATTTCATACAAAGAATGGCAAAGATACAAAGAGGAATGGCAAAGCTTACAATGAGTCCAAACATATCTGATTGTCGTCAATGGTGTGTCTAGCCAAAAATCACTGTGTTCTCCAGCCGAAGCGGACGGCGACTGCGGTTCGATTGAAGCGGATGGTGACGACGATGATCGAAGCGGACGGTGATGGTGGTGATCGAAAAGGACGGCGATGGCGGTGATCGAAGATCGAACGGACAGGCGGTGATCGAAGATCGGACAGACGACTAGGTTCGCGTTTTTGGATTTTTTAGGGTTTGATCGAATTTTTGGATTTGCTCTATTTTTTTAAATATATATATACAGGTGGATCAGACGGTTCTGATCACAACTTAAAAAATGAATTGTTGGATTGAATTTAAGTTTTTACGACGGCGGTGTTCGCGTCGCAACTAATATATCATTCGTGACGGCTTAATATAGCCGCCACAAATATGTTTGTTTAACAGCAGTTCAACGTAGTCGTCGCAAAAGCTGAAAATTTTTTGCGATTGAGAAAAATGCTGTCAAAATTACAAGCATTTGTGACTGCTCAAGAGCCGTCGCAAAAAACTGTTGCAACAAGTGCATTTTCTTGTATTGTGTATAACAAATATTCACTGTCACATTTGATAAAATACTCGTATATTTGTAAATCATACGAGATAAATATAAAAAATATAAAATTGTTAAAAGTATTTTTTAGATAATTCAAATATTAGTATATATATTAATGAACTATATATCATACATGCTCTGTGTTTGATACATTACGTTTTGTACAAAAGATATATAATATTCGAAAAAAATAAGCAAGGCTGTTACGATGCACGTGAACAGTAGCAAGAGAGGAGAGATTGGAAATACATGTGTGGTGCGAGACACACGTTGACACCAGGGCTAACCTTGAAAATTGAATATTTTGAAAATTTTAAAGCAGAGCACATTTATTATGCTTTTAAAAATCTATATTGTTTTAAACTTGCACACTATCAATATATACTAAATGAATGCACAATATTATATAATAATTTAAATTAAAATATTATATAATATCATATGCACTTAATAAAACAAAAAAAAAAAAATTTAATTTAAAAAAATTAAAATGTCTATTGGATTTAAGAAAACAATAATGATTTTTAGGTCTCAATTGCTAGACCTCATCTCAAAGCCCATGAGGTGGTGAGTTTGAATTATTCATATTACCCCCCTAACTAATTGTATTGAGCTTTCTATAACCACCCCCATTAATCTTGAATTGAGAATGATTTGAGATATTCTTTCACTTTTGAGATTCCAATTTCAATTGGGACGATAAAAAAAATCATGATTTACCATTTCTTGATATCGAATAATCGGTTGAAACGAAAACAAATATAAATTTCATATTTTGATTAAGATTTGTTTGGTAGAGAAGAGAAGAATTACATGATTTTTTTGTACGAACTAATTGTAGTGTAAACAATGATGATCCATCCAGGTTAAGCTTTTTTGAACCCCAAAAAATCACTATTTACATTTTTTAGTTTCAGATTTGTTGGTAGAACTGAAAACAAATATCGAATTCAGATACATGTATCTGAATTCGATATTTGTTTCAAATTTTTTTATTTAGATTTGTTCGGTGAAGAAGAGAATAATTACACGATTTTTTTTGTGGGAACTAATTGTGGTGCAGACAATTGTGATCCATCCAGATTATGCTTTTTTGGACCCCAAAAAAATTATGATTTACAATTTTTAGTTTCAGATTGATCGGTGAAATTGAAAACAAATATCGAAGATCGGTGGATTGAAAACAAATATCGAATTCAGATACATGTATCTGAACTCGATATTTGTTTCAAAAATTTTTATTTAGATTTGTTCGGTAGAGAATAGCAAAATTACATGATTTTTTTGTGTGAACTGATTGTGGTGCAAACAGTTGTGATTAATCTAGGTTAGGCTTTTTTGGACCCCAAAAATATCATGATTTACGATTTTTAGTTTCAGATTAATTGGTGAATATAAAAACAAATATTAAATTCAGATACATGTATCTGGATTCGCCCAATTCAGAAACTCTAGGTCATAAATTTGTTTTTGAAATTTGTTCAATTGGGGAAGTTTCAGTGATGCCACGTTTTTAGGGATTTTGTTATGAGAAATGAATGATGGTATAATTAGTTGAAACCAATTTTTAAAAACCACTAAAGTGTAGTAATGTAATTGTCTTTTTATTGTTTGAAAAAGTCAAACATGGAACCAATAGGAGAATGCCACATATTGAGGCTTATTAATGAGATTTAATTTTCAGGGCCTAGGTAGTAGCATCGTTAGAAAAATTGAGATTTAAAAAACAATTAAATTTTAAAAAATTGAAGAGATTTAAAAAAACGAGAAATTTTAGAGAAATATCAAACAAATTAATAAAATTTATTGAAAGAGATTAATTAAAGTTAACACATGTCACCGTACATTTTATTAAAGCCTACTGAATAAATGATTTTTAAAGAACCTTCTTAAATAGGGCCTAATCAATTATTTTGATAGCCTTGCCCTAGGGCCCGGCTCGGCAGCACACGTACGCACCGCCCAAATATTGATTGGTTTACAATGGAATATATGTTAAATTTGGTGTAGTTGTAAAACAATGACCCGTTGAATAATGACACAATCCGACGAATGTTACTGGAAGAGTTTTAGAAGGATTGTATTCAAGTTAGACCATAGAAAGTGTTGTCAAAACCATTGAGAAATAATGAGTGGGTTATCATCAATGCCCAAAAGTCAGCCTTTTTTTTTTCGAAAGAGTGGAAATTTGCCACCCGACCCAAAAGTCTAAACTTGACTGTCTTTTATGTTGTACTTTTAAAACATGATTTTTAATACATTTATATTATATTTTATGGAAGCGGTTACATGTAGTATTTTTTACAGTTTTAAATGGAGGCTTCGTTTGAAAACACAGATTGAAAAGTAGGTTTTGGAATAAAACTGTTTTTTAAGATGATTTTGGACCTTGATTTTTTTGGGATGTTTTTTTTTAATTCAGGAATCAATATTTGAAATGAGATTAATGTTTGGTAGAAAAAGTTGTTTTTCAATTCAAAAAATCGATTCCGACCAAAAAGCAATGTTTTTAAGATTTTAAAAACACGGATTTCGAGGAAAAAATTAAAAGGAATCCAGCTTTTGATTCTGCCAGAATTCGACCCGTTTGGCAGCACGATTTTGAGATTTTAGTTTTTCAAAAAAACGGAATCCGACCCAATCGTGCTGCCGAACGGAGCCGGAGTCTCATATACTTCATTATCATCTAATCAAATTATATGACTACTTAGGTGAGGCATATATCTCGTCATTAGCAACACTGAGAATTTTTATAAATTGGGTCATTTAAAAGAGAGATGGTTGAGTGATCGTTATGAGCGGCAGGTGGTAGGGTGACGGTTGCTAACGGAGGATTGTGGAGATGAGAGAGAAAGAGAGATGATTCAATTCAGATATAATGTTTATTAGGTAATTTGAGGGTTCTAAGTATAAATGTTGGATCGAATAAAGTCAATTTGTGGACTGAAAGGGTCACTGATGGGTTAATGGGCTGGGTGGCCATGGTTTGAAAATGTGACAGTAATTGTTTAAGTTTATTTTTTATAAATGTGAATGAATCAATTGATAACCCCACCACATCCTGCATGGTGCCGCCCCTTGTATTTTCGTTAATTTTTTTTTTACATATGTTAAAATGGGGTTCATATATTCAATTCAAAATGGGGGTAAACAACCGCTGGTCCTTTTTTATAGTTCCACCATTTTAGGGACTTTTTGGTCAGTTGGTCAAAGGTTGCCAGCTGTTTGATTGTGTGGTGAATGGGTATGATAGGTTTCTATTTAATTATGAGGTGAATGGGTTTGCCAGGTTTCTTCTATTTGATTATGTGGTGAATGGGCTTTGACATGGCCATTGCTGTTTTGGTTGTATTGAATGAGCTGTAGAAAATCAATTCGTGGTTGTTCGAGGGAAGGTAAAAAGGGGAAAAGATATCACAGTCTTTATTGCAGTCTCAATTGCAGTTTATTTCCTTTTTTATTTTTTTAAATTATACACCCATCCTTTGAAGTGTGTGCTGTTATATGAAATAAAATATATACTGAGATACATTAGTATATTTTTTTTCATAATAAAAAAATTTTAAAAAAATTGAGCTATATAGTATAATAGGACTCATACACTATGATAATGCATCATATACTACATTATCATAGCGTATGGGGTTGTAAAACGGACTGTAAAAAGGACCGCGTCTATCAACGCTCGCTCGATAAAAAATAGTTATTGCTGAAGGGTCCTTTCGATTTTTGTCTTCTATGTTTGTTGGTGTTCTTCTAGGGAAGGTTAAAAGGAGGTGCTGCTAATTAGGTAAGATTTATTTATTTATGTATATTTTTTTTTGTGGCGTTGGGTTTGCTTTGGCTGTTTGGCTGGTGAGTTGTATTTCTACCAAGCACTTTGCTATCCCCACTTATTGACCGATCTCACATGCCAGACCTATTGTAATACCTGATCCCACTACTATATACATTATAAACAAGTGAAGTTCTAAACCTACCACCCCCTAAATTCTCTTCCTTTTTCTTCCCTCCTCTCCTTCCCTCCCACTCGAGAATCCTTATTTTTTTCTCCTCTCCTCTCCCTCCCACCCGATCTGCCCTCATCTCTTCTCTCTCCCATTGGGCCAACCGTTCATAAGGAGTAAGCTGTGCTATCTTCAGCTATCCCGCAAAGCACATACATGTATGTGCCCTTCTTTGTTCTTGAATGTGTATTTTGAATTTTGTTCTTAGGGTTTTGGAACGGAAGATTAGTTATTGAATAATAAATTAATTAGGGTTTGGGATAAAAACCCAATATGTGATTGAAAGATTAGTTATTCAAAAAACAAAATTAAGGTTTGGAAAAGAAATCTAGGGTTTGTCATAGAATGTGGATTAAAATATAGAGCTCAAGATGTAATGTGGATAGAAAACTAGCATTTGGAATAAATGTTGATTGAAATATTGGTTTTAAAAAAAAAATTGTTGTTTGGGATAGAAATCCATGGACTGTGATAGAATGTGGATTGAAACCTATGGTTTGGAATAAAATGTGGATCGAAAGATTGGTTAATAAAAAACAAAATAATGGTTTGGGATAGAATGTAGATTTAAACGTAGGGTTTGAGATAGAATGTGGATAGAAACCTAAGGTTTGAAGTAAAATGTTGATAGAAAGATTGATTATTCAAAAAAAATATATAATTTTTGGATTGGATTGGATTTGAATTGTATTTAGTGTTCAATATTGAAGATGCGTATAAAATGCTAACCTAACATTTCAAACATGTCATTTGAGAAGTTCAGAAGAAAAAAAATTTCAAATAATTTTGTTGGAGTTTGTTGAAATGTATTTGACGTATATACATGGTATATTGTATATTATGGAGTTTCTCTCAAATCTTTGTAAAATAAATAAAATCCATGTAAAAAAAAACCGCCGGATGACCTTGTGTTATTAATAAAATGTTGTATAAAACCCTTGTCGGTTACCTCAAGTAACCCAACATACGGTTAACACTAATCAGATCTGAAACATTATTAAAATACCTCTGATTGGGTAAAATTGTATCTTTGAAATATTTGTAAAATCACAAAAAGTCCATGTAAAATAAAAAAATCACCATAAATCTCTGTGCTATTAATAAAATGTTGAATAAACCCTTGACGTTACCCCAAGTAATCCAATATATATAACATTAATCAGACTTAAAACATTACTAAAACACCCCTGATATCTCTCACTCACCTCAAGGTTGCAGGAAAGCACTGTCATAATAAAATTGTGGGGGTGAAAATGTTGAAAAGGGGCTCAGTTTTGTGTATCAAATAGGGTTCAAAGGCTATATTTTTTTTTACCATTGAGGATGACATTCTAGTAGATTGGGATATTGAAAATTGACAGGGATATTTTCATCTTATAAAATAACTAAATTTGCAAGAACGTAATATGATTTTGGCTAGCTTTTAGAAACTTATTTCGATATACTTTTATTTACCTTCGTTGTTGTTACATAATATTCAACGAATGCTCCTAAAAAACTGACGCCAATTTGACTAGAGGACTAAATCTATTAATCATATACAGTTTATGGGCCCGGAATGATTTTTTGGTTTTACATGGAGTTTTTTTTTTATTTTGAAGAGATTCTAGGGAGTCAAAGTAGATTTTTTTTCTTAAAATCAAAGTCGCTGATTTTCAAAAAGGAAAAAAAAGATAAGTATTACTGTGCATCTACATTTACATATAGAGGAATGATTGAACGCATCCGTTGTGCATTTTGAATGGTCTCAAACGTACATTTCCGATTGATGAATTGTTACCGCTCAGTCTCATGTACCTTATCCACGTAAGCAATGTTTTAAAAATCAAATTATTTATTAAATTAGAAAAGTGACTAGGTTAAAAGGTCACCAATTTAACCGTAAGATGAATCAGAATTAAATTGTGACATCATCATGACATAATAAATGTATTAATTATAATGTTAATTTTAAATCATAAAAAATAGGAAACATTCAAAAAAAATTTCCACAGTTTTCAAGTCTTATTACATTTTTAAGTATTATATAAATAAAAAAAACATAAAAATAATGATAATTTTACTTGTTATTAAAGTTTTTATACGAGGAATTAATTTTGAATGGAATTATTCAACTTGAAGTGGAATGAAAGTATATATACCTCATTAGATTATGTTTACTATTTAAAAAAAAAAATATGTGATATGAGTTTTGATTGTAAAAATGACTAAGTCTAAGGATCCATTTAGTTCTAACTAATTTCAAATACTTAAGAATTTATTTTACAAGGATAAACTTTTTTAGAAAAATAAAAACTAAATTGCAGGTTTGGTGATAGTGAATTTATTTTACCTAGAATTATTTTCTATTGTTTGTTTATCGGGAAAATATTTACATTATATTTTTTTTAATATGAAAAATTATTAAAAAAAACTTACAATGTTGTTTAATAAAGTCTGTGTATAATATAAAACATTTATTAAAAAAATTATATATATGTTGTTTCACTAATAAGGGGTATTAAAATCTATGCATATAATATTCAAATTTATGTAAATCATATAAATAAACTTTTAATATTTCAAAATCTACTGTCACTGTTTTATATTTTCATATCTACGTAATTTTTGTATCACTTTTATTATATCCTAAAAATTCTCCTATAAATAAAACAATATTCAAAATTTAAATCTTTTATGTCCTTGCTTTATATTTTCATTATCTACATAATCTTTCTATCTCTTTTATTAAATCCTAAAAAATCTCCTATAAATAAGACAATATTCAAATTTTAACTCTTTTATGTATTATTCTTAAATTTTCATATTCCTCTGATATGCTTTATTATATCCTATAAAATCTCATATAGATAAAGATAATATTCAAACTTAAATCTTATATATATATATATACACATATATCATACTTAACTTTCAAACAAATTCTTATTTATAAAAATAATATTCAAACAAATTCTTTAGTGAGTTATCTAAATTTTTTTCAAACTTTAAGTATTCAAAATTTTCTAATTTAATATATTTAAAAATTCAGATTAAATAATAAGTCAAATTAGAGAAGATAAAATAATAAATAAATAATAGAAAATAAAAAATAAATGTGAAAGCAATTGACAAGACAAGATCTTTATCTTCCATGGAAAATACTATGAGCTCTCAAGACAGATGTCAAAATCACAATTTGAGAGCAGTTAAAAGAAATTTTTTCCTCTAACCATTTTTTTTAAGTTCCCAATCATCTACTAACTACCTTTCTTGAAAATTAGAGTTTACGGTGACTTTTAAATTGAAACAATTTTACACTAACATTTTCCTTTTTAAAAATAGCATAGGCTCCTGGGCCTAGCCCGCCCGGCCCGTTCATGCCTGCCCTGGGTTCTACCCAGCAGATCGGTTCGAGCCCGCAGGCTAGAAAAGCCTATCCCCGTTTGTGTAACAGAATAAGCGAGTATAAGAGTGGTATAATGGTGGTATAAGAATGGATATGAAAAATGGTTGTTTGTTTGCAGGGTATAACTTGGTATTACTAAGCCAGTTTAAACGAGTATAAGAGAGTATAACAATTCTAAGCAACCTATAGGATAAGCTATACACCTCTTACACCTCATCACATCAAATCACCTATCAACACCTCATCACATCCCATGGGTCCACATGTCAAATTAACTTTTTACACCTCATCACATCAAATCACCTATCAACACCTCTTATATATCAATGGATCCACATGTCAAATCAACTTTTTTACACTTTATTTATATTTTATTATTTATCAAACAAACAACTCAACTTTTATTCTTACGTTTTCCAATGAGAATAAAAAAAACACAACCAAACAAAAAATCTCTTATTCTTGTAGATTTATTATCTATACTGACATAGTTATCTATCCAGAATAACTCAATTCCGCTATCCAAACGGGGGTACGGGTTTGGGCCCAGGCTAGGCTTGGGCCTGCATTTTAAGGGCCAAGCTGGTTGTATCAACAATGGTACAAGGTATTTTTAAATAAGAAAAATGTTACATTCAATCAAATTTATAGTATGAAACATAGATCACACGTGCTTTCAATTTTAAAAAAATTACATACCTCAATTAATGAAAGTAGGTGGTTTTATGAAAAGTGAAATATATACTCCAATAAATTGAATAATATCATTTATAGAAAATATGAAAAATTTTCAACAATATACATTATAACTCTTTACAGTGAGTGAAGGGTTAATGAGATAAATGAGATTGCATTTGAAACTATAAAAAATTTGAGTATAATTGAACTTTTTAAACAACATTATTAAAGTGTTGTTACACACAGTTTTTTTTTTTAGTCTCAATTCTAATCTCATATGCGTCGATAGAAAATCACTGAAGCATACACTCACATTGACGATGTATATGTTTCAATAGAAATTTTAAACATTTATAATACATCCATGAAACTCAGTGGAGTTATGTTTTATTTTTTTTTATAAAAGTATATATTTCATTAGATGTGATTAAATTTTTTTTAACATATTATCCATATTATTATGATTGTGAAGATTGTGCTAGTTCAAGATCTAGGACATTATTAAGTAGAATTAGTACTTCCAAATCAATCATTTGGGTCACATGTGACACTCGACCCGTTGATTGGGTGTTGGGTCAAGATAGCCAATAGTCTCAATAGACCCATGTATTGAGTGAGGGTAAGGGTGAGGGTGAGGGTGAAAGCTATCCTTTATTGAGTGCTTCATTAACTCTTGTAACTAATTTATTTTTTAATTAAAATATCTTGGTGATTACATGAATATCTAACAATACTCACCACATTAGTAACCAAGTTGAAGATCATTGAAATTTGACTGTGATTTTTTTTGCCACAATTAGAAGAGCTAATTGCAATTGATGAGTAAAACAATGAACATGGTTCATAAGAGCCACAAGAGCCACATCATATAGTGATGAATTTCACAAAACAAGATCCAAGGGCCTTTATATATACACAAACATACAATAAAATATTAATTTTAGAGAGAAATTAGATTTTCACAAATCAAATAAAAAATAATTACTGTCTCCTTGTACATATTTTATCTAGATGATGAACGACTTTCATCCAAAATACATTTCATATCCCATTATTTCATGGGAATACAGAGGATCAATAGATAAAATAATACAATAATTCTCCATGTTCACCTACATGGAAGATGTGCAATGGTTATTTGAAACTCTATTTGACCACATGTTTCACAATTCCAGGGAAGTGAATATTGATGAAGTAATCAACCCAATCCACCTGTTGAATGTCACAAAAAAACTTCTTGTCTATGTTGCTTTTGGTCATCATCAGTAAGTCTCTTAAATTTGTGTCATCAAACCTGAAATAGATTTTTAAAACATATTATTAATGTAAGTAATTTATGGAAATGAAGATGGTTTTTATTTTTAGAAATGTTGAGTAAAATAGAAAATACATCATATCATCCCTCATGATAAAGATTACTTGTTCAATGAGAGTGGTTATTACTTATCAGGATTTGATATTTTTCTCAAGGATTCTAGATATTCAAGGACCCATAACAATATATAATAACTCCTCCAAATATTATATAATCCATAGATTTATAATAGTGCATTGTCATTAGAAAATTGTGAAGGAGATATTACATGAAAATATTTGGTTGATTTTCGAATTTCATCTTTTGTCAATCTATATGCTAAAAAATATTTTGGATTTTCAACAAGATGAGGAGAAATAATTATATTCTTTTGGTGATCATGATTATGATGCTTTATAAATAGTTCTTTGATGAAATATATATCTACTATTTCACTAATTAGTTCATGTTAATTGCAGGGCCAATCTGATTGAAATAGACACTTTGTGAAAATACAAAGAGGTGATAAAAATGTAATAACTATACCATCCATCACATTCAAAAACAAAACTATTCATTAAACTTATAAATTTTTTTAAAAAATTATATTCATTATGTTAGTTTCATGTATTTTGCTATCTGGTGCATCATATGTATTTTATCTTAATTTTATAACTGTTTATTAGAAATTGATGTGTGGTTGATGTTTTGGTATTATGCATTTGCTCTTCATAGATTTGAGTTTAAATCCTTCCAGAATCACTCAATCCATATGATTTGTGGTTTATTGTGTTCATCTAGAGTTTTCCAATCAAGTTGGTGTTTCTCTTCCAAAATTAAAATATTAATGTTTTTACTCTCATTCTTAATTATCATCAACTATTTTTATAAGTTGATTTATTCGTATTCATTCAATTCGAATAAAAATCAATTAATTAAATTGATAATTTTCAAATCCAATAATTTTTTTACAGTAAAAATATGGACATATCTATTTCAAAATAGATCAAAACATACAATATCTGTAATTTTTTTACCTTCCCTTGAAGAACGTGAACGGTTCATAGAGCTCCGCTAATCCCAATATATATTTGTATCTTCGTTCGAAAATGTTGGAATTATAATTGATCATCCGCATGGCCTTAAAAAAGCAAATAGACAAAAAAAAACAGAGAGACATAAAATGAAAAAAAATTAATATTGTTTGTTAACAAAAAAACACATCTTCTGTGCTACATTTACTTAATATGCCTTTTGTTTTATTTGAGGCCCTTAAACTAACATCCATGGACTACATTTACTTAATGTCCATTCCCAATGAGGTCATAAGTTTTTGAGTATGTGATATAGGCAAGTAGGAATTAATCATTACCAAACAATATGTTATTACATTACATTTTGATAATATTTAAGAAACAAAAATGAAGGCTAAGTCATGCTAATAAATAGTTAATCTTTTTTTGTTGTTGAAAATTTAAAATCTACTTTAGGTCTTGCTCTTAACTACTAAACAATGAGTCAACATTTTACTATATATGTTCAAAGATTAATATGATCAAAGACAAATTTTTGGGTGAATATAATGTAAGGGTGTTTGCAAAATTTTTAAAGTAGGTTTATCGAATTGAAATTGATCTGACAAGGTTGAATAAAAATTAAATTCTAGTTGTCTTATACCATTATGATGTTTTCTAGCCGTTTCTTATTAAACTCATTATAAATTCTATACATGTAAAGCAACTGATTTTACAAAAAAAAAAAAGAACATTTCATAAAATTTACTTTGTAAAGGAGAGAACTTACCCATAGAAATATTCCATAACGTAGTTTCATGTAAATCTTGAATCCGGCCATGGTTCTGAATATCATAGCGTTTTGAACCTTGATTAGGCTTCCATCCTCTCTTTTGCATGGTTCACTTGAAAAATATTCGTATAGAAATATTTTGTACTCCAAGTATGTCAATGGATTGGTAGCTGAAGAGCTAATGTGGTAGATGAGTTTTGATGGCTTCATTGTTTCGGTACATATTATAATGATCATGGCGTTGCATACTATGTCAGCAGGTATCTGCATCCATTTAAAGCTATCATATAAGTTCACATACTCCAAAACTATATTAATTTTCATGTACAACTTACCACATCAACGATTCCACTAGGATCATTGGGAAATACTTTGAGCTCTCCCTTTGCAAAAGAAACGGTAACTGCATCGATTGTCCTGTAATTGAAAATAAAATAATGAGATGAACTTAATAAGCAAGTGAATTCCTTTCTTTCCTTTCACATGAAGGCATTTTAATATTAATACACGACATTAGTAAATATGAGATTTTGACAATGTCATTTAATTTTTGTATGAATTGAAAGAAATGAAAATTACTTTGCTTCTTCAATCCATCCTGGAAATGGATCTTTGTAGGTGCTAGTAACCATCGTTGGACGCAAAATAACAGTTGGGATGTCTCCTTTTTGGTCTATCAGTAACATTTCACCCATTGCCTTTGTGAATACATAAGTATTTGCCCAACCAAACAATTTGGCCCTGGATCACCAATGATCAAAAAATATAAATGAGTACCCAATGTATCACAAAACAATATATATGCTAGAGAGGTGATTAATTAAGAATTTAGAACACCATGTTTAATTGCACATAATATGTTTTTGCCCATTTAGGTTCTTCAATAGATCTTTATTGAAGAAATTATGTAAACCTTCATACCTTTCAACGCCAAGTTCTCTCATAGCATCTCTTTCTGCACGCTTATCTACATTTTTTGAACGAAGTTCTTGTAGTCGATCATTCGCCATGTTAATCTCCTTACTGATGTCCAAAGTTACATGTTCTTTTAATGGGTTTTTCATGGAAAATGGTTCCTCGGTTATTAGGTTCTCCTTCATGGATGAAACATAAGCTGAAACACAATGAAGAATGTAAACTTTTCAAGTGAAACTCAAAATGTATGGATAAACTAATGCTTTATATACATTTTATTTTTTATTCATTAAAAAAGATGTGAATCCACTTACCTGTTGAAAGATGAACAAGCATTTGTAGATTTGGACATTTTCTAGTGAATTCGAGAACATTCTTTGTTCCTTGGACATTAATATCCAATGCTACCTCATATCTGCATATTTATGTTTCGTATATTTCATTTTAATTGATTTCCTTTTTGTCAATCTATAATTCAGGATTACAAAACAAACAATACAACATAAGCAACATTACCGTTCAGGTGCAAGTCCTCAATGATGTCTCCTCGGAACCAGAGATATTTCCCCCACCATTTTTGTTTGAATCCCCAAAGTCACATCATGAAGTTATTTCCTCCATTTCTCCAAAGATAGACATCCCATTTGAAATTGTTCTCTCCTCTGAAGATATTGAGCAGAGATCTTCAAGTATGGATACTCGGGAAAAGCAGATCATCGAGAGGAAAAGTAAGCACAAAAAGAAATCTGATGGGCTCCCACCACAACACCCAAAAGCAAATGCTCTTGAAAATGTTCCACCAAAGAAAAATAAGTCTTCTTCCAAAGGTGCTCTTCGGCTGGAGAGTTCTACTGCTAGGAATTAGTCTCCTCCTCATCCATATCAGTTTTTTTTATGGATTGCCTTTTTTGGAATATTAGAGGTCTCAATAGCCGCGAAAAACAACTTGATGTAAAGAATTTTTTATCAAAAATTCTCTCTCCCATCGTCATTCTAGTTGAAACCAAAGTGGAAGCTATTAATGCAGAAAGAGTTAGATCCAATGTTCTGCCGCATTATAATCTTCTTAATCCCCACTCGGGAGGGAGAATTTGGCTCCTATGGCAACCTTCTTTAGTTAATGTTGAGCTCCTAGAGTCCTCCACTCAATTTTTGCATTGTAGGATTTCCCCCCTCTCCAACCAGCAGAGTTTTATTTTAACTGCAGTCTATGCTTCCTCGTTGGTATCTGAGCGTTCTCTTCTTTGGCGAGACCTATGTGGTCTGGCGTCAGGCATTGCTCAAAACCAATGGATCGTGGGGGGTGATTTTAACGAAATTCGATATAGTCATGAAAAAATTGGCAGTGATCTTCTCCACACAAGAAGGATGGGCAGATTCAATGAATGCATTGCTGACTGCAGTCTTCAAGACCTTCGTTGCATGGGCTCTCAGTTTTCCTGGAGCAACAATCAAGAGAGGCGGATCTATTGCAAACTCGACCGCATCCTTGTTAATCTTGAGTGGCTTCTCACCAATGCTAACAGTTATGTTCAGTACCATCCAGCGGGCTTATCTGATCACTCTCCCCTTCAGGTAATCATCCATCCATCAATTTCAACTGGCCCTCGCCCTTTTAAATATTTCAATGCCTGGGAGCTTCATCCGGGCTTCTCCGAAGTGGTCCACAAGGCCTGGAGGGCTAATATTAGAGGTTCTCCTATGTATACTCTAGTAAAAAAGCTACAACATCTGAAGATTATTTTAAAGGACTGGAACAGGGAAGTCTTTGGCCCAATTCAGTCATCTCTCCAATGCAGCAGGCTGAGACTAGAAGGTTTACAATCTGCTGTGCTCGCTGACCCCACTAATCTTTCTCTTCTTGATCAAGAAAGAGAAGCTAAGGCACACTATCTTCTTGTCTTGCAAAAAGAAGAATCTTTCTTGAGGCAAAAATCTCGCCAATTGTGGCTTGCTGATGGGGACAGTAATTCAAAGTTTTTTTACTCAGCTACCAAAGCTCGAATTGCAAAAAACACCATTCGGAGGGTTCAGTTGCCAGATGATTCTTATTCTGAAGATCCCAAAGTTATCCAAGACTTTGCTGTTGACTTCTATAAACATCTCTTGAGTGACAAAGGGCACCACTCTACCCCTTTGTTAAGCAATTTCACCACTCTTTCATCTCTCGAAGGGGAGTCCCTTTGCGCCCCTGTTACTGACAAAGAAATTAAGCAGGCTCTTTTCTCCTTGAAGCCCCTCAGTAGCCCGGGCCCAGACGGTTTTTCGGCTCACTTCTTTCAGGTTTTCTGGCAAGTAGTCAAGAAGGACTTCACAGTTGCTGTTAGTTCCTTTTTCAGCAAAGGTTATCTCCTAAAGCAATTGAATCACACATTCATCTCTCTTATTCCCAAGGTCAAGCACGCCGAATCTTTTGACAACTTCAGGCCTATTTCATTGTGCAATGTTGTGTATAAAACTATCACTAAGATCATGGCTGATCGATTGCAATCTGTTCTTCCAAAACTCATAAGTCCAAATCAGTCTGCTTTCGTCCGGGGAAGGCACATAGTGCATAGTACACTTTTGGCTCACGAGTTAACAAGAGCTTTGAACATCCCCAATGTTCAAGGGCGTGCCTGCATCAAGGTCGACCTTCGGAAAGCTTTTGATAGTATTCGTTGGGTGTTTTTGGAAGAAGTCATGCGAGGTATGAATTTTCCCCCAAGTTGGATCCATTTAGTTCTCCAATGTGTTCGAACGGCTTCTTTTTCTGTTCTTATCAATGGTAGTCCTCATGGTTTCTTCAATGCTCAATGTGGTATTAGGCAAGGAGATCCTCTCTCTCCCCTTCTCTTTGTATTAACCATGCAGGCACTCTCCAACATGATTGAAGTTGCTATTGCTCATGGACGGGTGGGTTCTTTCCATAAGTCTGAGTTGAATGTCTCCCACCTCTGCTTTGCAGACGATCTCATTATTTTCACAGATGGTTCGCTCTCCTCGGCTCAAGGAATCAAAGAATTGCTGAATACTTTCTCAGACATGTCCGGTTTATACCTCAACTCTCAAAAAAGTCAGCTCTTTTCCTCTTTGAATGGTGAAGCACTGTCAAGCATCCTAGATATTCCGCTCTGCAATCTTCCAATCAAGCATTTGGGGCTGCCTCTAACTCCAAAAACCCTCTCACATTGCATGTGCTTGCCTTTGATTGACAAGATTCGTAGGAAAATCCAATCTTGGACTAGCCTTCTTCTATCAAAAGCCGGAAGGCTAGAATTGATTAGAACGGTCCTCCAAAGCTTTAGTCACTATTGGTCAGCAGGTTTCTCTCTCCCAAAAAAGACCATTAAGGTGATTGAGCAACTTTTGAGAAAATACTTATGGGCAGGGGATGGGAGCATTCCTAAACACCATGGTGTCAATTGGGCCCAAGTTTGTCTTCCAAATGAAGAGGGCGGCCTCGGGCTTAAACGGCTTCATGATTGGAACACAGCAGCGATGGGAGTGAGGTTCTGGGAACTCGCCTCAACCCATTCTTCTCTTTGGGCTCTTTGGATGAGGAAAAAATATCTCAAGAAGTATTGCATTTGGTCTGTCACACCGACCTCCAGCTCCTCCAGTATTTGGAAATCCATTCTAAAGACAAGGACTTGGATTCAACCATCCACAAAGTTCGTAATCTTTGAAGGAGTCTGCATAAATATATGGACTGATCCGTGGCTAAGGGGAAATGGCCTTCACCACCATTTTAGTGGAACTCATCTTCTAAGTTGGGGACCTCCAAAATCAGCAAAACTCAGCAGCCTTATTGTTGATGGGAAGTGGAAAAAACCCCCTAGATGGCCTTCTGAATTTGATTCTATTTGGAATGATATTCTAGAAATTGAAATTGGTGGCAATGGACCAGACTTGCTGATCTGGACAGGATCTAAAACAGGGGAAATTTCCCTCAGAACTGGCTGGGAATTCATCAGATCGAAAGGGCTCCCCTGTGCTTGGACAAAGGCCATATGGAACCCAATCCAACCTCCTCGAAGAAGCTTCCTATGTTGGCAAGCTGCCCTCAACCGCCTCCCCACATTGCAGCGCCTCTTGAGCCGTCAGTTAGTCACTTCAGACACTTGCGTGTTGTGCACTTCGGGTCAGGAGAGTGTGGAACATCTTTTTATTCATTGCTCCTATTCTGCTTATGTCTGGGGAGCACTTGCTAAATCTCTAGGCGTCGCTCGTGTTAGACAACCCTCTCTATCTGATCACTACTCCTGGTTCTCCTCCTTAGGCTCCTCTCGTACAGAAAAAAAGGTTATCCTCTTTTTACTTGTCCAATCCATGTGGTCTTTATGGTTGGAGCGCAATGACAGACTGTTTCGTCGAGCCAACTGTCCCAAATTTCTGCTTGTTCGTCGAATTCTCTCCTCTACTCGGGCTTTCTTCTCTGATAAACATTATGTAGACTCCATCTCTCCAATGACAATTAAAATGTGCAACCTTTTTAGTCTCTCAGTAAAAGAAAAACAAGATATGATCAAGGACATCAGCTGGACTCCACCAATGATTGGTTGGACCAAAGTAAATTCTGATGGTTCGAAATCAGATGATCGTTTTGCTTTTGGCGCTCTGATTCGGGACTGCTCTGGCAATTGTCTCTCAGCCTTATCTGCAAGGGTACGAGCGGCCTCTATTAACATTCTTGAGCTTAAAGGGCTAGTGGAGGGGCTCCGCCTTTGTTCCACTATTCAGGCACCTCGGGTCTGGTTAGAAACAGACTCAACCACTGTGATAGCTTGGATCCATGGGCGTGGCTGTATCCCTTGGACTGCCTTTAGGGATCTACGTTCCTTTGTTTCACTATCAGCAACGCTAACAGCTTGGAGGGCTACACATGTATATCGAGAAGGCAATAGAGCGGCAGACCTCCTTGCTGCCTACCAATCCACCATGGGATATGCAATACATGAGCCTACCCACTTCTGGACAGAGCTAAAGCAGATCTTACAGGATGATAAAGAGGGGAAAGTCACTCCCCGGACTACCAAATGATTATTCCTCCTAATCTGCATCAGCAATGACCTTCGATCACCATGCTATTAATTGTAATCAATGGGTCTGAAGTTCTTTTGGGTACCCATTGTCTTCTTTGTTTCCTTTCTATACATTTGTACATTTATTATTCCATAGCAATACAAAAATTTACCAAGCGAAAAAAAAACATTACCGTTCATTGAATCTTGTGGTAGCCGCTGAATGAACAACAATATGAATTTCTTTTTGCATTTCTTGTATGAGATTCATATCTTTAATTCCCAAGTTTTGAACAGAAACATCTCCTGCAATCGGTGTCACCTTGTTTGAGATGAATGAATCAAACTCTCCACCATGTTTCTCTCTCAAAACACGAAATGCTTCCTTCTTGAATACCTGTTTACAATAATTTGTTTTAAAAATTAAAGGAAAAAAAAATGAAAATTGGTATTTTAATGATTAATAGTAATTAATTAAATATTTACATAATGCAATTGGAACTTAAATTAAATAAAATTCATACTCTTTCTTGTGTTGATTTAGTTTAGTTTGATCCCACTTCTTTACAACATCTAAATTAATTATTTTTTAATGAGTCACTTAATGTTGTCAAGGTAGATTTAAAGCATCATAAAGATTTTCCTTATGCCTTCGCGTAGCTACATTCATCGCTTATTATAGGGAGACAATCTTCTAAAGTTTTCAAATACCCAAATCGGTCTATTTTAATAATTCTACTAAAAATATCAATTTGGCCAATTTTATAACTTAAGATGACTACATTGCATGCCCTTATTTTATATAATATTAAAATTCTCTTTCACCATTTGAGAATTTATCACACTCCCACATCAATTTTAACAAAACAAAAAAAATTGGTTTTTTTCATTGAATATGGTTTTCAAATTATTTTTATATGTTATTATTTAATTAATAATAAATATAAAAAACTGACTAAAAATAACAAATGTCACAATATTTTGAAATATTTAAATTTTAAAATTATCCAATTGCACAATTTTTTTAATGTTGTCGGAAGAATAATGTACAAAATTTTCAATAGATATCTTAAAATTTACAAATATCCAAAAACAAATTCTAAAATATAGCTAATTTTTATTGCAATACTTCATAATAGTATACTACTGAATGCAAAAAAAATAAAATAAACATATTCCCAAATAATAATTATTTGCATATTTTGTAATGTTAATTAGTTAAATATAATGTAGTGTACATTTTTAATTATGTTAGGGAGTTTAAATATTAAATGAGATATTAGTATTTAGTGATTTAAGGTTATGTATTTTTTATTTGTGTTTAAAATGATTCTATGCTTGAAAAGTTAAAAATTCCCAAACGCTGGTCCAGACGCATTTTCAGCATTTAACTTTTCAAATCAACCTCTTCCTTTTTTTAGGCAAAAAAAATCTTGCGAGTAAAAAGTTAGTAAAACATCGTCTTTTAAAAATTGTGTTTGAAATATAAGATTATAAGAATATTAGCATTTCAATCGCACATCAAGACTCAGCTTTAAATTATATATAATATCGTTAAATATGATATTTTGAAGCAGAATTTAAAAAAATGACTGATTTTAGTATTTTGAAAAATTTTTAAGGTATTTTTACCTTGAAATAACTATTTATATCATAACAAATTTTAAAAATAAAGTTTGAAGATTATACAAAAGGGTGAGATACATACTTCCTTCTGCATCCGATCATTGACAGATGCATTATCTGGTGCTCGTATCAAAAGATAAATTTTCTTCACTTGAGGTTGAATTCGAAGTATCCTCTCCACAAAAACTGCTCAAACACAATGAAATTGCAAATATTTAAATACATCATTTAAATTATTTGAAGAAATAAATCATTCATAAGATTTTGAGTGGATATATAACACATTAAAATTTCAATATATTTTATAAAATTGTATGTATTTCTATGGACAAATGTACTGAGTTACATAAAGATTGTAAAATTGTTTCCTATAAAACACATGTAATTAATTTTCTCTTCACAATTAATTGGTACATGTTAAATCAATAAAACATATGAAAAATATATAACGAGTTGATTGTTCAAACACTTAAGCTGCGTTTGGATATGAAATTAAAAATTATATGTTACGATCATACAACATATATCATAACAGTGTAAGTCGCTATCACGGTGTATGAAAATTAATTTTTATTTTTTAAAAAATGCATTAATGCATATTAGTATATATTTATTTTTTAAAATAATACCTATAATGTTGTTTTTAAAAATAGTAAGAATTATGAACGGGACTGCACGTGAGTTCCTATAAAATTGGCATTCTTTGGGGTATGATTCATTGAATATAAAACAAATATTTTTAGGTCGATAAAGACAAAATTATTATGCTTTGAGAATATGAACACAAAATTAGCATACGTCAATTCTGTACTTTGACCGGATTATGGTATGCGACGAATAATATAAGTAATTAATTGAAGAATGATTAAGAGAACAAATGAGAATTGACGGCTTAATGTATCGGCCATAACGGACCTAATAATTATATATGCACTTATAATAATAATAGTATATAATCACGTAGGTCAATAAAATAAACAAATGACTTAATTGGCCCTGCCTAACCTAAAGTCCATATTATATTTTATTCCTACGTGGCTCTGCATGGTTAACAGCCCAAGGGGAAAACGTCATTGTTTGGTTGGAAACAGATAAAAATGAAGCATTTGTCAAATCTGGTTAGTTTGTTGAACTAACTAAGTTATGCATCAATTAAAAAAAAATTTTAAAAAAAATTCTCTGTCTTTTCAGGGTTCATTTTTAATACAACCAAGCAAAAATAAAAATAAAAAAAATTAAAAAGTGATATATATAAAACAAATTAATCCAAAGTATCTGTACTAAAAGTGTATATATATATATATGGGACCGATTACCTGCGGCGTGCGGTGGATGCGGCGTCGATCACGGGCCGTCGATCACGGGTCCATCGCATCGGACGGTCGGGTGCGATTCACGTCGACCGTTGGATGCGATGAACCCGCGATCGAACGGTCCACGTCACCGCCGCACCTGCCACACGCCGCACTTAATCGCCCCCGTGTGTGTGTATATATATATATATATATATATATATATATATATATATATATATATATTGATAGAAATTAAAAATTGTATTGCAAGCGTGAATAGGATCAAAATACAAAGTCCAAACGGGATAGAAAGTATATATGTTGATGCATCATGCATGCACAGTTCTGAATATCATGAAACCAAAATGCATATATATTCATGAAAAGAATTTGCTGTGTGAAAAAATGATAAACAAAGTCATTTATATAGATTCTTGTGTTTGACATACTCTGAAATTCCCCAGGCATTCATTGATATAGAGATTTTTTTATACATTGTTCTACTAACACAGATTAGACTATTATATTTGGTGATTCCAAACTTGGGAATCTAAATTTATAGACGAGGTAGGTCTGCATGAACCAACATCTCCAAGACAGCTATGCTTCAACTTTTTTTTTTTTCTCTATTGTACTAACTTATAGCCTTGAATGAAGAACTTTTAGGTGGTACAAAGAATTAAAATGCAACAAATTTATGGCTTTTTAAAGATTGCATGAGAGAGGCAGATCATTGTAGATTTTATCAGACCTTTGTCTATACCCAATCGCCTTGCTAACTTTCATGTTATTACATAAAGATTTTCAACAGACATGCATGCATGATGTATCCTTTCATATCAATGAAAATGATTGTTCGCATATATTAGCCTGCCATGTCATAGACAATATTGTTAGAAGTAGTATGAGGCCCTGGCTGATCCATTTCGTATAATAATTTCTGATTTTTTTTTCGTGTGATTAGGCAATTTTTTTTTAATTGTATTAATCAAGAACAACATACCCAAAGTAAGAGGGATCTACCAGCAACACTCTAAGATCAAAATTAGAATTATCTATGTATGAGTAGAGTTAAACAACACGTAAAACCCATGCATGAATAGAGTTAAAAGACAGAAGAAGCCAATGTAACATAACATGCTATATTTCACAAAATGAAAATATCTAACACCATCAAATGCAGATATATAAAGCGTGGAGCAATATATATAACAGTTAAATTGAACAAAAAAATTGAAACAAAGGTATAGATAATCATACGCTTTGCAATGAAGCCAGTAGAGCCAGTGACTAAAATGCTCTTATGCTTGAAAAACTCTGAAACCTCTCCAGCATCCATAATTGGTACTCTGAATAATCTTTTTTTTATATTATTATATGGTAATACTAACAATGGCCAAATGTGAAGATCTTCCTTACTTTTGGGTTGTGTTAAAGATGATATATATAGCAACTATAGAGCATGACAAGAACGGAGGGCACGTTTCATGGAAAGCTCTACTTACCCACTTCTTGTTGTGTTATAATTATTAAATTATTTGATTGTTTCCTTCCTTTTCCTCTGGAGCATCTGATGTTGAATGGAGTATTGGATTATATATATGTTATGTCTTGAACGTAACATTATATTCGTGTTCGACAGGCAAACGTGTTTTTAGTGGACACGCAATGCAAGTCCTAGGTAAACTGTATATTTTTCATTGCATGCATAACGTGTTGAGATTTCATTTATAGAAGAAACAATTAACCACGTGGTTAGGTAACAAGTAGGCATGTTGGGCGTGGAGAGGGTTTCATGTGAACAGGAGGGAAAGCTTGGGAAAGGAGCTACTGATGGTCTGATCATACATTCAGTTTGTTACGCAATCAGTGTGCAATCTCACTGACTTATTATAGTATATATGATTCTACTAAAGTGTATATATATATATTTATATATTTATTTATATAACAGTATGTATTTTAATAAAAGAGTGTATAATTAAAAAAAAGATGTGTACTGTGTATAGTGTTGCACTAGGGTTGGACATATCATTTTTCTTGAAAAAACAAAGGTATTGTACGGTTGCATGTGAACATATTAACAAAATTTGCGTATGACAAATATTCGATAAATGTCACATTTGATAAGATACGCGTATATTTGTAATCATATAAGATAAATATCGAAAAAGATAGAAATAATTAAAATTATTTTTTTGATAGTTCAAGTATTAGTACATATTAATGAACCATATGTCATACATGCTCTATGTTCAATATATTTAATTTTATAAAGAATGTTTTGTTATTATGCACGTGACAAAGGGAGAGATTGATACACGTGTGTGTGTGAGACACACGCACGCACCGCCCAAATTAATAGAGATAGGTGTGTTTAGTTGAACAGTGAGAATGCAATGAAATATATTAAATTTGGTGTAGTTGTAAAACGACGACTCCGTTGAATAATGACAATCCGATGACTGTTACTGGAAGAGTTGTAGAAGGATTGTATTCAAGTTAGACCATAGAAAATGTTGGTCAAAACCTTTGAGAAATCACGAGTGGGTTATCAATGCCCATAAGTAAGCCTCTCAACGGAGCGGATACGAAGCGTATCCAAAATTTTTTTTATATATTCGTATCCGTATCCGATGGATATTTAAAAAGTGTATCCGTATCCAATCCGAAATTTCAGATACGGATTCGGATAATTATCCGAAATATCTGAAATCAATAAATAAATTATTAAACATAACAAAATTTTCATTTAAAGTTCAAAAATTGACTTAGAATTAAAAATTCACAAACACAAGTCCTAACTTTACAACTATTAGAAAGAATGTGAGCCACTTGATCAAAATCCAATGGTAGATATTGAATACTAATATTAACATTTTTTTAATGCCATCGGATACAGATATTTTTCGGATCGGATAGGGGTATATCCGTATCCGATCCGAAAATTTTCGGATACGGATTATTTTTTCGGATACGGATATGGATTTTACGGATATCGGATATTTTCTGCATTTTCGGATACGGATTCGGATCGGATGCGGATATTTTTTCGGATAATTGACAGGCTTACCCAAAAGTCTAAACCTTTTTTTGTTTTGTTTTTTTTTTTGTTTTGAAAGATTATAAATTTGCCAACCGACCCAAAAGTCTAAACTTGAAATGTCTTTCATGTTGTACTTTCAAAACATGATTTTAGTACATTTATATTTGATGGAAGGGGTTATATGCAGTACTTTTTATAGCTCTAAATGCAGTCTTATATATCTCGTTAGAATCCAACGAGTTATATAACTTCTTAGGTGATGTATATATCTCGTCAATGGCGGCATCTATAAATGGGATCATTTAAAAGAGAGATGGTTGAGTGATCGCGGTGGGTGGCAGGGTGGCGGTGGCTAGCGACGGATGAGAGAGAAAGAGAGATGATTTAATTTAGATATAATGTTTATTAGGTAATTTGAAGAATTTAATAAGTATAAAATCTGGATTCGGCAAAGTCAATTGGTGGGTTGGAAGGGTCATTGGTAGGTTAATGGGCTGGGTTGCAATGGTTTGAAAGGGTGACAATAATTTTTTTTTTAAATGTGAAGGAGTCAATTGATCACCCCACCACATCTCACATGGCGCAGCCTTTGTATCTTGTTAGATTCTTTTTTTTACATTTGTTAAAATGAGTCCATATATTCAATTTGAAATGCCGTGATATATATATAATTTATTATTTTTAAAATTTTAAAATATGTGAGAATTTCATTTTGGGCTGCATTGTACTTAGTTTGATGGGCACATTCAAGCTCGTAGCCGCAGCCGCCAGTAGGCTTTCGACGAAACCAAGTTGGGTTTGGTTATTGTTTGAACATATGACCATTCGAAACCATGGTTTTAAATTGCTGCATGTATAAAATGCTAACCTAACATTTCAAACGTGTCATTTGAGAAGTTCAGAAGAAAAAAAATTACGACTTCAAATATTTTTGTTGGAGTTTGTTCAAACGTATTTGACGTATATACATGGTATATAATATATTATTGGATAAGGTTGGCGTTCGAAATTAATGGACAAAGCTAGATATTCAGACAATGAACATTATTTTTACAACGGAGGATAACAATGCGATGGGTTATATAACTATTAGAGACGTGTTTGATTTTTAAACTTTTTCAATAAACTTTTTCAATCTGTTTTCATATTCTCATTAAATTTCTCTTTTCAATAAGTCTCTTCAATGAAAATCCAATTGACATTTCAATTTAAATTTTTTTTTTATTAAATGCATGTGATATTGTATAATGTTTTAATTTAAATTATTATATAACATTATGCATCTATTTACTAATATTGATAATGTGCAAGATTAAAACAATCTAGATTTTTTAAAAAAAAATAATATATGAGACCCCACTTTAAAATTTCACCTAGGGCCATTAAAAAAATTCATTTAAAGAGCCGGCCTTAATTTTGAATTAAACACATGAAACAAGCTTTCAACAACTCGAATAGCCCACGATCCATTAATCCGATCCGTCGGCTCATTCACTACTGATGATTACAATATTCCAAGTCATATGTGAGATCAAATCCTAGCTATATATTAAATTTTGAGATATAATATCAAATCCCCTGGATGGAGGGAGTTCGATCGTGGGGAGAGATCTGTACTATTGATCCTAGGGAGTTCAGAACTTCAGAACAACTCTATAAATCATGAACCAGTTCTCACTATTTAAGTATGTAAAAAATCTCTCCGTTAATTTTTTTTAAAAAGCCCATAATACTATCGACTAACTTGAGCGTTCGTGGGCCATTTGCAGGTCTCACCCCGTCCCTGTGTTTACGACGTTTGAGATCCGGGATCGCCAACAACGAAACCAACCAGAAGGGAGTGGAGCAGACGAATCTCACAGCACCAACCCGGTTCATTGATTTTTTGTCCCTCCATCACTACAATAAATTGAGTTATTAGCTATGAAATTTTTGCTGTGAAATTGAATTTCGTAGCTAAATGTGACTTTTACCTATAAAAATCCAATTTGTATGGAATAGTTTAATCTTTCTCAACAAAATACATTGTAAGGGGTTTCGGTATACTCTATTTTCAACTAGGGTCAACCAAACAAAATATTCATATAATAATTCTAATATGTCAACGAAAATATAATTCAGGAGGCTGTGGATTTATATAGATGTTTTAAGAGAGTTGTATGAACTTTATTTAAAGTCATTGGGTTATATGGATTTAGGCAGTTTACAGGGGGCCGGGGTTATTTAGATTTTTTTTCATAAATATTAATATAGAAGTTTTTTTGTTATTATATTTGATGTAATTATTTAATATACCAAATAATGTGAGGTATATGTTTCAATCAAATATATAAGAATATATATTTACATTAACGAGGTATATGTTTCAATAGAAATTTTTTACATTTTATAAAGGCATTTATGCAATTTATTAGAGAATATGTTTCAGTTTTTATAAAAGCATATATATCATTAGATGAGGTATATATTATTTTTTAAAAATTCAAAATATATATAGACTGAAACTAGGATTAGAAAAGAGACTGTACATAACATTATCTTTAAATATATCACAAATAACAAAAAAATATATACAAAATCTGGGCGGGGCTGTAGCTCAGCCTAGACAACCTTTAGGTCCGTCTCTGGTGTTGAGTGTAGGCCTGTCAACGGGTCAAAAGGCATCCCAGACCTAACCTGAACCGGATTCGATAACAGGTGTAAACACTCTGAACCGGATTCGATAAAAGGTGTAAACACTCAACCTAAAGGACCCGACAATCAAAATGGGTTAGGTCTGAGTTCACCCCGATCCGATCATATGGACGCGATTAACCCAACCTAAATATTATGTAAATTTTTTTTATTTATGATCCAACTTAACACCCATTATCCAACTCGACATTTATAACTAAATACTAAATAATAATTTAAAATTTTAAGATTTGAAATACTTTTACAGCTTTTTTATTTCACAATACACTATACTCTATTATGAATAGTGAAGAACTATGCATAATACAATGGACTCATCTATTATTTAAACTTATCATATAAAAATAGAAATGAAAAAAATTCAACCTAGAAAACCTAGAAAAGCGTGGTCTCCACCACCCCAATGTGCAGTGCTCTATCACTAAATCAAAACCTTCTTACATTCTTCTCTTCCTCCCTCTTTCATGTCTCAAACTCTTTATTTTCTTTCCCAAAAAAGAAGGCAAGAAAATGAAGCCATTGTAGGCCCTTAAGTTCATGGACTTGTCCAAGTTCGATCTCTCTTGGTCTGTCATAGGCCTGTTATTGGGCCTATCTGACTCGATTCGAAGGACCCGAGTCACCCGACAATCAAAATGGGTCGGGTTGTCGAGTCTAGGTCCACCCCGACTTGATCTGGATCTGATCTGTTGATAGGTCTAGTTGAGTGAGGGGTGCATGTGCATTGTTTGTGGAAATGATTCAAAGGGTGGGGCTGTGAATGCATGTGCACAGGTAGGCGCACATATATGTGTGTGTGCAAGTGAGTACGATTGATTATGTGCGGCTGTTTATGATGTTTGTGTGTGTCGGGAAAAGATCGACCGTCGATAATTTTCATGTCTCATTTTCGCGAGCCAAACACTCGTTAGGTGAGTGGTTTGACCACCTCACTTGTTTCTTAAAATTATCTGGCCGGGTCTAATTATTTATGCCAAATGTCTGTCATCACATGAATTTTTTGCAGCACTGACCATGAATTGATTGATTGTCTTGTGAAAAATAAGTGGGTTGGAATTGGAAGTAACTTTTTAGACTTTTATTTTTTTTTAATATAATATAATGTATATTTTTTTTCATATAAAATAAGAAACAAGGGATGTCATATTTTTACAATTAAATGAGTTCCATTACACTTGTACCTTTTTTTTACATTCTATTTACCTCACTGAATTTATTTTACATTTTTAATAATGGATATCATTTAATTTGTTAAAGTATATAAGTTATTAGATGATGTATTTGATTTAAAAAAAAAACATTTAGGGTATGCGTTTTGGAGTATAAATGAATCGAATGTATCATTTTTCAAATTAAAATAAAAATCAATATCCAATCTAAAAGTGTCTCCAAAAGCCTCCCTACAAGGCTCATTCCCTAACATAAAGAATTAAAATATAAAGAAATTTTTTTCAAAAAGACTCCTTACAAGGCCCCATATAATGCTTTTTCCCTATAAGGTTCTATACATGTATGGAGCCTTGTAGGAAAAACTACAATGTAAAATTATCACATTGTCTCTTTCAACAAAACCCTTTGTTTTCTAGCCAACTCTCTCTCTCCCCATTTTTTTTCAAATCAAAGTGAAATTATCTCTCCCAAATAGATCTCATCTTCTTCTACAAACCCTAAAAAAAATAAAAAATCAAAATATTTGATTTTTTCTCTTCAAAACTTGATTCTATCCGAATTCCTTCGTCTATCCACTGTCTGTCCGCCGATATCTCTCTCTCTCTCACTCCGTCCACCATCCGTCGGTCCGTCCGCCTCTCTCTCTCTCTCTATTTCTCTCTCATTGGGTTTGATTTGTGAAAATACCTTCAACAGATCATCTCTTCTCTCTCTTTTGAAATCCCACAAGCCTTGAATGGGCTTAACCTAAACCTATTTAATTTTTTGGGGGTCTTGTGGGTTTGCTCAATATCGTGACTAGTTTAATTTTTTTATCTTTTGTGTTTTAGATCCGTCTTTTATTGTTATGCATAATTCTTTTGTTTTTAGAGTGATATAAAAATTATAAAATGTGTTTTTAGATTTTTTAATTTATAGATATGAATTGGGTGAATGGGTCATTTTGAATGAATGTAGGATAAGAATGACTAGGCTTTTGGAATGATAAAAAAAACTCCCTACATGTCATAAGGAGGTTTTTTTTCCTTACAATGTAAGGAAACATTAGAGAGGCTTTTTGAGAGATGTTTTAATTTATTAAAGAGTGGCTCTATTTGCCCCCTTCCAAAATAGTTGTACCCCCCTCCTTTTGGCATCCCCAACTAATCTAAACCATTCTATTCGCATCCTCTATATATAAAGAAATATTAAGCATGAGTGCTCCCCCTCTAGAATTTTAGGGTTTTTCACCAAACCCCTTGTCCTTATCCAAAGTGGCATGGACACAAAAAAAAAAACCTCACCATCCCAAAGAATGATGTAGGACAGATTATGCAGATGGGACCACCATAAGAGGTCCACCAAATAAATTACAAAACAAGGGTCACAATCTCAAAATCGCAAGAAATTTTATATGAAGAAAGATATCGAGAAGATCTTCTTAGTTTTCAAAATTTCATTTAATTAAGCCTTAAAATTAGCGATTTTACTATTTTTAGTATGTTTTATATTTGTGATATCCCTCTCATGGAACTGATCTGTATTGATTCCTATGATCATCTAGGATCCCATATATTCAGTTATAATTAATTTTGATTTTTTATTATTTTTAGTAATTGTTTATAATTTTTTATTATTTAGTATAAAAGAAAAACTTGTAATTTAGTTCCCGTCTAGATAGCGGAATTGAGTTATTCTTGATAGATAACTATGCCAGTGTAGATAACAAATCTACATGAATAAGATATTTTCTTTTTTATTGTGTTTTTTTTATTCTCATTGGAAAACGTAAGAATAAAGGTTGAGTTGTTTGGTTGATAAAGAATAAAATATAAATAAAGTGTAAAAAGTTAATTTAACATGTGGGCCCATGAGAATAGATAAAGTGAGTATAGCTTATCGTATGGGTTACTAAGAATTGTTATACTCTCTTATACTAATTTAAACTGGCTTGGTAATACCAAGTTATATTCTGCAAACAAACAACCATTTTCCTTATCCATTCTTATACCACCCTTATATTATCCTTATACCCACCTATTCTGCTTCCCAAACAGGGCATTAGGGTTTTCAATTTTTCTTAATAATACTTAATATTTTCACCATTTCAAGCTGCGTTAGGTGATATCAGAGCGATGATTTGCATGGCTTCAGACAAATAACGAAGGGGGAGACAACCAATCTGATGATGCTAATCATGAATTCAAGGATCTGTGGAAAGAGTTTGAAGAACAGCGACAACAATCACGCGAACAATGCGAGGAATTACAAGAGATCCGCAAGATGATTGTTGGCTTGAATCTCAACTCCAACAACAAGCGTCCTAAAAGTGATAGAAGACATGCTGAGGGAGTTGCTCAATGCCGACCTACTGCTCAGAACATCATTCTACATCCTTTTCATTATCAACCTCATTATCAACTTGATGATGAGGAAGAATCGGAAGACGAAGGGGATGGATTTTACGTATATTAGCCAAGGGGGTGCGCGTATAGAATATAATGATTAGCGATTGAAGACGGATATTCTATATTTCAGTGGTAATATGCAGATTGAGGATTTTTATGATTGGATCTCAGAGGTCAAAAGATTCTTTGATATGATGGAGATTTTGGAGAAAAAGATGGTTAGATAGGTAGCATTTAGATTAAAGGTGGTGGTGTTGTTTAGTGGGACCATCTTCAAAGAATTCGACAATGACAAGGAAGAGCACTTGATCGAACATGGAGGAGGAAAGAGCTCCTCATGCATTAATTTCTGCCACAAGATTGTGGACAATATTTGCCTCAATTTTATCAAAATTTTCATCAAGTTGTAAGTGTGGAATAATGACTGAAGATATCAAATACGCAAGAGGAGACAAAAGCAAGTCCTACAAAAGATGGGGATGATTCGAGAGTCAACCTTATGATCTACCATCATCAGAAAAGTGTGACGATGGAAATTAACTAGACTTTTGCTCAAATCAAATTTACCAAGAGAGCAAAATTCTGATTGAACCAAATTTTGATGATGTATATGATGGCACCAAGTTCGCAGAAGGAGAGCAGATCAATTTTGTTGATGATGACATATCAAACAAAGAAGTGGGATGTTTTTTTTTTGTTGATTTTGAAGAGGTTAGAGAAGAAGAAGAGGAGAAATCATTTTCCTCAATGGTGACCCAAAAAATAGAAAAGCCATTGCAAAAATTCATATTGTAGCTGGTTAGAACTAATTTTGATCAATCCGATCTGTATCAAATTACAGTCAGTATCGAATAACACAGCTTATTAATTAACCAAATAACACAGCTTATGAATTGAATAATCAATCGTTTTCAATTCAATTGTTACATACTGTCACTCTTTGTACCATTCGATTCATAGTTTATAATTCAATTCATCAAATATACCGTTTAATACTGATGGTATTATGCTTTACTTTACGCATACTCATAATTTTTGAAATATCATTCTTGAAATAAAATAAAAAAAGTTGCGCTCGCACAACAGGTTCGGTCACTTGCATGCGCATGGTTACTCAAAACATTTATGTCGGATGTTTTTCATCATCCACGCACATGGCGCGGTGTCCGGTCTGACACGACGAGTCCAAATTGTACCTCAATTTCATAAAAAAAATTCATTTCACTAAACATGTTTGAACAAAGTGCCTAGTCTTTTATGTCAATTACAGCCAGCTAGCATTCTCAGTGACACAGTACAGTAAGGACTCAAAAACTTCATTATTCTCGTTGATAATCTCCAAAGCATCCCTCACTGTTTCTAACAAACAAACAAACAAAAATAAACACTTACAGTAGCTAATCCTGACAAGGATGCTTGCAACCAGTTAAAACAGAGATCTAAAGACAAGTGATTAGAAATCTAAGTGTCCGTTTGGATCCACATCCGGGGACGCTGCGTTGGACGGAACGCGGGGGGAAGACCCGCAGTAGGGGAATCATTGTTTTGAGGCGTCGAGAAACGCGAGATAAATAGGTAAAAAACCGGATACGACAAGGAGTATATGAGTTCTTAACGCAACGACGCAATAGGCCGTTTGTGTCCGCGTTCGCGTCCGCCACCACCAACGCAGGTGGGACGTGGATCCAAACGGTACCTAAGGGCACTTGGTGGCGTTGCGGTGGGTGAGGGTGTCAGTGTAGCAAGTCCCGCAGAGCTCTCTGTTGCCGTAGGTTCCCGAAGGGACGCATTTGCACTTCACACAGCACGAATTGCACGCCCTCATACACACGTTCTTCCTTGAGTGTAACAGGCACCTCCCTGTGCATACTTCGGGGCACTCTATTTATTGGTTTTAAATAGAATCATAACAACAAATAAAAAAGGTGTTGGTTAGTCAAATAAGTAGGGCGTTTCAAATACAATATTATATATACCGAGCTAAAAATCCAATGAAGCATATGATATTGTAAATCTTTTATTCGTTAACTTAAAATAGAACTATATATATCTGTTTACTATTTATAAAAATAAAATTATAATCATGTGAATTTTGAACAGATGAAAAGCAGATATGTCCAAAAAAATGTTTACAACTATGGAAATATATATCAAATATGGAGTTGTATATAAATCCGGCCTGTCCACTTGAAGAATGGACTGAGAGTATACAACTATGGAAATATGGATATCAAATAATAATCCTTTGTCCACTATGAGTCTTTTTTTGGTTCATGAGGAGTTAATTTTTTATAATTATTCAATTGCGAGTTTGTTCCATTTCAAATCTCACATAGTCCCACTTGCTAAAGCTTATTTTTTTTTATATAAAAAAAAAAAAACATTTTCAATGAAATACATATTGTTATATAAAATAAAATACATTTGAAAATGCAATAGTATGTTTTGTTTTTTTAATTTTTTTATTCTAACACTAGATGACACAATATGCATATATATTGTAAAATGAACTGAACCGAGTGCTTGTTTGACTATAAAAGCCAAAAATAACTTTTAGCTTTTAGGGTCACATCAATTCGAATACATCATCATTTAAAAACTAAAAGCTAAAAGCTATTACCAAACATATCAACTTAAATACACCATCATTACTAGATTTTATCTCTAAAACTGTGCATAGAAATTTGTGTTTCATAAAGCAACAATTATCATTACACTATCAAATCATCATCATTACACCCTCAAAACATCATCATTCACCCTCAAAAGGTGTGCATAAAGCTGTAAAATCTAAAAGCTAATTTTCAAACCGTGTTTCCAAACAGCACTGACAGTATAATGATCTATATTATTTAATAAAGAATGAAGTATGAGAAGTGGAAAGTCACTTGTTGAGTTGGTCACACCGATGGCATGTGGTGGTGGGGCTGGAGGCATGCTTGGCGCAACGAGGACGGCATCCTAGGCAACAAAAATATAATTAGTGGATACCATATATATAAGACATTTTATTCATTTTTTTGGATGTCAATGTTCACAGTCTGTGCAAAAAATTAAATTTAGCTAAAATTATCCCTAACATTTTCCATGGTGTATATAGACATCTATAGTTGTTGTTTAGTACTGATACGTGTCTACTATCCCCTTCAAAGTGGACTGTACTTCACAGTGAGTTTTAGAAACAAAAACTGCCTTTGATACCACCATTTTTTCAAAACCAAAAAACATGATTTCTATGTCAAATGACTCAAATATGTGATTTGAATTTTTTCCCCTACAAAGTGGAATGTATACGAGGAACACTATTGTTGGGCTTCTCAAAATACATGTTTGATAGAAGATCAACCATATATACATGTATTTTAACTTTACAAAGCCCTCTCATGGAACTTGCATGGTACATCAAGTAATATTCATTTGGTGTGTGCATGTGATGAGGAGGGGAAGAGAGAGGCATACCATTGCACTGACCAACAAGAACAAGGCAAATGCAAAGACAAAAGCTCTTGGAGCCATTGAGAGACTGTTAAAAGAAAAAAAAAATACAAAGTAGATTAAACAGGGTTGAAGCCAAAAACAAGGAACTATGGATGCCTGGAGAAACAGAAGTGGCCTGGATTCTACTGAAGAAGATAGAAACCTGAGGAGTGCCTCTATAAATAGATGGGATGTGTCCCCATAAAATGACAAACTAGGCCAACCTGTTTGACTTGTGCATGCTGTCAAAAGATGCAAGCTGTGCACATGAACAACTGTCATTTTTTCTTTTGTCCGAATGCATGCATGGGGACTCGTGCGCATTATCTCACCCGTTGCTTCTAGTGCCTTGTCCTCTTATATTATTATCAGTTTTGCTTAGGTTAAGACATTAATGTAAGTAACATTTAAGGGATTATATTATACGTAGTCATTCATGCATTTTCTACTTTGAATTTTCATGAATATATACACTTAGGTAAGAAACATGAAAATGTTAAATCATTCCTTTTTAATGGTCTAAAATCCAAAATACACGAATTTTTTATTTTTTTAAATAGTAAATATCATCTAATAAAGTATATATTTTAATTAAAAAAATATACCACTCTCTTTCGAGTTAAATGAACTCATTTTTAATAAATATAAAAAAAAATTTAATAAAATATATACATGGTGTCATATTTTGGAGTGAGGGCTGTTATATATGATACTCGTTTATAATAAGTCACTGATAAGTGAGAACCCAGTGTAGTGTATTATATACAGTAAGATAGACAAAAAAAAGAACTCTTTTTTTTTTTTTAATAGTACAAAGGCCAGACAGGACAACATTGCGGATCTAATATGGATCATTTTTCAGACAAACCGAGGGCCAAACCTACTGAAACCAGCCCAAATGGATTGTACTGGCAATTTTTTCAACCTTGCACAGCAAAGATCGAATCTTGGATACTCACCGTGTCCACCGCTAGGCCAAAGACCTCGGGACATAAGTGAGGAATCAGCGTTCATCACATCCTTCCTACCCAATTAATCAGCTTTAAATTAAATAATGTAAAACCATAGGCATTATAATTATAACTATATATTGGTCGTAAAGCCTTGGAGAAGGTGCAGTGCACATTAAATTATGAACCGACACAGGAAGGACGTCTGTCTCTGCATATACATAGTTTTATGAACTAGTGGTCTGTCCTACCATAAAAGAAAAAAAAAATGGTCCGTCCCTTATGTTTTGTAGTTTTTAATTAATAGTTTATGAATCAGCAATACAAAATACTAATTAAAATAAGGATAGAGTAGAGATGAGTAGAGATAGCTAGGGAAAAACATTTGAAAAAATGATGGAAGGTTTATTGGCTGTCTGATCATCTGAGCGTTGATGTCTTAGGATGAGTTTGAAAATACAATTTAAAAATTAATTTTAAGTTTTATACACGTTTTTTTAAGATGTAATGATGAGGATTGTTTTTTAATTAATTAATTAATCATGTTGGTTATTCATAATAGAAGTTGTTTTTGTTGGAATAAACACAGTTTTGTAAGCACATTTTTTTTAATATAATAGTAATGATAACTTTTCAATTAAGTGGATTTGTTTGGTAACTTATTTGAGACTTTTAACTTTTAAATAAGCTAAAAGCAACTCCAATTGGGTTGTCAAACGCACCCTTAACAGTCCAAGTGAAATCAAATTGTTGTTACACTCGGTCTATTTTATAGTAAAAAAACATAGTACTCATGTTTTCATTTAAAAAAAATCTTATATTTATTATTTTTATAAAAACTGAATTATATACTTCAGTAAATTGAATCATATCTCATTTATAAAAAATGTGAAACATTCCAATGTTGTATATATTTATTACAGTGAGTTGAAACGGTTAATCAGGTATATAGTTGAACTATAAAAACGATTGAGTATAACAATATTAAAATTTTCAGTTCTTTTTTGGATCATAAAGTTATCATATAATACATTCACTGCTTTTATCAAGCCGATGGAGTTAGGGGATGGTTCAAATTTTGCCTTCCTTTTGCCCATCTCACTCCTGCGATTGAACTGTGTAGGATAAAAAAATGAACACAGATGAAGATCTGTTCCAAGGGTTTTTGGAACCCAACAAGTACGTTTTCTTTCAATGCTAATTATCACTCCTTGAAAATAATGTTTTCTTGCAGGAGATAGTGTGCAAACTTGCTTTAGAATACATAAAATTAGGGAAATGATGTCATCTTTGTGAAGTCTCCTATGCAATTCTCACTTATATTTTTATTTAAAAATATAGACTAATCCATTTAAATGCATATTGTGATAGTGCATAATGAGGCCGTTTGCCTAGCGGAATAGGGGTGAGATAGAGGAGGAATAGATAAAACAGGTGTTTGGATAAATGGAATAAGGGGGTATAGCTATGTGAAATAAGGAGAGAATAAGCTGGTATATGTATTCTAAGTCCATCAATGGATTTGTGTTATTCTTCCACTGGAATAAGGAGATTTACCTATCAAATCATATATCATCATATCAAATCACATGTCATCACCTCTTATACATTAATGAGACCCACATGTCAAATCAACTTTTTACACCTTATTCACATTTTATTCTTCATCAATCAAACACATCAACCTTCATTATTACGTTTCCCAATGAGAATAACTGAAAACACAACCAAATACAAAATCTCTTATTTCATTGATAAAGTCAATAATTTCTGGAAAAGGTATAAACTCCAAAATAGTTTATGTGTCTATCCAAACATGCCCTATATGTATTGAGACATGTTAATGTATTTTTTTCTTGTAAAAAATCAATTTTTTTTTATTTTTATACACTGTGATAATACAGTATATAATGCATTATCAGAATACTACATACGTGGTTATGAGAACGATTTTAGAATTCAATGGAAACAACAAAATAAATTAAATGTATTAACGCTCTATGTTATACTTACATTCGCTACATAGAAGTTTAAAACATATATCTGTGTTTTAATAGCAGTTCAATGCAACTGCTTATTTGAATTTGAATTTTGATCGTATTAATTGTTGAATAATATTCATATCTTTCATCGGTGATTCTCACTCAACAATTAATGCATCATTTAAAATCATGATTAATTATTATAATTAAATCTTTACAAGCGTAAAACATTAAATGCTCTATTCAATAAACATTTAATGCATTTTAATAGGTCCGGCAAGAATGTACAAAATGCTAAGTGCTTATATATTTGGGTTTTGTGCGAAAAACATATTATTTATCTTTATACTGTCATAAATAATCAATTTACTTTTATACTATTAAAATATTTAAAAATATGTATTTTTACCAGCGTAATTAAGTTCCATCAAATTTTCTACTTATAAGGGTTAAAGTCATGGAGAATGACTAAAATATCCTTGTTTTTATATTTGCTATTACAAAATAAAATATTTATTTTAATATCATCAAATATTATATTTATTTTTATACCATGGAAAAAAATTAAAATTTATCATGAGAACAATTTAATGGTATACAAAAAATAACCTGATTTTGGATGATTTATATGAAAAAAAACTATTATTTTTTGTGATTATCAAATAACATCATTTTTTAATATTAAAGACTATTGAATTGAAGGTGGCATTTTTTTTCAATAAATGTAATTGGATTGGAGGTCCGCTTCCAAGTAAAGATCCGGATACTCACGCCTAAGATCCTGCATTAAGAGAGCCTGAGAAATTGGTGTGATACCGATCAATGGGACCCCGACGCTTAAGTCAGTAGAGTAAATTAAAAAAGATGAAGATGAAGAAGATGGTTCTAAGAACCAGAAGACCAGAATAATTTTCAGTGTTTACTTGCATATATCCTTATCTCCTCCTTCTTTTGCCTTTTTAGCTGTGTGGGTGGCCATGTTGTTTCCCGTTCAGGTATCCCACCGTCTCGGCTGGAATCTTCTGACATGGAAGATTTTGCGAGATACAGGACTGGGGGTTTTACTATGGTGTGATGGCCATGTGGCGTGGCCTCAGCGTGTCTACGACGAGCAATGGCAGGTGACTTGTCGGGGTCAGGGCATATTTGCCAATTCGGTGGGGTAGAACAGCCCTAAACGGCAGCTCGATTTTTAATCTACGGCAGCTCGATTTTTAATCTACGGCAGCTCGATTTTTAATCATACGGCCGACTTGATGTTTGAGTTTCTCTCCATCATATGTATTTTTGTGTTCTTGATTTGTTTTTATGGGATTATGTAAGGGTTATCTGGATCCTTTGAAGTTGCTGATGTTTTGTCTTTTTTATATCAAATAATTGGGGACTATAAGAATTTAACCTAATTGCTTCAATTCTGCTTCTTGTTGATGAATCTCTGCTGTTTCTTATATATCATGGTTCATTAAAGATCCTATTTTCCCTTTAGAGAGAACAATCATCTGATTTAATATGAACAGATTGATCATTTTGAGTGGTATTGATCAAACTTATCCAATTTGTTTTTTATGCTTCAATTCTGCTTGTTGTAGTACAGTATGCCTAAGCCAGATATATTACGATTGATTTCTAAAATCAAGTTGTTATTTATTTCTTCAAAATTTCATTGGACAACCCTTCTTTGTTGAATTATAATGCTATGTTTGTGGATACTGCAGGTCGTAAACATAACTTGAACATGAAAATAAAATGCTGCATGTGGATTTTATATATTAAAATAAAACATTTTCATGTGCGCATTTTGATACAATTTATGTAACTGTCAAACTCTTACAAAATGGGTCCATCCCAATTTTTTGTTGTTATGTATTTGAATTTTAATCAAGGCATTACGATGTGTTTGCAGTCTAATTAAGAAGTCTTTGCAATTCTATGGAATATGTGAAAATATATAAACATGTGGATATCCAGACACTATATTGTTTTGGCTCTTCAAAGGAAGTTTGGGACTAGTATTTTTAATATGTTAAAAAAGAATAATCTTTAATATTTTCAAAAACACATGTTTTTATCATTTTCAACCAAACATCAAAATAACATTCAGCACTTATAAAATGGACCAAAATACCCTTCCAATAATCACATAAGTCAACTAGTTAACCAAACACACTTATATAAAATATTGCTTAATATTTTTCATTGAACCAAACACTTTTTTTTTCTAAACTCTTAAAGATTATCATCTTTCCTCTTTTTGCACTTAACAATCAGCATTTAAATTCCGCTTTCCGCTGTTGCCAAACAGCACCTTAATGATATTTGCTCAGAAATTATTTTCTCGGTAAAAAAGGGTTGTTTTGAAAAACTATATTTTCACCAAGGAATTATTTATTTGGCAAAAAGTAAAAAATACAAAAATAAAAATAATTCAAGATTTTTTATTTGATAGACGTTTACCAAGGAAATGTTCCCTTGGTAACAATCAAGACAAAATTGTTCTACTTCAAACAAATATAAATTACCTATAGTAAAACAATTTTCCAAAAGGGTTTTTTATTTTTAAATCCCTATAAACTATAGGATTTAGTGATTGATCCTTCATTTCTTCATATTTTGATTTTAGTCTCCAGATTTAAAGGATATGTTTCTTTTTAGTCCCTGGGAGGGACCTATCCCTAAATTATTTTATTTTCTTTTTAGTCCATAGGAAGGACTAAAAATGAACGTATCTTTTAAATCTGGGGACTAAAATCAAAATATAAAGATGTAAGAAATCGATCCCTAAATAGACATGTTTACAGGGACTGAAAACTAAAAAAAAACTCTTTCAAAAATGTTTACCAAGGAATTCAAGATTTTTATTTTCAAATCAACCCATGTTTACCTGGGAAATATTCCATGATAAAAGGGTCTGTTTTTATTTTATTTTATAGACACTATGCTTAGTAATATTCCTTGGTAAACATTATTTGATAAACTTGCTAACAAAATAGTTTTTGTCTCTCTGTTATTCCCCTTTACCCACGAAATGAAAATGTCCTTGGTAAATATATGCAATTACCTATGAAATTAGTTTCTTTGGCACAGTTTGTGGCTAAAACCCATTTTTCTTGTTGTGGAGGTGCTGTCCTCCATGGAAGGTGTGAACCATGTCGACATCATCTGCCGATAGTTCAAAAATGACACTATGCAATTTCATTCATCATCATGTATTTCAAATAAGAATAAAGATTAACATTTACATTGAAAATAAAACTGAGCCAACCAAAACAGCAACCAAATGTATCTTAGCTCACAAAAATTTACATATTACAACCCAAGATTGAGACCCTAGAACTCATTCAAAGCAAAACCTCTCTTTTTTTCTTCACCTGAAATGCTGTCATTCAATCTTTTGACTGAATGGGTAGCTTTCAGGTTTGTACAGTCTCTTCCTCATATCTACATTCAATCTTTTGACTGAATGGCTAGCTTTCAGGTTGAGCTCATATATTTACCTCTTATACTTACATGAACTGAATTTATGACTGTTCTGACATGGCAAGTATAACTGCAATTACATTAGAACTGAGGTTTGAAACCAGAACAAAGATGACCATCCCATACAAACTTTAGCTGATCTCTGGATCTGTCTCAAATGATAGAAAGTTAGTGGAACTGCTGCTATAGAAATCCTGGCTAGAAAAACCATGAGCATCAGAGTCGAATCTAGAATCCACATTGTCCATCATTTCCAAAGGACAGTCATTTATGCTTCGAGCGAAGGTGGATGGTGAAAAGTATGATGGCGAACCAATAAAATTTGGAAGACCAAATCCATCAGGCTTGTGATAACTTGAGAAACTATTTTCATAATTTTCCATTAACGGGGATCCAGTAGGGCATGGATGGGATGAAAAATGAGAAGAGACACCTGCAACAGATGTATTCTCAAAGGACACTACATTATCCCAGTGTTCAAATGCATTTTTCACCAGCTCAACTGCATCTGCCTGTACAGAAGAACAGATAATTAGAAAATAATGCTAAGAGTGAAAATGAAACAAAAATTGTCGGTGTAAACCATGCCTTTTGCGTTTCTGAAAGCTTATCAACAGGGACAAATTGCGCTTCTATAAGTATACCCATCACTTTCCCCACAATGTTGAAAAAAATTCTTGATTTACTATCAGCCTCTGAACAGTAAAAATACATTCGATTATCGAGTGAACACGTCCTAGCATGATCTATCACAGCTTCCCACATCTTAGTAGACATGCCAGTTCCTAAGATCTGCACAGTTTGTTCAGATAACATATTAGCATAGAACTTGACATCAGATAGTAATAATTTAAAAGAGCAAGCAGCAAAGAAAGGCATGCGACTAAGATTTTTACACATACATAGAGATAGTTTGCATACTTCATCATGAGAGAAGTGGACAACAAAAGATTCAGTGAGTGATCAAAGCTCTCTATACTAAAAGGGATAAATAGATAAGTTCTTCATTAAGCATTTATAGTGGAAAAATTCAAGGATAATCTCAGTGCATACAATTTCCAATAAATTTTTCCAATACATGATAATTCATCAATCCTCTTCTATTACACAAGAAAGTCCAAACTTCTAATTGTACCACATCCCATCCACATGTTTTGCAGAAGGATGATAATTTTTAACAGAGATGATAAATGTCAGGGATATCTAGATATGTAAATGGAGCATGCTATCTTCTAATAACCACATGAGTGTCATATAGTATATTTAGCAATTAGATAGTTCAAATTATTAAAACCAATGTAAGACATGGAGCACCTAATTTATTACCTAGCATAAATAATGGAAGATCCTCTCTATCTGAATGTACTTCTACAAACCTAGATTTGGGTTTAAAAAAGGATCTAAGTTTTGAAGATATATAGTATGCAGAATGCTAGTACCGATAAACAGAACATATTATAAATTAGAGGATACCACAGCAGTACATTTCGTAGCCTTGAAGAATCAATGTTGAGTAGAGTAAGGAAATCTCGGACAGTTTTCACGTTCTCACTGCTTAGACGTTTATGAAAAGCACCATCTTTAGCAATCTTTTCTAGGCGCCAGACTTCATCATGTAGCAATGGAGGATGATGCTTTTTGTATACTGCAAAGAAAAAAATAAGATATATGATTTTAGCTTTGCATTTGAAATTGTGGTAATGTTAATTGCACTAAGAGTAAAAACTCTAGGAAAAGAAGAAGAATTTAGTGTTATGGTAGGGAGGTCAACTGCAGAAAATATTTACTTATTATGAAGAACAATGTTAAAGTTTAGGGAGAAGAAAAGAGACCTCCATAGGAATTTCCTTTATCAGTTTTTAAAGGTGAAGGAATTCTTCAGAAATCCAATCTACAAGTATGATATAATTTAAGAAAAGATTCTTTAGCTTACTATTCAATTGAGAAGATAAATGAAATGATTCCCAATTGTTAAGGATATTTAAATGGGCATGGTTGCGAGGATACAAATCAAAGTGTGCATAAAATGCCACTTATACAGAAAGTAGTCTATAAAATATGAATGCTATTGTCATCACTATACACCAGGTCTAATCAATTTAATCTATATTGTTTTAGAGAGCAATAAAATTGTAAGTGAACATAAAATGCCACTTATCTAATTGACAGGACTTCTTAGTTCTATATTTAAGCATAACTAGCCTTTTAATTCTTGTTACAAAGAAATTATAGAAAAACAACAACCACATAACAAAACAAATGGTTAGGCCCCATAGAGGTCAGCATGCAATGTGAAGAGGCAAGGCTACCAGGTCATAAAAAAGTAATATCCAACCAAAACAGAGTGTAATGGACACAAAACAGTGCTTGAGGCCCTTGATGCTATTTCCCAAATTGTTATGATTCTTATCCAAGTAACAGTGCTTGAGGCCCTTGGTGCTATTTCCCAAATTGTTACACAAAAACAACAATAAAGACAGCAAATGACCAATAGTGATAATTGTGAGGCAAGGACAAATTTAGATTCTTATGTCATGGCTTGCAGAAATGTGAAAGATATCGATTCCATTCTCAAAATTTTAAAAAAGTAAATAACCAAAAACTACTATATCATTGACTTAATGTGATAATTATCATCATTCAAGCATCGTGACTGCGACTCAAGTATCAGTCATCAACCAAATTCAAGAAAAAAATACCAAGATATCAGGAGTAGAAGATATCAAAAGTCAAAAGTATATGCATACTCACATTCGCCACGATGATCCTTAACCATGAACGGTTTCGACTTTGCCTCCATGACTCTCTTTCCATTAGAATAACCAGACTCAACTCTTGCACCTAGCCTGAATTTCCTGCTCCTTGTCCAACTAGAATTATCTGTGAACATTAGCTCACCAAAGGCACCAGTACCCTCAATCAGATTCAGAAAAACATCCCCAAAAAGAAGTGGTGGCTTTCCTTCCCTTTCTCTGACAATATTACTTTTGAATTCGTCATATGTCCAGTTTTCTTCTTCATCACCATCAAAGTCCCCCTCTAGAACAACGATTTCAACCTTCATCAAGGATTCTGGACCTGATATGACAACTTCACCAGTCAAAGCATCAACTACAGCTATATTTATGGAGTTCTCCCCTTCAATTCTAGCACCAGTAAATATTGGCAAAGGAAGACTGTTTGTGAACTTCAGTTGCAAGCATGAGGCAGATGGTTGTATCTGTGAGTTTCCACATTGACTGTAATGAAAAAGGAAAGGGTCGTCCACATACAATAAGATTAAATTTCTAAAAGTTGATAGATTTGACTTGATGATATCTTAGTTATATTTTCATTAATGATGAGTTAATTCTCACCGTTTGTTACTAGCCAGATGCTTTGTCAATGCCAATTCCACTTCCTCCTTTACCTAGAAAAAAAAAAGCCAATGCATTGGGATTACATTCTAGACCTATGAGCATAAGATGAAACAGATATAGAGACATTCCCATTAACAAATTAATTAAATCATGCACAAAAGCTTAAAGAGTGTATCAGATGGGGATCTTTAATAACAAACATATACATGAAAAAAACATATACATGAAAATCAAAATTTTCTTATCTAATGCCCATAATACTTCAAACATAAGCAATTATTTCATAATTAATTACAATGACTTTTTTGATGGAATGGTATTCCTTACAGTGAAATTGAAATAACAAAATGGTACTAATGTTTTAATCCCCAAAGATTTTCAATGTACTCCATGAGGTTTTTGAACGGTATAATATTTTCACTTATGTTGAGTTTATAAGCAAGAACCAGGAGCGTTTGCTATATATGAAAGATCAAGTCAAGTGGATAAGCATAAATCCAGCCCGCTACAATCCGACCTGTTTTTAGGTTGGCAGGGCCCGGCCTGATTCTGGGGCCAGGCCGACTACCGGCCCAGCCCGTAAGCCCGTGGGGGGCCATATCATGTGGAAAGAGGGGGTAATGTTAATAATTTTATGTAATTTTTATTTGAATTGAGGCTAAGTTATGCAAATGATTAACATATATGTAGGTGCCAATCTAATTGAGATGTATATATTATTATGTAGCATTTCAACTAATTAATTCATTTTATTTTATTTTTTTTTGAAAATCCAATTAATATAAACATTTTATTCAATTAATATATCCAATGAATTTCAACATTATAATTTCAATATTTTATGTTATTTTAACATTAATATAAAATACAGAACTTAAAATTGAAAAAAAAAAATTGTTTAAAATCTTGGCCCACAAGCCCGTCCGTGGGCCCAAAACCCGAGGCTGGCCCTGAAGACTCGTTCAGGCCTGGGTCCATGGGCAAGGTTAGTCGACACAGGCCCGTCGGCCTTGGCCTAGGGCCACGCTTGGGCCCTGTTTCAATGGGCCAAACCGGCTGGCCCGACCCGGCCCGGCCTGGCACGTTGCCGATGATTAATTCCGAAGATCAATTTCTATTACATTGAAGTACTATCATGTGTTAGATTATTAAAGGCAAAATAGAGAGAACTCAATGAAAATGAGGTATTTGAGCATTGTCCAAGGAATAAAAAAGACCGGAAACATTACACATTGTTTTCTATTCATAGAGATTGTTAGGATATTATTCTAAAAACATGACTTGTGCAGCAAAATTTAGTATTTTAATTATTGAGATGGTTTTGACATTTTGATGAGAATCATTGTCTTGGTCCTTTACACTATAGATAATATGGAATGTCGAGTTTGGCTAACACAAATGGTCAGATTATCAGTTCCTTGTAAATTATAAGTTTACAATCTTAGATGGATTTGGACAATCAGTTGGATAAGGGTTGTAGTTAGTCTATCTTGACTATGGAAAATCAGTTCATAGTTTCAGATGATTGTGCTAGTGCACTTTATGTGTATTCTACAGGACTAAGTTGGGGTAGTCATTTTTGTAGTGATTAAATAACATGATTTACACCCCATGCTTATTATGATTATTTATACTCTTAATCCTGATATAGTTCTTAGATGTATGCATTTATTATTTGTCACTTTAATTCACAAAAAGTAAGATTCTTTCGTGAGTCAACAAGCTCGGTCACCTGGGTGACATTGACACTGTCTGATTGATGATACTCTCTTATGGACATTTATATGTTTTGGTTATGCCAACCCAGCCGGTAGATTTAATTCCTTCACATCCCAAATAAATTAACTCGAGATATCAAGAAAATAACAAGATATTGTGAGATAATGTTATTAGTAATAATTATTTCATAACGAGTATAACGTGAAAAAACTGTAAGCATATAATAAAAGGAGCTCAACATATATACTTTTTTAAGTATGTTGAATTATGATTAATGGCCTCAGGAGTTTAACTCTGAATTGAGTTATGGTGACCAAACCTATATAAATCAAATTATTAATTTCCTTTTTTATGTCTTGGACCTAGTCTATATATATATGTGTGTGGATTCCTCTATCTGAAAATCACACATTGAGTTTCACCACGACAATAAAAACCCTAAATTTCATTTAGGATCTCTAGAAACAGAAACGTGAGGAGAGAGAGAGAGAGAAGGGATCTACTATTGTTGTTTGAAGTAAGAAGGTCACACTTTGTCACGGATCTTTAACATATGAGGATATATCGAAAAAGATATAAAGGTTCCGATTAGGTGATCCAACTTCATCTATCCTATCCATCCTCCATCATTTGTAGAACTCAAATTTTGAGTTCTGGGGTTGACTCTAACTTCTGCCATGTAAAGTTTGCATGAGTAGAGAACCTCTCACTTTTTTGTTATTAGATCTATCTCTCTATCAATGGATCTTCGTGTTTGGGTGTGTTTTTTCAGCAATTGGTGTCGGAGCCCCATTGATACTCTATAGACATTGAATACGGTTATGTTGTCCATCGATATTATGATACATGATTAGATTTATAAGTCATGTAAATTGTCTAGATTGTAGATCTGTGCTAAGTTTGCTTTGCAGCAATCTTAATCTGATTATTATAGTTATTGTGTTGTTTATCGTCTTGTTTTTCATGTGATTAGATCCCACGCCGGTTGTGTATGGTTACCTTATGTAATCGAAAATGATTGTGGGAATTTGATGCACTGAATAACTTGTGTAGTGTGCCAATGCATGCGTAAATAGAGGCTTATGAAAATTGATGGTCAATGTATAGAAAAGTAGAGATCTATGGATGATTATGGTTTTCCAAGTTATGAAAAATAGTGGGTGGATAGTAAAGTGGTGAAATGAATGAGGTGGTTGGTAGTAGAAAATATTGTAAGGGTGGTGGTGAACACTTGTGCAAATAAATTAAAGTTATCCCACACAAAATCACAATTTGTATCACTACATCTAAGCCTGTTAATGGGTTGGATCTGAGCCAGATCAGGTGGACCCAGACCCGACCCATAGTAGAACCCGGCGGACCTGAGTCCAACCCAATTTTTGGCGGGTCCTTGAAAATCTGGACCCGAACCTGTCAGACCCAGGCTCGTGTTCGGGTCAAGCGGCTCGGTCTCTCTCCCCGGTCCCCCCCACATCAGATCTGTCCCGACCCATCTCGTCCTTCGACTTGGTCTCTCTCTTTCTCCGACTCCTCCGCATCAGATCTTCCTCTCAAAATTTTGGTAGTCTGTGTTCATCATGCCTCGGCAGGCAAGGAGGATTGTTCATGTCTTATTTGCTGACGTTTTTTATTTTCTGTTTTTATTCTAAATATTGGTAGGTTCTTCTGAATCAACAGATGATGGTAGTCAGTGTTCATCATTTCATATTTTATCCTTGACACCAACGTTTGGTTTTACAATTCGATTTGTGTTCCTCCTATGATTTCATTGTTTTTGGCTTTGTAAAAGAAGCTTATTTAAATAAATAAAAAATTTGTGGTTGATGTTTATTTTTCAAGGGTTCTACTTCAGCATGGGGAGAACATGAGGGGTTGATTTTTGAAGAAGATGGTGATAAGTGGGCCAAAATGTTGACTATGGGCCAAAATGTTAAACTGTTATCAATACAAAAATAACGAAGCTAGAACTTGGTAAATGAGATACAAAATTATAGGACAACTAATACTAATAGTCTAATAACATATGGACTTATATATAAAACAGTCGGGTGACCCGGACTAGACCCGTTTGTATGTTCGAGTCCAAATCGAGTTGGGTATATTACACGTGTAATCAGATCCGGATCAGGTACGGTTGGATCTAGGTCTAAGTCCGGATCTGGACCTGACCCGTTGACAGGCCTAACTACATCCCTCAAATATAAATCTAAGATAGATCACAAAGTTCACTTTAAAATAGAACCATTAACTGATTCCAACAAGTAGTAATGGTGGAAATAATTCAAAAAGCTCAGTTACACACTATCTCTTTTCCATCCCCAATTGTTATCATGTATATCTCGTTAGTCTCATATATTCATACTAACGAGGTATATGATTTATTAGAGTTTTTTTACACTTTTAATAAATCAATACATATAATTCATTAGAATATATGCTTCATTATTTATGATAACATATATCTCATTATATGATGTATAATATCGAAAGAAAAAAAATCAAAACACAAGTGAACTATAAAGGAAGCTAAAACAAGTACTGCACATAACATTTTCCTAGAGAGATGCACTTACAATTATCCGAAGCATGGGCTCTATAGCTGACATCAACTTGTCGAGGGCATGAATCTTCATGGCCTCCATAACCACACTACAACCAACGAAAAAGAACACTTGTTAGGAAAAACAATGAGACAAAAAATTTATGAAGAATCACCAAAATAATCATCAATTTTTTTTTCCCTTGAAATCATAATCCAACCAACCCCGATACCAAAACAGAAAGATTATTTGAAGCTCTGTGTGTCTCCCAAAATAGCATGCACAAATCAATATGCATGTAAATAAAACCATGAATATGTTAATCTTCATAAACTCTCATTTGTCCCCATAGTTTAATGGGAATATACTTTCGTTTTAAAAAACCATAAACAAACCATATAATAGTTACCATTTCAACAAAACCAAGCAAACACACAGTTTCCACGACAAGAATGGAACATTAAATGATTATATTCCAATGCTTCCCATTATAGACAAAACTGACAACACGTGTCCACATATATCATCAAGCCGAAACAAACGTGCATGCTCGCATAGATATTCCATTTCATCATAAATATATAAATAAATCAGCAATACCCACATCAGCTTTCACAATATAATAACAATAGTAAAAACAAAACCCCGTTATGTTTTCTCCTAGACAAACCCTTCCCAGGACTCCTCCAAACAAAATGGAAAATAAGACACTAACTCCTAAAATCACATCAAAACTCAGAAAAAATACATCAGCTGACATGACTTTAGATATGCATACAAAAAGTGACCAAGCAAAACATAACACATCAGCTTTCACAATATCATAGTAAAAACATAACCCCGTTATATATGCATGTTTTCTCCTAGTCAAACCCTTCCCATGACTCCTCCAAACAAAATGGAAAATAATACACAAACTCCTAAAATCACATCAAAACTCAGACGAAACACATCAGCTCACATGACTTTAGATATGCAAACAAAGAGTGACCAAGCAAAACATAAACACATCGGCTTTAGTAAAAACACAACCCCGTTATGCATGTTTTCTCCTAGTCAAACCCTTCCCATCACTCCTCAAAACTCAAACAAAATTGTACTATATAGAATGTATCAAAACTCAAACAAAATACACATCCAGTTCACATAATTTTAGAGAGAGAGAGAGAGAGAGAGAGAGAGACCAAGCAAAACTGGGGACTTTGCGCCGCTTCTCATCAGGTCTGTCGCTGCCCTGCGACGACGAAGACGTCGGGTCGGCGACCTTCTCTTCCTCTAGGTGCCTCTTCTGTGACATAATCTTTGTTGTCTCTCTCACAAAGCTAAGTGAATAATTGACAGTGTTTCTTGCTTAGGCTTTCGAATATGGTCGAGAGACATTATCATGGAGTGACTGGTGTGTTCGACGTGGTTTCTGCGAAGTTTCCGAATCTTTAATTTTGTGTGTGTACTGTGTATTTTAGTTAACGTTTTAAGCGTGTGATGTGTGAAGCCAATCAAATCGGGGCCGATAATTGTTGCTACAGTCCCAGTAGATGGAGGTCATACTGAATAAAGATAGGGGTTTTTAATTGTTTTGGAATCGACAGTTGAAAATCAGCTTTTTGAAGGAAAAACTACTTTTGTACCTGCTTATGATATTGTGGTTATACTTTGTCCATTTGTACAAACTATCCTGTCTGTCAAAATATATATACGATGCATTCTAACAGTTTTTTTCCAGTGGAATCGATGTACCCCTAAAAAATAACCCTTGTTCTCTGTTCAGTGAAACATAATTTCCTGTTTTGAACGTGTTTGTTAACTTTTTGAAAAGTATCTTCTGGGTTTGGGTGGCTTTTAGGTTTGCAGGAAGCTGTTTTATCTGGCCCGTTTCTAAACAAAAATATTAGGGTCAAAAGCTCCAGAAGATTTATGTGGAAAAGTATTTAAAACTTAAGTTTCCAAAAACTGTGGAAGACAGCTTCCTCCAAACAGGGTCGGAGCCACGAATTCAAATAGGGGGGGCCGGAAGGCCAGTAGACTTAGAGTAAAAAAAATGTACGTTTAAAATATTATAATTATATGATAATTCAAGATAATTAAAATTGACCGATAAAGATTGAGTCTTTAAAATAATTGACCATTTAGATATAAAATTATTTTTTACTACTTTTTCCATATTTAAAAAATTTGAAAATTTTATTTGTAATTTTTTAAAAAAACTTGAAATCTCAATATTTATAATCACAAAAAATAAAAAAATATGAAAACAAAATTGATGATAACACAATGATACCCTTAAAGCATAGATGTTAAAAATTAACTTTCAAAAAAATCCAAGAGATTCAAATTGGCGTTCATGAAAAAAAAAAAAGTTCATTACAAAAAACTGTGATTTTTCAACCACCGAAACCAAGAGGCTGTGGTCGAAAAATATAATTAAAATATGTGTATTTAATTTATATGAAATATGTACTTAATTTTCATGAGCACAATTACTTAATTAGCTAAGAGTGTTGTTACACAATTTAATTTCCCTCCCACATTCTAATCTCATATGCATCGATAGCAAATCAAAAGAGCATATACTCACATTAACAAGGTAGATGTTTTAATAAAAAAATTTACATTTTCTATAAATGTATTAATGTAATTCATTAGAGTATATGTTATAGTTTTTATAAAGGCATATACTTTATTAGATTATATACATTATTTTTAAAAAATTGAAAACACGTGTATACTGGAATTTGATTGAAAAAGGAACTGTGTGTGATATTATCCATTAACTAATATAAGTGAAAAAAGGTCCCAGTAAAATCAATAAATCCCTTTAGTTCTAGTTAGTGATTGTAGTCCCTTGGTCCATATTCTACCAGTGCAAGGAATATATTAAAATAATATTTCATTTTAGAATCTTTGAAAATAATATTTAAGTTCCTAAAAAAACTAATAAAATCTAAATTAGTCATTTTTATGACTGAAAAACCCCTTCAAACGTAGAAATATCAAGAGAATTGTTTATTTTTATTATAAAAATAGTTTTTGAAATCCTATCTAAAAAATTATTTATATATGCATTAAAACTATAATTTTACAGGGATTTTTTTTATCAATTTTCATATGTTTTTAGAGACTTGTTAGATCGATTTTTTTCAAGAAAGAGAGTAAATTTTAAAGGGTATTACAGTAATTTATCTTATATAGTTAGTTTTAACAACATAACTAATTAATTTTGATAATAATAAAGTTTAAAATAAATATTGTCTAATAAGATAGAGAACCGAGCGGATTTACCGATTTTAGTGAGATCTTTTCTGATTTTCATAAATTTTTAGGGAGCAATATATATCAATTTTTCCTTTTAAATTATCTGGTTAAGCAATGATAACTCGATTAAAAATCATGGATGCAATTTTATCCCTAAGTTGGATCTCAGATAGGCCTCTCAACGGGTCGAGTCGGGGTGGACCCGGACCCGCCCGTTTGATTGTCGGGTCCTTCGGGTCGGGTCCATATCGGGTCTCGGGTCGGGTCGAGTCGGGTTGACCCATTAACAAAAGTAGGTCAGACAAAGAGAGATTGATAAACTTCTTAAAGGCCTACAATGACTTCATTTTTATTTCTTTTTAATAGAGTGTAATATATTATAAATAGTTTTTCACTATTTTAATTTTTTAATGTTTAATATGACACTTGGAATACCTTTTTAGATTATTACGCTTTTACGTGAAGTCAAAAGATTGTAAAAATATTTCAAATGCTTAAAATTTTAAATGAGTATTCAATATTTAGTTATAAATGTTTGGTTGGATCATAAATATTGGGTTGGATCATAAATAAAAAAAAATCACAAAGTATTTGGGTTGGGTCAATCGGGTCCATAGAATCGGGTCGGGGTGGACCCAGACCCGACCCGTTTTCATTGTCGGGTCCTTCAGGTCGGGTATTTATGCCTTCTATCGGGTCGGGTCGCGACCCGTTGACAGGCCTAATCTCAGACCGTCCAGACAGATGAAGATCTATTGTATTTTTAATTTTGAGTCTGAGTATTCAGTGAATTTTCTTTTTGCCTCAACCTCTATGAATAGACATGCATGCATCCATAACATTTCAAGGAGACTTAAATTGAATATCTGAGAGAGGATTTCGAGAGTCCAAACCCAAGCACTATTTTCTCTTTCAAAAACATTAATCACATTAGTGGAAATCTAATTAAACGTACCAAAAAAATGAATATATGTAAATCCTAAATTAGTTACTGCGGATCAAGGCCTCCTGAATAAAGGTAGGGTGTCTGGTTTGGAATCGCCTGTTGAAGATCAGCTTTTAAAAAAAACACGTCTTTGTACCCCCTTATAAATATTTGTGGGTGGTTGGACTGGATTACCTTGGTGGATTCTTATTTGTGAAAACAGTCCATCCAGTCTGTCAAAAGATTCACAAACATTCTAACAGATTTTTCAGTGTTGTTGATACACTGAAGCTGACATCATAGCCACACATTATATGGACAGCCAAGATCAAATGGAACAGAAGAAGAGAATACATCTTGATCGTTTGGGAGCACCGTTATTTCAAATGGCCATAACTTTTAAACGTACATCAGAATCACTATTATAATATGTCCACGTGTTCGTGTCGACGAGCCCGACAGGAATTGTTGCTATGCCTCTATGCTAATTTTTGAAACGTTCTAAAATCGTCTTGGAGATCAAATCGATGGTTCAAAACTATTTTTATTATTTTTAGGTAGTTTTGAGTTAGTTAGGATTTTATGGATTTGTTAGGATATACTATATTTATATTTAAATTTCACATGTTAGTTGGAATTCGAATTTGAATATTAGTTAGGATTAAATGAAGATGTATTAATTATCTTTACATATTTACATAATGTGTTAAGATCATTGTTAGTTTAGATTAGGTTAATCAGTTGAGATCCCAATTTGTTAAGGATTTTTGTTATATAAATAGGCATATAACCCAATTGATTATTCAGATTATTGATTATTTAAAGTTTATTTATTTTATCTATTGTATTTTGTTAGGAGTATTAACATTTGCATAGAACTACCCAATATATGGCATTTCATCATAAATCAACAGATCTTTGAAGCCCACCATCCTGGTATATCCTGGTATTCCTCGCGAATCAACAGTGTCGTTGGAACCTGCAGATCTCGCATCTCTAAAGGTTGATCGGGTCAGCAGAAGAGCATGATCCTACACTTTTTCATATACCCCTAAAAAATAATCTGGTTTAGTGAATCATAATTTCATGTTATGAGTCCAATGACAATACATCACATGCTCACGGTCCAACCAATTCCAGCTCTAATTTCAGTCTCATATGCGTCGTTTAAAACTTATCGGAGCATATATACGCATTAACGAAGTATATGCTTCAAGGGTTTTTTATTTTTAAGTCCCCACAAACCATCATATTTAGTGATCGATCCATCACTTTAGTCCCAGATTTAAAGGATAATTCCTTTTTAGTCCCTATTAGGGACTAAAAAGAAAATTAAATAATTTATAGATAGGTCCCTATTAGGGACTAAAAAGGAATTATCCCTTACATCTGGGGACTAAAATCAAATACGAAGAAGTGAGGGATCGATCACTAAATATGATGGTTTGTGGGGACTTAGAAATAAAAAATCCCATACTTCAATAGAAATTTTTCACATTTTCTATAAATGCACATGTTTACAATTCATTAAAGTATAAGTTTAATTTATTTAAAAACATATACTCATCAAATAGATATATTATTTTTAAAAATTTAAAATAATTGTAACCGTATGTAATAATATCTTAACTTAAATTAAACCAGAATTACAACAGTTGTAACACAGTTTAAAAATAAAACACTGTTGAAAAACTGTACTCACAAAGCACGACCTGTAGAGTATGGTCTGCTCTGACATATATTATTAGTTGTCTCAATTTTTTTTTTATCCTAAGTTGGATCTCAGTCCGTCCGGACAGATGATGGTCTACCTGCAGATGATTTTGAGTCAGAATTTCAATGAATTTTGTTTTTGCTAGAAGCTTGCATCCATAATATAATATCTCCAAAAGACTCATTGTCCGTTTAAAAAGACAGTTTAAAAAATAGATTTTAAATTTATACACAGCTTTTTGAGTGTGTTCAGCAGTCTAATTGGGTTTTTTTTGCTACTTTAAAAACTTAAAACACCGAACAGGTTACCAAACATACCTACATAAACTAAAAAATTGTGTTTGTTCTAACAAAAATAACTTTTGTTATCAGCAATAAACATAATTATTTGATTAATTAAAAAACAGTCATCATCATTACATTAAAAAAAAACGTGTATAAAGCTTAAAGATTTTTTTCAAACTGTGTTTCCAAACGCGTGGATGTAATAATGAGAATTATTTTTTAATTAATTAAAAAATCACGTTTGTTGTTCATAATAGAAGTTGTTTTTATTAGAATAAACATAGTTTTCAAGACATTTTTTATTGTAATTATATGGACAGCTATTCAAATAAACGAGCTTGTTCGATAACTTGTTTGGGGCTTTTAGCTTTTAAAAAGACTAAAATTAACCAGAAACAGGTTGCCAAATGAGTTGCCAAAACATTCTTAGATTGATGACAATTGGCTTTTTTTTTTAAATCATGTGATATTCTAAGGGGGTTTCTATTAATATTGTGTGTTTTTTTAGGGAAAAATCGATCTAGCTCACTGAAAAATTATGAAAATCAGAAAAAATCCATGTAAAATTGATAAATCCACTCAAGTCCCTATCTTATTAAATAATATTTATTTTATTTCCTATAACTAACCAGATGTGTGGTTAACCCTAACCATGCATGGTGAATTATTGTTATACCCTTTTAAAATTTATTTTCTTTGTTGGAAAAAATCGATATAACTCCCTCAAAACTTATGAAAATCGAAAAAAGTTCCTGTAAAATTTAAAAATCGTTTCAACTCCTTGAAATATTCTTAAAATCACAAAAAAAATGTGATTATCTAAAAATATATACTGATTTATTTAAATCTTATTAAACAATTTATAGTTTTATAATCAAAGTGTTATGCTTTTTATTGCTAGTAATTTTGTGTTGATGAAACTGTAATTTTTTTTGTTAAGTCTCTATAACGAGATTGAGGTGAAAATGTTGAAAAATGACTCAATTTTGTATATCAAATGAGGTTCGATGGATTTTTTTTATTGATGAGGATGACATACAAAGATGGAGATGTTGAAAAATAATTGGGGTATTTTTATCTTACAAAAGTACTAAATCTGATTTTATAAAGTTTGTTGGGACTGAATCCAATTTTAGTAAATTTCTGATGACTTATTTCAATATACTCTTGATCGGGGGATTAAATTCGTTAACCATATACACTTTATGGAGACCAATGATGATTTTGTGATTTTAGAGGGACTTTTTGTTATTTCAAGAAGATTTCAGAGAGTTAAGAAGATTTTTCTCTTTTTTTTAATTACTTGCTTGTTTTAGTAGGGGTGGAAACTAAATAACCCTAATAAAATTTACCATGATTTTTTTAAACAAGACACACACAATTTTAAAATTCACATTAAAAAATTCACGTTATATTCTAATAAGAAAATAATGGATTTATATTTTTAAGTCCCTATAAACTATGTTTTTTTAGTGATCAATCTCTCACTTTTTCATATTACTTTTTATATCCTCACCTTCAAAAACCTATTTCGTTATTAGTTCCTACGCGAAACATCCATCAAAATATTCCATATGCCATTATTTTTTGAAATAAGATTTTTATTTTTAAGTGCCTGTAAACTATGTTATTTAGTTATCAGTCCCTCCCTTTTTCATATTTCATTTTAAGTTCCCAACATCAAAAGTTTTTTTTTGTTACGTTATTACTCCTTGGACAAAATGTTGGTATGATTTTGAAAGTATTTTGATATTTGGACGCTGATACAAAATGTTTGATAAAATATCTAAAACAAAATTGTATTTGCATTATTAGGTATTAAGTGACAATTTTAGTATTATTCAACACTGTATATGTCCACCAATCTGAGATTGCATTCTCTTATAACCTTAACTGTTTAATTGGGATTGATAATAGAAGCACAATAAGAATAATTAATAATAAAATAAGCGTTTTAAGTTGAGGACTCAAAAAAAATACGAAGAAGAGAGAGATCGATTGCTAAATATAATTTACAGGAACTTAAAAATTAAAATCTCAAAAATTAAATATACACCAAAAAACGATTTGTGAATATATTATTCACACACACATTCACTTAATCTTTCGAAACCGTTAACCCTAAACCCTGATTCAATTAATGAGAATCTAATGAAATGTACCAGCAAAGATGAATAATGTAAATCTGCCTCCTGAATAAAGCTAGGGTGTTTGTTTTGGAATCGCCTGTTGAAGATCAGCTTTATAAAAAAAACCCCTTATAATATTGTGGTTGGACTGGATTACTTTGGTGGATTCTTATTTGTGAAATCAGTCAATCATGTCTCTCAAAAGATTCACATTCTAACAGATTTCTCAGTGTTATTGATAATACCCTTAAAAATAGGGTTTTTTTTATTTTTAAGTCCCCACAAACCATCATATTTAGTGATTGATTCCTCACTTCATATTTGGGTTTTAGTCCCCAGATTTGAAATGATAATTCCTTTTTAGTCCCTGAGAGGGACCTATCCATAATGTTTTAAGTTTTTTTAGTCCCTCATAGGGACTAAAAAAGAATTGATCTTTAAATCTAGGGACTAAAACCCAAATATGAAGAAATGAGAAATCGATCACTAAATATGATGGTTTGTGGGGACTTAAAAATAAAAAACCCTTAAAAATATTCCGTGTTAAGTGAAACATAATTTCATGTTTTTTTTTAAAGAATTGTGCTCCCAGGATTTGGATTTGGTCATTTGACCTCTTTCATGGAGGTGAGAGGTGTTTACCGAACATAATTTCTTGTTATGACTGTGTTTAGTAACTGTAGGATCATTTTCTGAGCCCAATAACAACACACCACGTGCCCACGATCCAACCAATTCCGAACTCCAATTCCAGTCTCATTTGCGTTGATAAAAAATTATCGAAGCATATATACGCATTCACGAAATATATGCTTAATTAAATTTTTTTTTACATTTTATATAAATGTATGCATGTAATTCATTAGAGTATAAGTTTCATTTTTTAAAAAACCTTGTACCTTATTAGATTAGATAGATATACCATTTTAAAAAATTTAAAACAATTGTACACTAACATGAGACAAATTAAAAAAAAAAGACAGTAGGTAATATTATCCTGTTTAAATTAAATCAGAATCACTGTAAAACAGCTTATTAAAAAAAAAACAGTTGAAAAACTGTATTCACAAGGCACAACGTGTAGACGTTATATGGTCCGCTCTGACATATATGTAGTTGTTTCAATTTTATATTTATCCTAAGTTGGATCTCAGACCGTCACGACAGATGGCGGTCCACCTGCATATGATTTTGAGTCAGAATATTCGATGGATTTTGTTTTTTTGCATCAACCCCTAGGAATAGGAATAGACAACAATTTTTTTTCTTTTACTGGAGGAGCCTGATTGTTTTTCATATTCCTTACCCCCCCCCCCCCCCCCCCCTTATAACAAAATTGAGTTATTCTGAAAATTATGTCAGTATATATAACAAATCAACAATAAAAGATTTTTTTTGGTTGTATTTTTTTTATTCTTTGGAAAACGTAAGAATAAAGGTTGAGTTGTTTGTTTGATAAATAATAAAATATAAATAAAATGTAAAAAAGTTGATTTGACTGGAGGGTGTTGAGGTGATTTGATGTGATGAGGTGTAAAAAGTTGATTTGACATGTGGGCTGAGAATGATAAGGTGTTTTTCAGGGGTTGCTTATTGTTATTCTCTTATACTCGTTTAAACTGTTTTACCTAGACCCTTCAAAAAACAACTATTTTTCTTATCCATTCCTATATCACCCTTATACCGCCCTTATACTCGTCTATTCCGTTAAAAACGGGGGGTTTTTACAAAGGGATAATTTTTATAATAAACTAGTTTAATTTGTAAGGATAAAAAAATTATTATTATTCTTAAGATTTGCATTTAGTAATGTTTTTTATTATCCTCATTTTTTATGTTTTTATTCTTCAATTTTACATTTGGATTAAATATGGGATAACTTTTAATTTGTTTTAAAAAAATATGAAATCTGCCCTTCTTATTAATGAAGTATTAATATTGTTTGGTGGAACACATTCTTTTTTTCTTTTCTTTTTTTCTTTTTTGGGGAAAGGTAGTCATAAATGTTATTCCAATATTACAAAATAGGGATAAAAAATTGGGACAAAGTTTATTCCACCTTTTACCTATAACAAACTATTTCCATTTTTTATCTCAAAATGTGAACAATTATCCATGCTTTATCCCCAATTTTTTTTATGCCATATGGGATAACAAGTGATTTAATCCCAATTTTTTCTTTATCCCAATCCTCTTATCCCCATGCCAAATTAGACCTTCAAGCTCAAATAGTCTATATTTATATTCTTCTTCTTTACTAAATCCGCGTAAAACTATACCACATCTTAAAAGATTAATACTATTTTCATTAGTTCTAAAGTCTTTTTTGCACTTAATTGGCTAGAACATTTTCTAGAAGTGGAAGTGACAAAACAAGTGTGTTGTGTCTGAGAACATTGTTCAAGGTTAACCTCTGCTCTCGGTCTGTAACAATGACTAACGGCAATGGAATTATTGAATAGCTCTCTAAAACCCAGCAAATGTCCAAATAGAGTTTGCCTCTTTTTTTGTTTCCATGTACATGAGAATGTAGTTGAAAATGTCTTATTGGTTGTGTAAAACCCATAATCTCGAGAATTGACAGGTCTATACTGATTTATTTTGTATGTACAATCCATCATAAATAACAAATGCAAATACATTCGCTTAATGCAATAGATGTAGGGTGTGCCCAAAAAATATCTAGTAGTCTTTTAAAATCTTAATATTCTCTGTGTCAAACCAAATGGGCCTTTTAAAGTCCATGGACCTTATCATTTTTGTTACTCCTTTTTTAACCATATCTCGTGTTAGGATTGTGTATACTCCGCATACAGATTGATTGGTAATCCAGTCTTTAGTTTGTTGTGATTTTCACTAGATGTTGAGATTGTTTTGCACACATTTTTTACAACGAGCCTATAAAAAATCTCTCTCAGTTTGTCATTCTCCCCTAAACTACCAATACCTGTTCATCAGAAAATAATAATCCAAAAATCCATTTGAGATACACAAAAACACTGAAAAAATACAGTGAGATTCCACCTTAAAAAATAGAGTCTATTCCGTTTTCAGCTTATCCTCTTCAAATCAGGGCGAGAGCAATCGCGTGCATCGTTTTCTTCTTCTTGTTGAACTCTGATCTAGACGTTTGAAAGGTCGAAAAATCTATTCGATGTGATTTTTTCATACCTCGCACCACGGAAAGACATACCAGTGGTTGTATTTCTCGATGGAGAAGCATCGTTATCCATGTGCGTAGAGGGGGCTTAGTTCACTGAAGACAAAGTTTCACGCGCTTCCACCTACATAATACACATTTCTAACTCATTTATTTTTGTACTCAGATTCGGTGCATACTATTTATTATCAGTTACTTTTCAAAAAGAATCAGACGGCTTTGGTGTCTTTACTAGAAAAAATGTTAGCCTCATTAACTGCGTGTTTTTGTACTCAGATTTGTTTTTGTACTCAGATTCAGTGCATACTAGCTATTATCAGAGTTAATTTTCAAAAAGAATCAATCGCTTGGTGTCTTTACTAGAAAAAGTGTTAACCTCATTATCTGTGTTTTGTACTCAGATTTGTTTTTGTACTGAGATTCGGTGCATACTAGCTATTATAAGAGTTAATTTTCAAAAAGAATCAGTAGCTTTAGTATAAGTGTTAGCCTCGTTAACTGTGTGTTTTTTACCCAACAATAACAACAACCACTATGCCATTGTGACTACCAATTTTCTTTACCCACTCAATCATTTCATTGGGATTTGAAACAACAAAAGCTTCCTAAAATCCCCCCCCCCACTCTCTCTCTCTCTCTCTCTCTCTCTCTCTCATCATGCTCTTTTCTTTCCTCCTCTACTGTGGCATCTGGTCTTCTTTTCTCTCTCATCTTGGTCCCTCTCATATATCTTCTCCTTGTCTCTTTTCTTCTCATCTCCTTGTCTACCCTTCCCAATTGGATCTTCTCTTTGTCTATCCGGCATGACAGAATGCTGATTCTTCTTCTCTTCTACTCATTCAAATTTGAATTTCAATATGATGTCATCCATATCTTCTTCCCACTTTTTTTGTTCTGATTTTACAAGTATCCTTTTGACCATTTCTGTCTTCTAATTCTTGGCTTTCCTTTCCCTTTTAAAGACACGTGGGCCCTCACCTCTTGTACTATTTTTTCTTGCAATCAATAAAATTCTGTTAACTTAAATTAATGAACAATTGATCCTATTCTAAACCTATTTTTTTCAATTATGTATAATTATTGTATATGAATACCACCCTTAATGATATTATCATAATTTTTTTTTCAAACAAGACAATTAATTTTATTATTAACATTAATTAAAAAAAAATTACATTATAATTCTAATTAAAATTTTATATCTACTGATAAAAACAATAGGATAATATATTATTCACGCATATAATTATTCAATCCCTTAAAATCATAATCCTAAAAAAACATTAATCACTTTAATGAGAATTTATATGTACCAAAAAAATAATAATGTATATCCTAAATTAGTGAACATTCGATCCTAACTTAAACCAATATTTTTTAAATACATATATACTTATTGTATATGAATATCACCATTCAAAAAATTACTACAAAATGTAAATTATTTTTTTCAAACAAGACACATACAATTTTAGAATTAAATTTATAAAAATTCACAACATATTCTAATAAGAACATCATATAAAACAATATGAGAAAGCATAAATTCACCTGATCCTTCAAAACCCTAAACCCTAAACAAACCAATATCAATCAAACCTTAGATAAACTTTGAACCTCATTATTTGGTGAATAAGAATACATGGACAGGTAACACGTAAGAAAATCTTCTCCTCCTCGTCTTCTTTCCTATGGAAAGAAGAATATATTTAATCTATATGAGACGGGTGATCGTGCATATTAAAAGAATGCTAATAAAATGATTTACTAAGAAAATAGGTGTGTGTCCAAATTGGGGATGTATTTATCAAACAAATTTAAAAGGATCTTTTGTATCATGATTCCTATAAAGGAGAATACTTATATATGTGAGGGGCACAAACAGAGGCACCCTTTAAAAAGGGGGGGAGGTGGGGACGGAGGCTGACTGGTTGACCCTATTTGACCATAATTGGGAACGACTTGAATGTAACCCTTAGTAAATAAATAAGAAAAGGGTATTTGCATGTATACCATTGAAAAAATATATTATTTATTTTTACATCATCATAAATATTTTATTTACTTTTATACCATTGAAATATTTAAAATGATGCATGTTTACCATCCTCGTTAAGTTCTATCAAATTTTCTACTACCCCTGTTAAAGTCATGAGAAATGACAAAAATATCCTTATTTTTGTTTTTGTATTTGCCCTTACAAAATACAATATTTATTTTTATACCATCAATAAATTATATTTATTTTATACCATGGAAAGAAAACAAAAAAATGTTAAATTTTACCATGAGAATGATTTAATGGTATAAAAAAAACCTAATTTTGGATGTTATATATGCAAAAAAATCTATTATTTTTGTGATTATCAAATAGCATTAGTTTTGAAAATTAAAGACTATGATGTTCAATAATGAATAAATCTTTAATATTTAAATTTTTTTTAAAAATATTTTTCTTTAATAATAATTATTTTTTATCTAAATATTAAAATTCCTATGTTTTATGATATAAAGAATATATAGATTTTTATTTATAAATATTGTGGGAGAGTTTGTGTATGTATGTGCGTGTGATTGTGTTTATGTATGTATGTAGAAAGTAAGACTATTGTGATATTTTATATGCCTTGGTAATGGCGTTAATAGATATATTTAAAAATATGACAAAGCCAAAATAAAGTAATAAATATGTAAAATTTAAAAAATAATATAATTGTACAAAAATAAATAGATTATTTTTAATGGTATAAAGTATAAACATAAATAACAAGTTTTTGAAGGGTATAGATTCAAAAACTTGTTATTCTTTAATGAAAAAATTATAATAAGGTTATTTTGATCATTTTCTTTGTGTAGTTAAAAGTTAACTCTTGCTAAATTTGGTTTTGGCTATAAAAGGTAACATAGTGACACATTGTTTTATTGATAAAGATTGCAATGATATAAAAATAAATATGTTTTTTGTAATGGAATAACTAAATAACATAATTTTCGAAGGTATACATACAAAAAAACCCATAAGAAAATGATAAGTCTATCCCCTTTTTTTATTTCTTTAATGTATATATTCACTTAATGCAGTACTCTGATGAAGTGAAATATGATGCTTAGATATATCAATACATAATTTTCTTTTCTTAGAAAATAAAAATAATAATTTTTCATTCACTACACCAGTGAAATATAAACCGCACTGAAATAGTATATGCTCCACTTAGGGTGCAACTTTAATCGGTTAAACTGAATCCGAACCGATCCAACTGATTTCTTTCGGGTTTGGGTCAAGAGTTTTATGGTTAATTTGCTTTGAGTATGGATTGAAAAATTAATAAACCAATTTACATTGGTTTGAATTTGATTTTGACTTCCAAAAAACTGAATTAATCAAACCGAACCGAATTAATTTTAAACACATAATTATTCATAATTAATATTCATTTAGATAAAAAAATTTATGTTGTTATACTATTAATATTCATAAAAAATTTACTAATTTATATCATCAATCCTAGCATTTTGATATTTACATAAAATTATAAACCAACCCCTAAAAAACTCAAACAACCCAGATCGGTTAGAAGAAAAAAATTGGGTATAGATAGTTCGATTAGGTCCAGTTTGATTCGGGTTAACCAAAAAAATCGATTCGGTTCGGTTTTGAATTTTTGTTTCAATTTCCGTTATATGTTAAAATAATTTGATTCAATTTGGATTTATAAAAAACCGAACCAAACCGATGAAATTGCATCCCTAACTCCACTAATAGTGTGTAGAAATTAGTGGGGGACAACACCCATGCACTGCTTGAAGACAATTTTCCCACTTAAGGGAAAATTAGAAATTACATATATAAAAAAAAAGGAAAATTCATATAACCCCGGAAACCTGAGTTAAATTTTTATTGACAGATGAAAAATATTATACGAATATTTTATTTGGTTGACCTTGACTGAAACATAATATACTAAAGCTCCAGCAATATGTTAAAAATGTGAAAAATGCTCTATAAATAATGATTTTATCTCTCCAGATGGTTTTATAATCCATTCCGAGAGGTAAAATCATCATTTAAAGAGGGTTTTTGGCATTTTTAAAAAATTGTAGGAGTTTTTAGTATATTGTATTTTCAATCATGATTAACCAAATGTAATATTCACATAACATTCATCAATTATCAACGGGAGTTTAATTCAGGTGGCTATTTGGATTTACATTGATATTTCAAGGAGTTATATGGACTTTATGAAAAGTTGGGGTGGACCCAAACTCTATCCATTTTGATTATCAGATCCTTTGGGTCGAGTACTTACGCATTTTATCTGGGTTGGGTCGGGTCTAAGTCGACCTATAGGCCAAACATGTAAAGATCGAGGGATGTAAATGAAAATAACATGTATATGCCTACCTATTGACAGGCTTAGGTCAAACCATTTAAAATAGATTAACACAAACACATAAAAATTAAATCTAATTTATAAAGTCTTATAGGTTACAACAACACCCAAAATAAATCTTACAACAAACCAACCAACCAAATTATAAAAATTCAACAGTTAATTGTCCAAAATATTGAAATAAGTTAACCAAAGTTACACAACCACATTGCGTTACCAAATTTACTACATATTAAATAATCAAGTTCTTGTAAGTATGAGCTTATATATAAAATAGTCGGGTCTCCAGTATAGAGTATATAGGATAGGGTCGGGGTGAACCTGGACTCGACCCGATTTTATGTTTAGGTCTATCGGATCGGATAAGTTACACGTGTGATCACATAATACCACATCAAAGAAAAAGAAATGTCATACGACAACAAACCAACCAACCAACCAACCCACCAAAAAACAACTACAAACACAGACAAAACAAAAAAACAAAAACAGAACCAACCAAGCTAAAAAACAACAAGCCTCTAAAAACAATAGGGACATGGCTTGGACAAACCCAGAAACGTAAACCCCTGGTAAAAAATATACCACTGATGTGTTTTCAAAAGTGATCAGTACCTTATAAGCACTATATAAAACTGTTTAAACATATAAATCCATCAAACCTCTGACACAAGTTAAAAGATACTCCAAAGCGCGTTGATACCGTATCTATTTTACATCCCCGTCTGTAGTTCAGAAAAGATTCTCCAACAACTTATACACTATGATTGTATAATGCACATTGCGCTATCACAATATATACTATATGAAAATTATAAAAAAAACTAGTATATCTCCATGTGTATTACTTTTTATAACAACATATACTTCAATGTACAAGTATATATGTTTTTTTTTTAAAACGATGAGAACTGTGGATGGGGCTATACACAGGGATGAACATATCATTTTTCTACTCCAAAACACAATCCCCAAAGGGAAAATTATGCATCCCAATGACATGTTTTTCCATGTGATGAGTATAAGCAATCTTAAACATATAGCCCTTTAAGAAGCCCCAAGTGCAAAATATACATCCCAATTACATGATCTTTTCCAAGTAACTGGTATGATGAGCATCTTCAGCATACAACTATTTATGACAGGTTTAAAAAGCAATTCTTTACAGAATATTATTCTTCCAAACACACCAGACGAAGTCATAAAAACTAAAGGGAAAAACAGCCAGCCCAGCTTTTAGAGAACATGAAAAATAAGGCAATCACACAAATACCAACACAATATTTATAGATCATTAAAAATAGGATAGTTAAACAAATTCACACAGTTTTAACAAAACAGGAAAAGAGGGCAGTCAATCACACTGGCTGGGAAATTTGTATATAAGATGATCATCCATTCAATAGGGCAGATCATATTATCTCATTGAAGAATAGGAGGGAATGCCCCACAGAAACCACAACAAACTCTTATGAGGGGACACAAAGGCGAACACAAAAAACATAAGCTCCAAGGTCAAAATATACATCCAAAATATTGTCCGTTACAGAAAATCAAAATGTACCATATGATTAATTCGTGTAACAGAAAATGAACACGACATGAGTTTCTACAAATACAGTTAAGCAGGAATTAGGAATAAGTGATCTTTGATTTTTGCTACTAATAATTTAGCCTAAAAGACATGCTACAAGCATGAGGATATTTTGTTGTCAACCATTGAACTACAGATCCAATCCCTTAGTTTATTCTTATTGAGTTAGTAGATTCATCTGTTAGTTTATTCTTATTGAGTTGGTTGATGAATCTTATAACTCCATCAACTTGTAACTTTAAGTTGCTTGTGTGTGTGTGTTTTTTGGTTAGCGAAGTTGTATACTTTGTTTCATTGTATTCTAGTTTTTCCCTGGCCATCATCAGAAAGGAATTGCTCTTTAACTAGATATTTTCTTCCCAAAGACCCTCTATATAGTGCATACCAATTTCCCTTACCCTATATTGGTTTTCTTCATTTGAAATCAATCCTGTGAAACACTTTTCTTCATCAATAAATTTGACAATCCTCAAGTCCTGTTTCTTAATTAGACCTGTGATCTGCACTATTTCACCAGAACATTATATGAAGGAACACCCAAAACTTTCAATTGTATTATACTTTGATGATATCTTATTAAACACCTCTACATATCAAGGACTATTTACTTTTCTTTAAAAAAAAACATGGGAAAACTAATTAGGGGTCATGTGGTCACACGGTAATTTTTAGATTCCTGAAATTTTTTAAGTTTTTTTCTAGTCTTTGAGGCGGTGAAAAATTATCTTTAGGTCACTGAAATTGGATGCCGTTAATGTGTCCATCAAAAATACCAAAAATACCCCCAGGCCAATTTTTCAGTACACCATTAACACTCTCCAGTACATTGTAAAGTATCTCCAGTACACTATTAACACTTCCCACTATATTGTTAACCTTCACAAAATGTTAACAGACGGCAAAGAACATTTTTGATATTTCTACCGGACATGCTAAATGCATCCGTTTCCAAGGACCTAAAGATAATTTTTCACCGTTTTAGAGGCATAAAAAAAATTAAAAACTTCTAGGGACCTAACAATAAATCCTTGGTGATCACATGGACCCCTAATTAATTTTCCCAAAAAACATTGCTATAGACCTAACAGGAACCAGCGACAGGTCAACTGGATAACATACTAATACAATTAAATTCTCTAAAAAAACAATGAAAATAAACTTTTTGAGAAAAAAATCCCCTCAAATGATCTCAAGCTTACTAGATTGTCATTCTCTATATTGTAAAAAACAATGCTTGTGCATTCAATTCAAAATAGGAAAAACAGGAGAGACGCTAATCTACTCAGTCCTTTTTGCAATCCCCTTAACAGTCATCAAATCGCTAAATCAATATATGAAATCGCCTAATGCAGTATATACTCCACTATATCGGTATATAATCTATTATGAAAAACGTAAAACATGAGTATTCAATTCATACAAGTATGTATTTCATTTTTTATGAAATGATGTACTACATTAGCCAAGTATATACTTCAGAAGAAAAAACAAAGAAAAAAGGAGCAGCTAAAAGAACTGAAACAAACATTTTCCTAACAGGTCTTATAGAAGCACCATGCCAATCTGAGGCAAGATTCTTGATGATTATGGATCCAATTCAACTGAGTTACACAAATGAGATCGAGCTGCATTCAAGACTAGTCTATAGTTAACCAAGCTTCAGAACTGCATGCAACATTAAATTGGTCACTGCATTCTAGAGTAGTCTATAGTTGATCGACTTCAGAACTGCATGCAACATTAAATTGGTCATCCATATTAACCTCTCAATTCAAGAAATCAAAATTAGGCATTTAAGCAAAAAGGAGATGCATAGCAAAATAAATCCAAAAGCAGAATATCAACAATTTCCAAGGGCATTGAGTATGAACAACAAGCAAAACTCAAATAGTTTTGCAAAAAGTAAATGCCAAAATAGGCTTTCCTCTGTTACAGTTTACTCAACTGACAGCTGCTTCTCTGTTAAACAAGTAGGGATTTATGTTGGTCCCTCTTGCTTGGTGAGACGCTAATTGGTATTTGGCAGGAGGTTTGCGAATAACCATGTAACAAATAAAGCACAATACCTGACAAAAGCATAGGCTAGATAACCAAGATAAAAACTTTACAAGCAGCCTTGAAATAAATATAGATGGCTTAGACTTCATCAAAACTCTGCAACAAAATTGCAGCAGTCCTTACAAAAGAAACAAAAAGATCAAAATAGCTGAACTTACTATGAAGAGGTCAATTTCTCCAAGTAAATGTACATCTCAGATATCCAACAGACTGATATATATTGATCGATTTTATGCTAGAGATCTCACTCATATATTCAGTGCATGTCTAACGTCAGCAGAACCTGTAAGAATACGAGGAAGAGATAAATCAAATTCAACAAGAACAAATTGAGGCACAAGAAGATATCTTCATCAATACTAACAAACATTTTAAAGAATGTCAAGCTGGGAACTTAAAAACATGCAACAAGTGCCTTTGATGTTTGGTTGTTGAAATTGTAGTCATTAATATAAAAGGTCTGCTTCCTTTTATCAGTAAAAAAAATTACTTTGTCCCAACTTTGTTTGAGAACTTTGACAAAATTGTAGGCAATTTTACCCCTAAATGAAATGTGTGGTAATAAAAAGAGGGGTAATTATTATTAACACTTCGAAATTATTTTAATCTATGAAGTAGAATAAAATCCCGATGGACTTGTTAAGCATCAAACAAACATAAACAAAATGGTAAAAATATCATTCCAGGAGAAAAAAAATCTCCCACAATGCATCGTGTGTGTGTGTGTGTGTGTGTGTGTGTGTGTTTGACAAAATTGTAGGCATTCCGCTTCGAAATTATTTAATTGAAGAGAATTCCCGAAATCAAACAAACATAAACAGGGAGAAAAAAAATCTCCCACCCCCGACCTACACCCGGTGGAGGAGAGGCCTATCATATCTTCGATCATACAAACCATTTACACCTCTATTACAGGTTTTCCCCTTGAGAACATTATATAACTCATACCCACACAAGCTCCACCTCAATCCAAAATAGAAATGTGTCACCATCTCCCACAAAATTTCCACATAAAAACGCTCTCCCCTGAATAACACTTGATTTCTTGTGAGCCAAATGGACCATGCAACCACGGAGAGAAAAGATTGGGTAATTTTCAAGCATATACTTCTATCATCCTCTCTCTATCTTCTCTCCAGCCTCCCATGTGCCCCCCAATGTTGTGAAATATCCCTCCATCCCTGTAGCAGCATCAAGCCAACCCCAAATACATCTTTCCATCAAGCATTGGGTAAGTAGATGGTCCATCGATTTGTTCTCTACTCCACACATCACGCATCTCAAGTCCTCACCAGAAGCACACACACTCATTGGACAATAGCTTGTTTTGATACACCATCCACTTTGATTTTACAACACCTTTTAGGTCCCCATATCTCCTCTATTTCTGCATCATCACCATGGACCTTGATCTATCTCTCCTCCAACACTCATAACACCTCTGCATTGAGAATCTCTCCCTGGGTTGTGGATTCCATTCTCCTGTGTCTTGAGCATTCGAGGTGAGAGTCAATCCCTAAAGGTTTTACACAAGAGCCAGGTAGCTGTCAGCTTCATCCTCGTTGAGATTCCTCCAAACCTGCACCTCCCAATATCCACGTCCACCCCACCCATTCAGAACTGCCTGACCACCCTATTCTTGTTTACTGCAAGCTCCAATAGCCAAGGGAATTTTTCCTTCTGCACACCACACCACACATCATGCCAGAATAAAACTGCCTCGCCATCCCCTCTCCTTCACTGGATCGTTTGGATGAATCCCTCTGTCATCGCAACCATGCCTTCCAAATCTTGGACAATCTCAAGGATTCTCTCAAGAATTTCTCTGTATGATTCCTACTGCATCAATATCTAGCACCCACCACCAGACATCAAAGCAGACTGATGCGCCAGCCATCGCCACAGCCACTTACTGGGGAGCACTTTGTTCATGCCTTCCAAGTAGAGAATCCTGCCCCACCAACCTCCCATTTGACAATGAGGCCCTGTCATCATCGCCACCAAGGCACTAACACTATATCAATGCATCATTTATGAGTATAAGTGGGGTCTAAGTTCCATTACACCTTTTTGGAGGGATCCTACTAACATTATTACATTGATGTTTTTTTTTTACCATTTCCTGTAAAATGTGTGTACTTTTAAGTTTTATGGTACCTTCAACAAAATCACTTTTTTATTCTCTTTTATCAGGTATTATATTATTGTATCATATTTCATCATCCCTCATAAATTTTGTTAAAGCACTATCTTTAGCTGACAATTGAGTCCTTTTATATTCAAATTCAAAGAGAGGGAAACTCTCAAAGATTGCTACCATTGAAACCACTCCTTTTTAACATACTAAAGAGAGAACTTTTAATGTTTTAACAAATTTATAACATCACCTACAAGTAGGAGATGATTAAAATGAGGGCGACAAACATAATCATTTGAAAGATTATACTCATACCAAATGCACGATCTCTCCATTCACTTAAGGGAACAACTGTCTCACTAAATGACTAAATATATTGTCAGACCATAGAATTGAATGACCCTCAATTAATGATGATTGATGATTAAATAATTAATATTCAAGTGGAACCTCCTAGGTTACCATTTGTCTGAACTAATAAAATCCATGTTTTCCATTTTGTAAAATAAAGTTACCAATCAACATGCCAACAGGTAAAGCTTAAATTTATAATAACCCTTTCATACATGATAAAAACCATAGCATAAATATAGAACAAAAGATGGTGATAAATCCTTTTGGCAGAAAATGAGGGATATGCACAAAGGTCTGGTGGATTCCACTTGCACACGTGATCATCATCTTTCCACATTTGTAAAACAAAACAAGGATCTACAAATGAAAGAGTTACCCTTCTTTTTAAGTTTATTCCGGAAGCTCCTTTTCCTACTGAATGCCTTCTCCTGCAGTCAGAATGAAAACATGATGTGACTGACAATATTCATAATGTCAATGCAGCTACAAATTTTTGTCAACATGAAAGAGGAACACTCACAAAAGCATCGTTTGCAAAATAATAGAAGGCATGTATATAATTTTAAAAATACTGATACATCACTGCAGCGAACTGAACTGAAAGAAGCTTATTTGGGACCAACCATGATAATACCAGAATTAATAGATATTAACTGATGAAAAACCCATAGGCAAAAATTTGACAACAGGGAATATAATTTATAGATTTCACCTTGTATGCCAAATGACACATGAATCTCAAATAGGAAAGAGGAAAGAGGAAAGACAATAGTATTAGAATGTAAACCTGATCAGAAGAATATAAATAAAATTAAAGATATAGTTCAAAATATGACACTTCAATTACAGTTTAAATCTGATACATCCAAATACTTGTAAAACGTGGATGATTAATATATCAGCATTATTTTACAAGATAATTATCATGCAAGGTTACTTGTAGACAGCTAATTTATTCACTTAGAACAGCTGACACCTAGATAATGATGTCACATACTTGTGATGCACTTAATGAGTCCTGTATGAAAATTAAAATATTACAAAAGTAAATTGTGACTAAATGATTACCACAGGCTGATCTATTTTCCCTGCTTGATGCACAGCTGCAACAAGAGCTCTATTAAATTCCGTGAATAAGCTTGTCACTAGCCCAGATTGACCAGCTCTTGCAGTACGACCAATTCTATGCAGAAAGTCAACAGCTGAAGTTGCGAATTCCGCCTTATGTTCAAAAGTAAAATTTATCAGTTCTTCAGAAAATAGGAAAATAAATTCTAACTCAGCTTACAAGTTAAAAGGCACAATGAAGAGGTGCAGACAATCATTCAGATGCAGTCCACTAGAATGTATGAATAGTATGGTTTGCAAGGAGAATACTAGGAAAACTTATCATACAATTGATGCCATGCAGGAAGACAATCATGAAAAAAATCAATGAGTTGGATCTAGAAAATCTAATGATAATAGAAAAATTACATGCCATGTACTAATTAAATTTAATGAAAAATAAGAAGGAAATCATTCCTCTTTCTGTTGGATAGGAAACGTATAAAAATATTTAAAGCAACAATGAGACAAATCAAAACACGACAGTGACAGAAACCATTAGATAGAGCATGTGGGAGAAGAAAAAGGTAATGATAATGAAGGTGCTAAAGATTCAGTATTCCATTAGATATCTAGAAACCATTAGATAGAGCAAGAAGGTGCTAAAGATTCAGTATTCCATCAGTCAAGGTCCTCATTTCATAAGCTATAGAAGACCTTGTTGATTAAATTACAGAATCTATCAGGCACACAAATAACAAAAAAATTTCAACCATAATAAATCATTAAATTGCATTGATTATTTCCATGAATAAAATAAAATAAAAAATTGGTAAAAGACAATGTGAACTATGGAAACCATCTTGAGATGATTCTGCTAGGACATTCATCGAGTCTGACAATTATAATTTATAGGTCTTAGACATGCACCTGAGTACAATTTTTAAGAGTTCATATGAATATAATTGTACCTGAAAACTTCTTGAGATTTATATTTTAATACTCAATGAGTTTCATAACTGTTTTTTTAAAGTTACTTCTTTTCCACACTTATTCTGGTTTCTTACTGTTACACTGCAGTGAATTGATTTTAAAGCGAGCTCAATGAGCAAACTTTTGTACAGTGCCTGCAGCATCTGTTCACCAATATGTGAATAATACAAGCACACCTATATAATGCCAAGGAAACTTGAAATGTAATTTAAAATTTAGGGAAATTAGCCTTCTTATATCACAGTCCATCGTAGTCAGTGCAAACTCAAGTAACTAATTGGAATCTAATACAGGCAACCAGAACAATCGTCTCTGGTGTCACATCTTAATGTTACAATGATAGTTAGCAACAGCAATGTTGTCTCCGTATGGATGCCGAATTGTCAATTTGAGTGTGCATGGCATAGATACTCACATATTTTCAGTGAGAGACAATTTTGGATATTGTTTGCAGCCATTTAAAACAAAATATCACATATATGGATTTTTTTAGATGGTGCTTCTTATGGGATGCATATATCACATATATCATCTCTCAACAATTTCTATCTCAGTAGATGATCCAAAAGTAGAAATGGTTACTGTGTCCATTGTTGCTGCAATGCCAATCTATATGGTGGTTTCTCAACGCAGATCCGCAATTTTCTTTCACGATTCATTGTTTAAAAATTACAACCATGATTAACATAATTTAAAGATGGATTTTCTTTAGAATGTGACAGACTAAGGCCCTCCTCTCATTATTTTAACATGATAATTTTTATTTCAAATTTATTTTATTATTTGATTGATATAATTTGTTTGCTGGTATATCTCTGGAATTGGTGCTACAAAGATTTTAAGTTTATCACTAACAAATAACCACAAAGCAATTTTTATGGCTCGTCAAAAAACTCATCATTTACCATGGAAGGGCTTTGATGGTGTCCTACTGTACTCCAATACACACAATTTATGGATAGATCTTCTTTGGAATGTGACAGACTAAGGCCACCTCCTCTCATTATTAGCATTCTAATTTTTGTTATGATTTCATCTAGTTTGACTGATATAACTGGTTTTCTGGTATAGCTCTGGAGTTAGTGCTAAGAGGATTTCAAGTTCATGGCACAGTTTGCAAAGCACATTTGGCAAAGTCGATATAAAAACACTTTTTAACAGTCATAAGAAACTTTAAAAAAAGTGTCATAAGAAACTAGAATAACATTTCATATATAGCACAAGAGATTGAGCCATCACATCAGTCCTTGGTTTTTCCCAGTTTAGTCAAGTCCTAATAGGGAACATTGGCCTCCTCATGGATAACTAAGAATTTAATGAATGAATAAATACACAATAATATAGATAATAATATCTGTTATTCTCTTTCTATAAAGGTGAAATGTGCACATACTACACACTATAAAGCCTATAAAATGGAATATGGAGGACCATTTGCTAAATGAAAATTGTATATGTGAATAAGGCATACTTCTCAAACAACAATAAGGCCTTCGCAAAATTGATCCCTATAGGCCATCGGCCTAGCGGTTATGGGAGGGACACCTTCCCTTTGTAGAGAACCCAGGTTCGAGTCTTGTCATTTGCAAAATTGAAAATTTTTGTAAACCGAGTTTCTATTACCTGGTCAGCACCCTTTCTTTGAAAAGGAGGTCAAGGGATCAAACCCCCCAATGTGCCAAATGTGCGCAGGGGGCACCAATTTAAAAAAAAAATTAAAAAAAAAACCAGAGTTGTGGAATACTATGAAATTTACATTTTATATTTGATTGATTGAAAGATGAAATAATTTTTTAATCTATATTCATATTATTAGAAAATCTCTTTCTTGGCCTTCATCTATCTTTCTTCAATTCTCTTTTTCCTTCTCTCTTCCAGTTTTATAGGGAGGTCTGCACCAACACGGAATGTGATGGCATCATCTCTTTTCAATACTATCAGCACATGTATGTGCACTACTCCATGTGGACACATTCACTAGCAAATGTTGTACTAATTTTTTACATAGAAATTACTCCTCAGTTTTCTTTCTTCTTCTTTTTGAATGAAGCTTAGAACAATTCATTAAGAGAAAATTGCCCCCCGAACAATCGGAGAATAGGGATCTCTGATTTACACAAAAAAAAAGAAAAAAAATATGAAAAGAGCAAAATGGTCATCGATCGGACCACTCAAAAGCCCCACAACAGCCCCCAACCCTATTCTACTTTCCAATTGCAACCCATAATTCTTGACGATGAGTCTTCCTCTAGAAACACTATCGCCATGAACAAATGTCTTTCTTTTTACTGTTATAGATCCCTTGATATTCTCCATATCAATGTTTAGAAGTGATGTCTGTGTGGCCGCTTATGCAACTGCATATGCGATTCGGTCCAGGCACAGGCACACAAGGATTGAACAAAAATGTATGATTTTTTCTTTTTTTTTCTTTTCTTTCTTCTTTATTAGTGGTTTGAGTCTACAACAATGTGACTACATATTTTAACGGTGGACATGGTGATGCAAATTAATTGGTCAACATAAATATAAAAAAACACCTTTCAGTAATGACTACATGGTTTGGGGATTCATTAATTTCAAGTGATTCCTAGCTTTTAATTTAAAATTTCACGATACTAGTCTCATATGTTCATAGAATCTTAGTCCTTGGGATGTCAACAAAACAGCTAATAAGAAATATCATATTTTTTTATAAATAAAAGTACAGAACCATATATACTCTCGCATACCGCATATATTCTATGCGGTACTCAAGCCGCATGCAAGTCACATATCACATTTTCGTACACTGCTCCATATATATTCTTTTGCGTTCAAACATGCATTCATTTGTAGCAAGTCATTTCTTCCAATGCACCGCATGGGGGGATAAACCCTTAGGTGCTGTTTGGATAAAGACATAAATTATTTTAGAGCTTATGACTATTCTAGGAATAGATAATTATATCAACGGAATAAGTGATTTTCTCTTTAGTTGTGTTTAACTATTCTCGTCTGCAAACAAAATAATTAAGTTTTTACTTTTTGGTTAATCATGATAAGTTATGAATAAAATGTGAATAAATTGTAAATAAGGATCTATAAAAAGTGAACAAAAATGATTTGACTTGTGAACCCCCTTATTTATAAAAGATGATGACAGTTGATTTGACATGTGAGCTCTCCTTATACTAGTAAAATTGTTTGGGTGGAATAACACAACTCCAAGGGGGACCAGGATACAAATATCAGCTTATTTCCACTTATTCTAGCATTAGCTATACCCATCTTTTTCATCCAAACAAACAACATTTTTGACTTATTCACCCCTTATTTCCTCCTATTCTCCCCCTATTCCACTACCCGAACAGCTCCTTAGAAGTTAGTAATATTTCTTCGATCTCCTTTTTTGCTTCTTTTTCTAAACCACCTACACATATCTTCGAGAATGGTAAAATCATTTATTGCAAGAAATTCCACATTTCTTTAGTTTATTAATTTCACTTCTTCTTGGATTTTCCACAAATCCAATTAAGCATCCTTATTCTGCAACACCCTCTATGAGAGGGGGAGTCTTGTGTTTTCTTTCATTTGCTCTCACTTTAGGCGTGTCGCCTACTTGTTTTTTTTCTTGTTCTTTCTTTGGTCCCTCTCGTTGTCGGCTTGTGCTCCTTGACATTCTAATACAATGGCGGTAACAATCCAATATTTCAATGACATCCTCAAATTTAAGGGGTATTGATAAATAGCTCTCCATATTTACAAATGACTATGAAAAAATACATGACTAAAACTATTTGAACTGAAAAACTTTGATGAATTTTATTTTACAAATAGCTACTCTAGATAGCCATTTCAGAGAGATCTAAAGAAAAACGTATTAAAGGGGACTTGCTAGCACACCATTTATTTTCTAGGATTTGAAATCTAGAACTATATAAATTTTTTGAAATTGTTAAATTTAGAAATCATAACATTTAGAATTCTAGAAATGAATAAAACATGGCATCATACTTTTACATGTGGCATTTATAATTGAATTATGAATATTACAACAATGTATTATACTATTATTGCTAGATATCGATAGAATATATTCCATCATTTTTTCTAGCCTCACCAATTAGAGAAAAATGTTATTCCTGAATGCCTCATTAGGATGAGTCGACTAAAGGTTATTGCCATTTTATATTTTACTTGAAGCTTTATGTAGGAAAAGATAAATAAGAAGGGTTCCATGTTTAGACTACCTTTCGATCTTACGAATCACTAAACAAAAAATGTGACTAAGTGAAACAAAATGAATACAAAACAAAGTACCAATTTTGTGGTCTAGAATGACACAATCAAAGAAAATATACATTCACAAATGCATACATACGTGGATACACAAAATGCATGTGCACGCATGCACATAACATAATCCTGATTAAATTAAAGTTTGAATTTCGCAAAACAATTACACTGGCACTTCATTAAAAAATGGTATGGAGTTCTGGAGGATTATGAAATCTTTGGCATGTGAATGAGAATATCAAACACCCGGTATTTTCTTGGAACCATCACATCACTTGGATGAAAAAGTAATTATTTAAGCATCTGGATAATAAGAATTTTTTTTTGTAACTTAGGTCAAGCCATACAATATCGCTATCAGACTTAACAATTGCAACTAAAAAGAGTTGAAAACATAGATAAAATACCTGAATAACATGTGAAACATGTGGTATGTCAAGACCACGTGCAGCAGCATCAGTGCACACAAGTACCCCACCTTTCTCTCGGAAATCAATCAAATTGTTCTTTCGCTCCTCTAAAGAGCTCTCACTATGGTAACAGATGCATTCAATACCAACTCTCTGCAATATTTTAGCCACCGACTCAGCAGCATCTACTGTATTGGCAAACACCATTGTCCGGTACACAACTTCAGAATCATTGGTTTTAGGGTTAACATATTTTTTCACGGCATCTATTAGAGCATCTACTTGTGTCTCAGTAGTAACTTCCACCCATCTGTGCTCTAACCTGAAATTAGTAAAAAATATAAGAAAAATTACCCGTAATAATTCAATTCCAGAGAGAGAGAGAGAGATGTTTAAAATGCAATGCACTAAAAACAGATAATATGATATATGTATTAGCTACATATACTATTAATTTTGGTTGCCGAAAAACTTCCGACTCAATCAGCTATATCCAGTAAAAGATTTAATATCACAAGAAAGCAGATAAGATTAAAGAAAATATGCAATACCTTGGATTGTGACAGTGGAGGAAATTTCCGCTGACCCAGCTGGCATCAGGGAACATCCTCCTTAACACCCCACCGGCAGTCTTCTTTCCGTTTCCAGGAAGGGTGGCAGCAACAAATATGTACTGCTTACTTCGCGTATAAACTTCTCTTACCCTTCGCCAATCCCTCCTTTCTCCAGTCCTGACTTTGATATCTTCATTTTTAAAATCTTCATGGTCACTTTCAACATCAACATCCTCCTCTTCAAGGTTGTGGTTTGATTGCTGCTGCTCATCATCTTCATGTGGATGCTCAAAATCCATAAGAGGATTGATGGTCAAGTCTGTTGAATTATCAAGTGCTGATTCCGCCTTCTTGGACAACATTTTTTCTTCATATCTTAGCATGTTTATGAGACGGACTACCTGATGTTGAAAACTCCCACACAAGAGCAAATCTGCCTCATCAAACACCTGCCAAACAGGAAGCAGCAGCATTATCAGTCCACATCACTATGATCATAACAACAGAGTTTGATTTATTAGCTCTGTAGTGGCATGGACTCTCTCCAATGATATATCCAAAGTAATTTTAAGAACATTTGAGTTGAATCTGTAGAACTAGAAAATATCAAAACAATCCGACCACAAGGATAATATAATTCTTACACAAGACAGAGAAGTTAATATGAAAAAATCCGAATTCCCTTCTTAATACTAAATACAATCTGTATAGATATTATAATAAACTTATCAAATAAATGAAATATCAATTTGTGGTGAACAGAAAATCAATACATAACAAGGACCACATCTTGGTTTAAAGCCCTCTGGGACACTCTTGTCCAAGCCTGGCACCACTTTATGTGTCCATGTCCCTATTACTTCAACATAATTTAAGTTTGGTCTTCCAAAGAAGCTGAGATTGATGCTCTCTAATCATGTAAGAGACAAACAAAAGTTTCTTTTTTACTGCTACATAAATCCTAAATAAGAATTCCTACAAAAAAAAATCAAAACAAGGAACCAGAAATCTGAGAGGAACCATTACCACATATTTTACACTGCGTAAAAATTTAGGACGGCGCTGTCTTTCAGGATCAAGTGCAAAAAGATAATTCAGCAGAGAAGCTGGAGTTGAGACAACAATATCAGGTGCAGCAACTGGCCACCCCTACATTGAAGCATCTGCTTGTATAAGTTGATTGCCACAAAGAGAAGCCAAATGAAGCAAATAGAATGAACACAAGGAAGCAAATAATTCACCTGTCGCCCACATACAGAAGAAACTTTCAGAAGCGGTTCACCATTATCATCACGTAGACAGTTTGCCATGTGAACCACTTGCTCACATAACATTACATTAGGGCAAAGAATAAGAGAAATTTCTTTCGGTTCATGAAGTTCTCGACTGCCACCAGTGCCCATTATAGAATATGACTCAGAATATAATTTCTCAATCAATGGGATAAGATAAGCATGGGTTTTACCACTTCCTGTCTCTGCCGCCAAAACCACATCATTTCCAGAAAGTATGGGAGGTACGCCAGCAGCCTGAAATGCTACAACCATTAACTCTTGGGATGTCAAAAAATATCAACTGTGGAATTTAGATGAACAAGCAACAATAAAAGAACATCTTGTAATCATATGAGACAATATTTCCAAACAATAAAGATGAAAGCAATTAGATGGTTCTACCATGCATATGAGAATTAGCAATAACATCCATTAGTCTCCACGAAATTGTTTTAAAGTGGCAGATCATGTCAACATGCAAATAAACAACATTACAAAAGTCCAATGAAAATTAAAACACCAGATTATATAACTCTCTTCATGTTAAACATTAAATTACTGAGTGGAGAACAATTGATTGATCATTGTTCAGAAAGCCCTTGGCTGAAAATGATAAATTTGTCCATCTATAGACTGCATTATCCAATATTGCATAATACTAAAAAATTATTATGTAAATAATAAAACAAACTATAGGTGAGCAGTTCAATGAATAATCATGGAAGCATTTGCATAGAGAGATCAATGTCACAATTTATTATGGATGAACATTGATATTCATAAAAATATTAAGGCATATACCTATGAACCATAATTCATTTGATCACAAATTTCTCCGTTTTCCATATGGTTAACTCGTTGATGCAAATCGAAAAGAAGAAGTGATGGTTTTAATTCACAAAGGACAGGACCATCAATCAATTAAAAATTGAACATCAAACAACAACATGAACTTGGGAGCTTAAAAGCTTCACCAAATACAAAATACAAATAATGAAAACTCTCTACTGCTCTTCTAACATTTAAAACCTATTCATAGACTCCAGATGTCGTTTGATGATCCAAGATTTCCTCCTCAATGAGACATCTGTATTTGATTGATAAACAATTAGAATTCCTTAACTTTAGAGCCCGCCGATTACAAAATTGTACCCAACTATGGCAAATATTTGGTTGAAGATCTTTGCTTCGACTTAATCTTCTTCAATTGTCTCTATTATTTGCTCCCAGCCATTATGATCAAATCTTGACTGATATCAAATTTGAATTTCAAATGTCTTATTTTATTTGAATTTGAACCAAGTTTTACATCCCAAACATTCAAGGCTGATAATTAAAATGTTCTAACCTTTGGGACTTCATGGGAGACAATAGTTGATTAATTCTAACCATCAGGTCTTTGTGGGGGTCACGGTTGATTAATTCTAGCCACCGGAGTTTTGAATTGCATCATCGTCTCTAGGTTGGAGAGAGTTTATCCTCAAATTCAGAGAAATCATGATATCCACCAGGGTAAAACATTTATGCTTCATCTTCCACTTGTTATGTCAAATCAAACATCAATGCTATCAGATAGTTGGCTCCAAAAGGTTGCTCATTGACATCTGGTACAAGACATCCATCGGTAGTTGCCGAGTTGTAGCCATCAATGGTGAAACAATCCTCACCTCTACCAATGGTTGCTTATCTATAACCAATGGTGAGTGAGCTCTTGCTCAGAGACATCTTCAAATGTGGCTTGTGAGATGTCCCAAGCAACTCTAAATATGCAAAATAGGATTCTTCATACTCTAATACACTCTCATTGTCGAGTATGGGTCCCCCACATGGCCACATCTAAGACGGATTCATCGAAGTTAATGAACCTTCCATCTTCAATTTCAACTGGATTATTTTCGACGATGTTTATGGAAAAACATTATCGTCCACTTGTCACATTTTCGATGGTCTTTGATCACAATCAGCCTCAAAGTATCACCACGAGGAATTTTCTGTTCGAGAACTTTAGCTTCTATTCTGCCTTCAAGTTGTTTTCTACTCAACTACTTGTTGAGATCTGCAACTTCATAGGCTAACTTCTCCACTCTTGTCATCACATGAGTGCGAAACATAACTGTTTCTCTAGGTAGGAACCCCCATAATATCCACATAATCAAGACCCATCGATCACAATTGACCACAGACTTGATAAACAGAAACTTCGCATTTATTTTTTCCCATAAGAATCAGGACTTGTGCTTTGATACCAGATGATGCAAACCAAAAATTCAAAAAAAATGGTTTTAAACACACAAAATACACAACCATCCATCAACTAACATTAGAACATTGAACAACTACATGAGCTTGGGAGCTTACAAGTTTCACCAAACATAAAATACAAATAATTCAAATTCTTTGCTCTTCTTCTATCATTCAGAACCTATTTATATGCTCCAACAGTGGTTAGATAATTTATGATTTCCTCCTCATGAGGATATCTCCATTGACTAACAATGGTTACACTTCTTTAACCATCAAATCCCAACAGTTATTGTACTCGTCTATGGACCATGATTGCTTTGAAGAGGTCATCTTGTATCCAACAGCTGGACTAGCCATCTCTCTACTTCTACTCGGTCTTCTTCTACTGCCTCCTTTACTTACTCCCGCCCATTACGATCCGAATTTTCATCGATTTCAAGTTTGAATTTTAAATTCTTATTCTTTTTTTGAAAGAAGGATTGGAGCGACTCTTATTAAAAGAAACTCTCGAACTTTATTTCAATTTCAATTCAGGGGTTTTGAATTTTCAATAGTCAAGGTCGACGGTTAGACTTTTCTAATTGTTAGTTCTCCTTGGGGTCGATGATTTGTTAATTCCAACCAATGGGACTTCTTTCGGCGGCAACGGTTGATTAATTCTCATTCTCAAGTGTTCGAATTGCATATTCATTTTGCAAAGAAATGACTTAGAGCATGCAACAAATTCATATCAGAGCCAATAAAGTAATTGGCATTGAAGATCAATGTCTTGAGCATTAATAAATCTTTATTCTATATATCTACAACAACATTGAATATATGACAATCTCAAAGTACCAATCATTACTTAAATTTCTCAGTGACACAAAGGTTTAGTAGTTATACCACAATTCTCATGGAATGTTTTTAATAGAATAGAAACAACAATGAATAAGAAAAAAATATATATAGAACTCACCACACTCTCAAATTCGCATTTCCAATTTAATACATCATAATGATTCAAATGGAAATAGTTGTGACAAAATAAAATTTACAAAGGTAGCATTCAAAATTTTTGTAATGAAGAATCAACGAAAATGAATTTTTCTCATGAATACTCCATAGGAAGCTCAGGACAGTAACTTATTCTGATTTTTTGGGGCTCGTGATTGTTTTAAGGAAAATGATGTAATAACCAAAAGTTTAGACAATTTGGTGGCCCAACCTGTTGCGAACCAATCCCAAATTGAAAACACGCATATCAAAAGTAATAAGATGGCACATACATGTGTGTACACGCGCGCGCATTATCCAATGAAACATGATACAAAATAATCCTCTCTCAAAATATCCCCCAACAGTTAGCGCTTGGCGTATATACTACCCTTTCCTTTTCTATGATTGAATTTTCATTCCTCTTGATTGATCTGAATCAGATTTTCCACTAATAAAGCTCATGTCACTCTTCATTATACAGATGACAATTCATTCATTTTGTTTGAAACTTATCAACCCAGCATTCAATAATCGCAAACCCAATTCTCCGTGCACGCATTCACATATAAAAAATAAAATTAAAAAAACTCTGAAGCATTTACACAAACATCTCATACGTCCCAAATTTGGCTCTACCAAATCCTCCAACTTGACCTTATCACACAGATTCAATGTGGGAGAGAGAGAGAGAACCTGAACAAGAGAGGGCCTGGCGAGGGACGCATTGAGGAGAACCCGAGAGAGTCGATCGGAGATCCCAAGGGAAGTCCAAGAAACCCCATCAGCGGCGAAAAAGCTATCCTTCCCCGCGCCATCATCACCAACAACCGCGTCAGAAGCACTGGTGCTCGAGAGCGCTCTGTAGTGACGGTTTCCGAATCTCGAGGCGTTACTCGGCCCGAGTAGGATTCGGAAGCTCCTCCTCGGAAGAAGCGAAGACGGTGGTGCGGACCTGGAGAGGAAGGAAGAAGAGAGGGTGATGAGGATTCGGTGAGCGGGAGGAGAGTAGCAGAGGAGCGGCGCGAAGCGGATTGCCATGGGCACCTAGTTAGATTTTTTTACTTTTTTTTCCCTTGTATGTTTTTGCTTGCATTTAATAAATAAGATGATTAGTCTTTTTCAATCAACCTCAATTTCAGTATCCACACAACCTAAAATACATATTTTTATACAAAAAAAAATAATTATAATGAATTGTATAGATGTATTTATAAAAAATGTAAAAATTTTCTATTAAAGTATATGTCTCGTTAATGTGAGTATATGACATTAGTATCACATATAGGACTAGATCGAATTGAGTATTTGTCTCACACAGCTGGGCCTTGGGCGATAATGGCGGCGATCAGATAGAATCTCATCCTTCACGAAATCTCTTAGCCCCAATGATACACAATTGAGGCTTCATGACCTGTTGGAGCCAATACACATTGTCCAAATACATGTCCTCCCTGCCACGATAGCGAGCTTGGCTCTCTTTTGCATTTGAGTGATGGTAGGTGCGAGCTAATCCCGATTAGCCTCAACGGAAGACAACTCTTGCCAGGGAATCCGAAAATGATCGATCAGGTCGCCTCCTCCCACTCGAGGTATTCCCAATCGGGGTCCTAGGTTTTGGAGTTGACATCAATGAATCATATTCCTCCTCGACGACCCTCTTCCCCCTCCTCAGTGAATGGTCGGGAGAGAGAGATCGCTTGTGATCTACTCGATGCCTATGACCAAAGCTCGGTTTCACCTCCACTGGCCCATCTTCCAAAACAAACATCACCGAACGAGGAGCTCGAGGCACACCGAATCTAGAGAGTAGTCTGATCATGTGCCTTTGCAGATAGGTGACCCGATGCGTAGGGAGTTCGAAATCCATCACTCGATGACCTATAAATAGAATTATCATGCATCCACGTGAGACATAAGTCGCATACATCAATAAATAAATAAAAAGGTTTCGCATAAATACTCACGAGCAAGCTCGAATCTAGTCAGGAGCAGAGCCAATCCCTCCATAGGGCACATCCAATTCCCCTCAACAAGAAACATCTACCTTTTCAACTCTTGTCAGTGTCTGAAAGACCGACAAGTAGGTAGCGGTTGTTTTTGGGTGGGACATGTCTCCACCTGATTTCTGCGAGAGTGTAGCAATACATCACATCTAACAATCTTAGGTCCATCCCCAGATAGTGTTCAAATACAACGCGGCGCCCACTACCCGAAAGACGTTTGGATGGACCTGCATTGGGGTCAACCCAAAGAAGCAAAGAAAGAGGTCAATCAGGGGGTGAAGAGGGAAGCACAGCACGTGCAGGTGTCACTACGAGAAGATGGCTTGTCCCAGCCGCAACCCCGCACTGGTCCTTTGATCAACCTCCTTTGGGACGAAGTCGATCCTCACATCATCAGCAATCGGGCCTCCAGCCTAACCATGCGAATTGACTGCCTCCACTCGTGACCAACAACCATTGTTAAGAGCTTCGAAGGGTGTGAGAAAAAAGTCGAACAAGACGAGTGTAGATACCCCAATTTTGACCGTCCAAAGAAAAGAAATTTACTTCAAGTAACAATTATAAATGACCGCAATTGGACCATATAAAAAACTATTTAGGGAAATTAGAGGGAGAAAATAAGAAGAAAACCTGTACCAACACTTAGAAAAATTAAAAGACCAAAATCAGGCGGCTACTTCAAAGTAACCACCCCTCCCCGACGGCTAAATCCAAGTAGCCGCCCCCCAAACCGCTTTACAGAGATGGAACACAAAGTTGACATTAAATGTTGATCATTGAGGCTGTTTGTTCCTGTTAGCTGCCCCTCTCAGATGGCTCAAACCCAGCAACCGTCCAATTCCACCGCCAGCTTGAGATGGGACATAAAGTGGCAAATGATGAAGAACGGCTAGTGAAAACTAACCGGCTCTGTCCAACGGCTGAATTAGGGTAACCGGCTCTCACCTGGACACATCCATAAAGCATAAAGTAAATTTACTTAGTTGTAAAGTTACTTAGCGTCACCCTCTTGTCCAACCCATGCTATTATCCAATGGATCATTGAGTGCTCTTTTGTAATTATGGTTACTTAGCCACACTTTCTTGTCCAAACCATTCTATTGTCGGATCATTGAGTGCTCTTTTGTAATTATGGTTACTTAGCCACACTTTCTTGTCCAAACCATTCTATTGTCCACAGGATAATCCTATGCATCCCTTTCTACTATAAAAGGAGGGGTGGGGGTGAGAACAAGGGTGAAAATTTTAAATTTAGAAAGTGTGTGTTAGAACTCAAGAGAGAGAGAGAGAGAGAGGTTTAGAAGTGAAAGTCTATTTGAGAGAAAAGAGAGATTTCTAAGAGACCAAAGAGAGAAAAGGAGGTCAATCTTCTATTCCCCTACTCTACCCCCACTATATCTCAACTTTCATATCCATATCCCACTTATCCACAAGCTTAAACTTATCCACCCACCACCCTAGCCAACCAAAACACTTCCCTACCTAGGTTCTGCCCAAATCTAGAAAACCAAAAACTAGGTACCAGGTGGCTAGTCCAAATCAGCCGTCGGACTTAGACGGCTAGGTTCAACTAACCGGTTTCCATTCCTCCCACTTTTCAGCAGCCATTTTTCAAGTTCTTATCTAGCAGAAAGGATTCTCCGTTTTCACCTTTGTGTGCGGCCGGCCGTAGCTTAGAGAGAACCCACCCAATTTCCCCCGAGGCAATCAACAGCAAACACCAAATTTTCTTGCTTTTTGAGAAAGCAGGTGGCGATCACAACACCCCCGTCTTTATGAGAAGCTGTCAAGTGGCTCAGAAACGACTCTCTGGGCGGTGATCTGATCAATCGCGAGATGGACCAGGACCAAGTTCGTAGAACCCCCAAATTTCAATACCGACAATGAGGAACGAGGACGAGGGAATGACATAAGTCTACACTCAAAGCCCATCTGTCTAGCCCTAATTTATTCACCTACACTAGACAGTTTAAATGCCAAACTTCCCATCAGTCTCATCGCGCAAAAAATGATACATTTTGTTGGCCTTTTTTTCAAATAAATCATCCCTAATCACTAAATTACCAAACTAATCACCCTTTTCAATTATTTACCAAACTAGTCACGAGACCCGGTCAAAGCCACCACGCCATATAAGCATTTTTATTTTTTTTAATTATCCCCGATTAAAACGCCAATGGAGGTGGCGTTTTAACACTCGTAAATTTTTTTCCCCCTAAAAACGTCACTGGGGTTGACGTTTTAACACTTGTAAATTTTTTTCCTCCTAAAAACACCATTGAGGTTGGCGTTTTTAATGAAAAATGCACATAAAACATCACTGAGATTGTCATTTTTAATGAAATACGCACATAAAAGGCCACTGGGGTTGGCATTTTATTAGAAAATGGTATAAAACGCCAACCCCATTGGCGTTTTATGGTTCATTCAAAGAAAATGGCATAATCCAAACTGTAATAATCCAAAATGTTGTATGTTATTGTATATACCTCGTTAGATGTTATATATACCACATTAAATATTTTATGCTTGTTATGTATATGCACATAATTTATTTATTTATTTATTCTATTATTTATATTCTATCTGTGATCCTGCACATTTTGAAAATTGGAAGAATTATTGATTTCATAAAAAAATGAACCACATAACAAAAACTTTGAATGAAATTAGTCTCTTTTTTGCTGCATCAGCATATGACGCCAACCCCATTGGCGTTTTCTTTTAATGAAGGCATTGGCGGTTTCTTTGAATGAAGCATAAACGCCAATGGGCATAAAACGCCAACCCCAATGGCATTTTATGTGCATTTTTCATTAAAAACATCAACCCCAATGGCGTTTTATGTGCATTTTTCATTAAAAATGTCAATCCCAGTGGCATTTTTAGGAAGTAAAAAAACTCACTAGTGTTAAAACGCGCCACCTCCGTTGGCGTTTAAGCGGGGACAATTAAATAAAAATAAAAATGCTTACGTGGCTTTTTGACCGGGTCTCGTGACTAGTTTGGTAAATAATTGACAATAGGTGATTAGTTTGGTAATTTAGTTATTAGGGGTGATTAATTTGAAAAAAAGACCAACAAAATGTAATCATTTTTTTGCTTATTAAAGCAACAAATGCATTACTAAGATCAAGACATGTCATACAAAGAAGCAACTCAATAATAGTGTCATGAAAATAATGATTGAGCTCTTGAAGTTGCATATCTATCACAATGTAAAATGTTTCAAAACGATGGTGGTGTAGGTTTATAGTTTTACAAACTATGCGTCTTGGTCGCCCGTAGCAATATACTTCTTATTCACATTCATAATTTCAATATTGTGTTTGACACAAAATGAAGTCACTTCTTCCACTAATGCTTCCCGTTTAACATTTCTCATGTCTTAAAATAATTGCTTGGACATTTTGACTAACTCCATCTCATTTACAATGTCTTAATCTTTATTTGCAATGCCTATAATAACTTATTTGCGATGCCCAATATATTACTCATCAAATGCAAGTTGAATGCGGAACTCAAAAAATTATGCTATAATAAATATAGAAAAAATTGCTTCCATTCTTTGATATGTACTTGTACCATTTTCTTTGACTACATCCAACACATAAATAACGACACCGCCACATAAAAGTGACGTATGCATTTCAACATTGAGGCCAGCACTTGTACTAATTTCTCGAACCCGGAGTAATTAAACTCACCCTCACCCTTAATTTCACAAGCCAATTTCTTAAAAGCCGTTGGGGAGGATATATATATATATATATATATATATATATATATATAAAAATGATTAGGTGCGGCAAACGGCAGGTGCGACCGCGACGTGGGCCGTCCGATCGCGGGTCCATCGCATCCAACGGTTGACGTGAATCGCACCCGACCGTCCGATGCGATGGACCCGTGATCGCTGCACGTAATCACGTCCTTATATATATAGGGAAGCGATTCGGTGCGGGAATGCGGTCGTGCGGGAAGCGATCACGGGCCGTCGATCACGGGTCCATCGCATCGGACGGTCGGGGGCGATTCATCTCGACCGTTGGATGCGATGGACCCGCGATCGAACGGTCGACGTCGTTTCCCGCACGGCCGCATTCCCGCACTGAATCAGTCGCGTATATATATATATATATATATATATATATATATATATATATATAGGTGATTACGTGCGGCGAACGGCGGGTGCGGCAACGATCACGGGCCGTCGATCACGGGTCCATCGCATCGGACGGTCGGGTGCGATTCACATCGACCGTCGGATGCGATGGACCCGCGATCGAACGGCCCACGTCGCGGCCACACCAGCCGTTCGCCGCACGTAATCACCTGCGTATATATATATACATACGCGAGTGATAGCGTGCGGATCGTGCGGATCCGACGTGAGTCGTCCGATCGCGGGTCCATCGCATCCAACGGTCGAGATGAATCGCCCCCGACCGTCTGATGCGATGGACCCGTGATCGACGGCCCGTGGTCGACGCCGCACGACCACACGACCCGCACCTAATCACTCCTATATATATATATATATGGAACCGATTAGGTGCGGCGTCGACCACGGGCCGTCGATCACGGGTCCATCGCATCGGACGGTCGGGTGCGATTCACGTCAACCGTTGGATGCGATGGACCCGCGATCGGACGGCTGCCGCACGGTGCGGCCACCGCACCTCATCGCGCTCGTGTGTGTGTATATATATATATATATATATATATATATATATATATAGGGAAATGATATCGTGCGGGTCGTGCGGTCGTGCGGCGTCGACCACGGGCCGTCGATCACGGGTCCATCGCATCAGACGGTCGGGGGCGATTCATCTCGACCGTTGGATGCGATCGACCTGCGATCGGACGACGCACGTCGAATCCGCACGACCGCACGACCCGCATATTATCATCGGCGTATATATATATATATATATATACATATATATATATATACATATATATACCTTCATGTCCACGGCACCTGTCCTTAGAATTTCTCTTCCAATGACTTCTTATAGAGATTTTCTTTACAATTTCAACTCCCTGGACCACTATAGGTGTGGTTTACGTGTGATAGCACCACATTCGCACCACATACTGACCACCATATCCCTGGACCACTATAGGTGTGGTTTAGGGACAATATTCTACATGTGATAGCACCACATACAAACCACATACTCAGCCCCCGCGTGCAGCCCTCGGCCCCCGGTCCACAATCCCCATTATTTTTATTTTAAAAAAAATTATTCTCTTGCTCATTGAAATACATACGGTATGCAATAATATAATTTAAAAAAAAAATAAAAAAAATTAATCTTCATATATTATCATAGAGTTTATGACTGCAGTATATATGTTACGCTTGGAGCTGTAAAAGTAAAATGGAACCAAGTGTATTAGTGTTTTGCTCTGAATTATGATCTCCTCGAGGGAACATGACTGACAAAGTTAAATATCCCTCCAACCAGAAACCTAAAATGTTCTTCACCTTGAGGAAATAGGACTGACCAATGGAGAACCAGAATTCATGTGGTTTAATGTGTCACTATCAAGAATTGTACAGTTGTACATCTATTCATAAAAAATGTTAGTCATGTTCTTCACGAGTAGTGCAACTTGTACCACACATATATAATTTCTTTTGATACGCCTTCCAAATTGCGGCCTATATATTGATGCCATTTTGTAGGCACTTTAGCTTAATTGAGTCCTTCTCTACGTTGTTTTTCTTCTTTTTAGATACTTAAAACGTATACAATGTTCCCTCTGAACGCAGTCTCCATATTAGGGAAAGACCAGAAAAAAAACAATAACAACAACAACAGCAACGACCTCCAAATGGCGAAACCAAATGGAGCGTCACAAAGCCGGCGCTCAGGGAACTACCAAGCCAACAAATGGGATCATGTTTTTCTACAGTCATTAGGCAAGGGTCAAGCAGTTGAGTATAATCTTCCAGCTGAGTAGCTACTTTTCAAACTTTTTTTTGTGAATAAGGAATGCCATTTCTAACCAAGCAATATCAAAAAATAAATTTCAAGAAATATATATAATTTTTATCTAATTATGAAATTATACTAACATGGACAAATTTGTTTAGTTAAGTTTTGGTCCACCGGTTGTGTTAAGTAATAGAGCTCATCTTTGTTACTTACATACTAGCTGTTTTTTTTTTCAGCCTCAATTCTTAATCTCTCGGGCAGTTGTATCTCCTTAATCATATACCTTATTAAAAAAATTTACATTTTCTACAAGTGAATCCATGCAATTCATTTGAATATGTAATTCTTTTGTTATAAAAACATATACCTTATTAGATGAGTTATACTATTTTTATAAAAAATCAAAACCCGTGTGGATTGAAATTAGAACTAGAAAAAAGTATGTAACATTCATTCTCTTAGTTCTTTTTATTTGGAGAATATAAGAAAATGGATGAAGGAACAATATGCTCAAACTTCCTAAACATACATTTATTATAGGTTTTGATATCACAGGACTATCATTCTTTATATGTGGAGGAGTTGAGGGAAAGAGTGAGGCATTTGCTGAAAGAATCTACAGAGGCTTTGGGGAAGCTCAAGCTGATTGATGATGTTTGCAGGCTGGGCTTGGCTTATCACTTCAAAAAGGAGATCACAGAAGCTTTAGCAGCCATGGCAAGCGATGCAATTGATGGGGACAAAGATCTCTATGCCACCTCTCTATATTTTAGGCTTCTTAGACAGCATGGTTTTGTTGTCTCTCAAGGTGCATGTATTGTTATCATTTAGTTAGTGAAGATTTATATCAGTTCATGTTCAAGCTTTTCCCCTTGTTATATTATATTTTCATAATGCCTGCACTTGCATTCAATATGTACTTACAACCTTTAGTTTCGCACTTGCGCCTCTCTTTCAAAAAAAAAAAAAAGGTTTTTTGTTCTTCTTGTTAGAAGAATTATTTCAAAATCATGTAATGAAAATAAATATTAGCATGTCCGAACATATGACATGCTATGTACATCAGAATTATGGAGGACAACATGTTGGTTTTCAATATTGTAAATTGTAGTTGAAAGCCATCCAAATCTTCTTATTCCCAAGGATAGAACACAAAACTTAATGGTTGACAATAAAATTATAATCATAATTCTTATGTTTAATCCTACCATTTACTTGTAAATATATAACATTAGAAATTGATGCCTTTATAACAAGATGGAGCTTCGAATTTCATCTTCACTATAGGTGCAAATGAACAGTTTTGATCTTCAATAACTTTCTTAGCCTGCTTTTGTAAATCAGATCTAAATTTATTGTCCATATCACTTATTAGAGTTTGTTTAGGACAAGTTATATTAAGGCAGCGTTTGGTTGTACTAAATTGGATAGTTTTTGCATTTGTAGGAAGTTGTTTATGCAATCGTGCAACTAAATAGTTTTGTTGTAGTAGCTTCTTGCAGACAGATTTCAGACAAATAGTACCCAAAAACTGCGATTTTCAAAAGTTGGGGGGTGAGCGTTCTGCAGAATCAGTTTTAAAACCCAGATTTTTACATAATCAGTTTTGCAATCGCACAACTAAACACACCATAAATCTCGTTCAGTCCGTTAATTTGTTCCTCTATATATTATATAGAGGAACTAAACACACCCTAAATCTCGTTCAGTCCGTTAATTTGTTCCTCTATATATTATATAGTTCCCTCAACTACTTCCTCATAAAACAAAAATTATTTATCAAATAAATACATATTCCTAAATTACATAGTCTCATATTCAATACAATAAATTGAGTTATTAGCTACTAACTTTTATCAGCGAAATTGAATTTCGTAGTTAAAAGGGACTTTTAGCTGTGAAATTTGAATCCGTAGAGAATAGTTTTGTCTCTACAAAATAAATTTTCGTTGCAAAAAATATAACTCTACAAAATCATAATTTCATAGCAAAAAAATATGACTTTTAGCTTCTTGATAGAAATAAAGTTTTTTGGATTCCAAGTTTAATGTAAACTAGAATCCTAAACAAACTCTGATTATTTGTATAATTGGTGATTCAATTTCCATTATCACTGATTAATTAGGGAAATTCTTCTTATCAAACCTCTTTCGTAGGATTGTAAAGATACCCCCTCCTTAGAGAGGGGACTTGAGTTGAATCATACTCGCCATTGATAGGAGGATATTTGATTATGAAAAAATATTTACCAATAAAAAGAATTGTTATATGAAATTTTTAATGTGATTGCTAAGTCATGGTTTGACGCAGACCAATGAGTGTCATTTTCATTTAAAGTAAAAACCTTTCACAATAATGTTGTCTCTTGTCAATTCATGAATTGGTGTTCATGAGAAAAGTCATGTGGTATTCCAAAACAACTCGATCTCGATATTAGGGGTAAATATGAAAAGTGAACTCGATCTGTCATTTATTTAAATAAAACGTTCGTTTAACAAAAAAAAAATCTGTAATAATAATTGGAGACATTTTTTCAATGGCACCCATAAGATGGCAATATATTTTTTTTGCTAGGTAGGATGGTAATATTTCAGAATAGAAGCACACGGTAGTACTGTGACAGTACCATGTATTTTTCTTCCAAAATCTAAGAATTTTAGACTCTAAAAAAGAATCCAACAAATTATAACATAAAGATGATATAGGTACAAATTTGTAATGTTCATTTATCTCTGTATATCATACAATAGAGTGGTGGAATACATGTGCAGATATTTTTCAAAGATTCATGGATGACAAT